>JTDE01000376.1:3920-25666 GCA_014338405.1 Paragonimus skrjabini miyazakii
TACCTTCCGAGGTAGCTTCTCAAGGTTGGATTCACAAGCGGAAGCTGAAAAGCGGTCTACTGTTCCATACCTCGAAACATTCGAGCACAAATGTATGAGACTGTAGACATTGAAGACAACGTTCTTTGGGCCGTAATAATTCCGGTACTGCTGTAAAAATTGCAGTAAACACGGCTGCACACACGAAGAGTATGTTAAATGCATTTTTTGTTAGGACAAAACGTAAATGGAAAGGGACAGATTAAGAAAATTATAGTAGTGCTCTTCGGTCGATAGATCCTTAACCACAACCGCGCCGTAATAAAGAAGAAAGACCCTTCACTCACTATCCTTCCAACGTTGAAATTGATTCAGTGGTCTACATTTCCGCGGGAAGTCTGAGGGCACACATTGGTTTATAAAGTGATGTTGGTCACACATACTACGTAGAATGAAGGCATTCCTGGACGTATACTGCTGACTCTGGGACCAGATGTGCAACAGTTTTTGACAATCCCCAGGTATATAAAGTGCATGGGTTCTGTAGGAAAATGTTGTAACATGTCCACGGGTAACGATTCGAATGTAGACGTGTCGCTGTTGTGATGATCAATCTGCAAACGATCGCTAAACGATGAGTCACTTCGACCGTTTGTATTAAGCGTCAGAAGTTGAACGTAGCCACCAGTGCCTACACCTCTGTCAGTACACTTGTCACGCCCGTAGTATGTGGAGAAATTGCGAATGCACTTAGCGTAACATTTCGCCGGTGTGTCACATACTTTGGAACATAGATGAACAGCGCAATGAGCGGACCAACGGAGTGGAAGTACACCGTCCAGCAACAGTGCATTCAACTCGTCAATGGTGTCTCTCAAGTAGCCGCCTAAAGGTTGGGTTTTCTTTTACCACAAAAGACACCAACCACAAAGGGAGGGTAGACCCTAGGAAAGCAAACACGACATTGTATGGGTCACGCGTGGTTATCGGAATCTATGTACAAGTTCACACAATTTATGTTCGGTTGCGCAAAAGTTTCCAACAACTTAAGCAAATTTCTTTTTGAACCAAAGTGGACATAAGGGCCATTGTTTAACTGCTTCTTCTCAAGCGACCTGGGCGATCCGAATGAGGTTCGTGGATCTCTTGGAATACCTGGTAGATAGTAGTTCAGGAAAGTCAACACTTACCCCATATCTTCCAAAACGGCACGGAGATCTCTTGATAGATCGCCACAAAACTGGTAGCTACGTTGTTGGACAGATATAGTATGACGCCACATATAGCGAACCGAAATAAAATGTGCAAATGTAAAACAACACTTTTGTCTGTACTGCTACACGCATCAGTATCAGAGCATTGTTCAACATCCAACGGACACTGATGCGATGTTTTTGGTAATTGTGATGCTTTGAGTTCATGAATAGCACAGATGGTACGTTTGAACGAAATAAATTACCGTTGTCCCGCCGAAAGCTACACACGGTGTTATATTCTGTTTGTGGTGGAGCATTTTCCATTTCGGCAGATGATCATACATTGAGCATTCTCTATAGACTTGACAATATGTCTCTCTTTCTTCGCCAGTTGGTTGTATCGAAAATGCCCGGGTGGGGAACAGAGCGTCTGTCCGACATGTATGCTGCTGAATACTGAAGCCCTGCGGATTTTACTCGTTGTGCATAACATCAGTCGTTAGGTACAATTTGAGCATTACAGAAGGAATGGAAATGTATATTTGCAGGTTATGCGTAAACCTGCAACCATACATATGCAGTATATATTTCACTATGCACTATGGTCTACGACCGATCGTACACCGCCTATATTTAGAAGCATAACATGTCATGCTTACGCATACCTACGGGAATGCAAAAATGTCCCTGAATACAATGTTATTCCACCGCGTGCGTTAACGCAACTTGATGTCATAAATGAACATCTGCAACCCCCATGCATAGGAGACAGACATGTTTCAAAACCTTCCAATACTATCTCCATCGTAGTTCGACAACCGTAAATCAAGTCTCAGGGCTATCGTACACACCACCAAAAACTTCAACTTACGTTGCAAATCAAAGGTGCTAATTGCGACCAAAATGGCTATTACCGACGTTTAAAACAAAACGGTTTATGTCGTTTATCACTGAAGAGAGTGAAATGTCAGTTCTGAAAGTTAGCATGTCAGTAATGTGACGTTCAAGGATACTTAATTTGATGTTGTATGAAGTAATAATTCTTTTATAACAAAGTAGGGTTTTCAACCCGGTTTATACCCGGGTTTTCTGTGATATCAGGGAGCCACTTCTAGAATGATTACCACGTGATAATCAAGACTCCGTCCAATGTTTTGACGTTTGTTTGCTTCATAGGGTCAATGTTTATGGTAGAACCTATATTTCATAGCCCACGACGGTTACTAATGGATAACGAGGAGCCCAAATACCACGCCCCATACGGTCCCTTCGGGGACCCCGGGGGACTTTTGGGGGCTGGCGGTGGGTAAAGTTGGGGTTTGACCGATGTGCCCCCAGCAGGACCCATGGGGGCGAAATTGGGGCTGACTGCAAAATCCTTTTACTGCGCGAAAGCTCACCTACGCACCCGATTTCTTTCAACTACTACGCATTATTCTTTCAGTTCTTCTAAGTTAATTGCTCCACCACCTCCGTTGGTTGGGTCCTTAGCGGCCCGCTCCAAAGAAAGCCGCCAGAGATTGTCTCGATGAATTGCATTTGTCATGACGAAACTATTCTGACAGATATAGCTATCAGGTGTAGCACGTTCGGTGCAAATCGAATAGCTGTTTTACACAATTTGACATCACCCGACAACGGCAACACGTGAGGTCGAAATACATTTCAGCAGACAACGCCCCTCGCGGAATGCACAACGACGTAGGTATAGAGGCATGGTTGTCAGGTCCCTCATTTCTGAAACAGCCGAATACTGCTTGGTCTAAAACGTTTGCTACCGTCGGCGAACCCATCGGGGTAGATATAAGATGGCCATCGGCGCAGACTAACGTGACCATAGTGAATGAGATCTCTGTGTCTTGGATGCTCGGTCTTTTGAGTTGGCCTAGGCTTCTAAATGCCACAGCCTAGTTGCGCAGATTCAAGTCACATTGGCTTTTTACAAGGCATCAAAAGAGTGATGGTACCTTTAATCGAGATCACCTAAAGTTGGGCGGAATTCAGTCGGCTGAGAAAGATAGCATCCGCTTGGTTCAGAGGGATATCTTTCCAAATGAATTATCTCTATTGATGAAGTTGCAGAAGCCTGGACGAACAACTCAGTTGTTAAAAGGAAGCCTGCTTCCCAAGTTAAACCCCACCCTGGTTGATGAGATAATGCGGGTGGGTGAACGGTTGATGCTGGCTAATGCGGAGTGTCAGCTGGAATGATCTGTAATTCTTCCCAAGCGTCATCATGTGACAGACTTGATAGTCAACCACCATCACATGCTTGAGGGATATTGCGGTGCGTCACACGTTCTACCGTTAATCAGGCAGTAATTTTGGATCATTCAGAGTGCATCCACTGTCAAACGTGTCGTCGGAGCTTGCTTCCCTTGTCGGCGCTTGAACGCCACCATAGGCAAGCAAATGATGGCTCCCTTGCCGCCCGTACAAATAGAACCGTGTTGGCACCCATTTGTTAACATTGGTGTGGACCATTTTGGCCCAATCAGTGTAAAGAAAGACAGGAGCAGGGAGAAGAGGTATGGTTGTGTTCAAACCTGCTTTCAATCAAAAGCCGTCCACCTCGAGGTCACACATTCAATGAGTACGGATTCATTCCTTATGGTTTTGATGCGTTTCATTGAGAGACAAGGTTGTCCTATCAACGTTTATTCAGACAACGGATCTAACTTCACAGCTGCGGATAAAGAGCTCAAGCGATGGTCGAGTAACTTGGATCATGAATTTATCAACAGTAAATTACTACAGAGGCACATCCAGTGGCATAATAATCCACCCTATGCCAGTTATTGTGGAGGCTTGTAGAACCGACTTATACGATCAATAGAGCGCATACTCGGGTCGATTTGTTTTGAACAAACCCCCGGCGACGAGACTCTGTGTACTCTCCTTGCGGAAGTTGTGCCCGTTACATGGGATGTTCAAGATGGGCTGGCATTGCCGCCCAGTGATATTTTGCTTCTGCGAGGTAATCATAGAATTTGTCTTGATCAGACGACGTTGCCGCTGTTCAAACAAAGATGGAAGCAGGCCAATTATCTGGCCGGACTCTGTTGGAGTCGTTGGACGAAACAGTATCTTCCTGCTATGCAAGCACGGCGGAAGTGGGTAAGTAAAAAACGCAACTTCCGGCCGAGAGATGTCGTATTGGTAATCTCAGAACCTTTACGAAAAGACGCATGGCTTCTTGGTGTGATAATTGGTTGTGATGCCGACGCAGACGGTCCAGTGCGAACTGCCGTAGTGAAGACGAAGTCCGGTGAAGTAAGGCGAGACATCGGGCGTCCGCTTCTTCTAGAGGAAGAAGTGACGTAGATCAGGATCAGTGCAATCCGCACCTAGTCCTCATTGAGAGCGCAAGGTGTGAGTCATCGAGAACTGCTTGCACTCCATCGTAGTTCCTTGGGGTTGGTGTCGCGTTGTAAGCCTGATGTATCTTGCGTTTGACGTTTGTTGATTTAGTGTCTAGTCAGGTTGGGAACCAGAGCTGAGCAGTACTGTCTTTCTCCGAGCATGTTTTGGTCGTGTTCGGATTTGTGGGCCGGTGTATCAAATTTCGAAGCCACAGTCGTGTGAAAATCCAACCCAACCCAATTCCCCAAAAACGTTTATCCCTGTATATTCTACCGCCCCTGTTTCTGGCCGTTACTTGGCCTTGACCTAGATGTTTCTTGTTTTATCGCGTCAATTGACAGTTATGCGAATGGCCACTTATCGCCTTTTGTACTTTGCTTGAGTGGTGCGTGCATCACGTTTTGGAGCTTGGTTCGTCCCTGTTGTTTTTGAACTTGTTGACTGCTCGAAAGAACTCTGTTAGCCTATTTGGCATCAAATTGTAACTACCTCCCGGAAACGATCCGTCGATCGAAACTGTTGAGTACTGTACGATCTTCCGGGAAGACGTTGAGCAACGCGTAGCATCGTGAACCAATCTTGTTTTGACCATTTGGGATCGTTGGTTTATTGCTAAGCGTTGCTCAACGTCTTCCTGGGAGATCGTACAGCATGTGACACGCTCGAAATTTCTGTCGCATATGGTTAAGATCCCAATTCTGTAGTGGAAATTGGTATGCAGCATACAAATGTGGAAGCAGATATTTAAATATATACATATGACTGCGCAGAGATACCAGGACCGAATGACGTACATGTCATATTATTCATTGAAAGTATACAAATTAGGCACAAAAATATTATCCGTTGCATGGGGAATACAAAAAATTCACCAGTGAGACAAATAATCCATTTCGTACAGGTGCTGGAAGAAGCGGCGGTAACCAGGTGGATAAACGGATAACTGGAATCGAGATGAGGATCGAAAATGGGGGCAATTGATTAAATAGCGCATATAGAACTGTAGTAGACCCAAACATTATACAAAACTCAGATGTGAACACGCGGTTAATGTGATCAAATCGAAGGCAACTGACTCACAATAGTTCAGAAAGGTGGTTTGTTTAGGCTTTCACTGCTGTGAATGAAGGTAAATAGTTGACACCGAACGGCGATCTTTTACTTTTTGTTGAACGTAATCAATATTGCGCAAAAACACAATAACACTGAAAAACAGATCACGACAATCTACCGGCGTTCTAATTCAAACCAAGCTGAGCATGATAATTCACGATCAATTAATGCATTAAAACAAAACCAGGAAGTCAGGTATAATAACATGTGGGCACTAACATCAACAACAGAAGTAGCGACATTGCAAGAAATATACATCGTCGAATAATGTCGTGTACTTACCATGAAAAACCCACTTATATACAAAGCCCCATTTTATCTCAGAAAAGCCCCCATTTTACCCCATTGAAAATGGGGCTGTGCTGCTTGGGAGAGTTTCGAGGCAGGGGGACAAAATACGATATGAATTGAGGTTTCACTGAGTTTATTATGTATTTTTGACATCAGTTTGTTTTATAGGGTCAGTGTTTAAGGTAGAATATGTATTTCACAGCCCGCTACAGTTATTAATGGATGATGGGGAGGGTTTGAGGCAGGGGAGACAAAGCCTGATGTAAATTGGGGGTATAATTATATTATATGAGGTAAACGAGGGAGTATTTTTTTACAGTTTTCTGTGGAGAGTTTCTGTATGCCGGCCAAGTTAACCGTCAATACTAGCTACCATTAATTATGGTCTGATTGATTACCAAGGCGAACAGGTTATTACGAATGGGCATATGTATAAAATGTGGAAAAGCGTATATGTGAGATATAATCCTTTTTTTCTTTTCTGTTTTAAGTACAACTCTGTATAATTGAAGCACGTGAGTAAAATGATGCGGTTTCGTGAGTACGTAATGAATCAAATATGAGATGGGGTGTGAGGAATTGGTGGATACGCAATAAACAGTTTCAGGCAGGCTGTTTTAGATGAGAGCCTGATAGTAAAGACGGGTACATACGTTTATTCTGCTGACGGCTAAACGTTATCTGGACCACATTCATAGAGGTCATCAGAAGATACACAAAGTTTGAAGAATGACATTATGTTTGATGATGTAAGGAAGCTGTCCAGGCCCTTTTTAAAATGCTGAATGCTGTTACTGGCTCTGATTTCATTCGGAGGTCTAGTCCAAATATATAAATATTTTACAATAAAGAAGTTGACTCCTATCTTTTTGCGAGCTAACGGGGTTGGCAAGGTGGAACCCTTATTTCTTAAATCATATGAAGAACTGTGTTTGAAATGAACGACAAACGCTGTGGCGATGGCGTCCGAGTGTATCAGTTTATACAGAAGTGTAAGGTTCAACTTTAGCCTTCGTAACCAAAGCGAATCAATACCAAGTGTTTGACAACATCCACTATTGGTGAGTAAGGATGAATATCCTATTAAGCTTTTGGTAAATGATCGTTGGAGATTTTCTAAAACAATCCTATCGGATTTGCGTAGGTGGCAGTAGATGTAGGTGCAATACTCAAGTTGAGGTCGAGCGCACATTTTTGTAAACAGCCAGCCTCGCATCCGATAGACCGAACGTCTTTTCGTTACAACTTATTGTTTTTCTAGTTTTTGCTATCTGAAAGCGTACTTGTTCAGAGAAATTGAAGGAGTTTGAATACCATATTCCTAGATCTCGAACGGATGTGGTGGTGTCAATATGATGACCATCTAGTGAGACAGACCCACTGGGTATTTGACAACCATAAGTGTTAATGTTCGACTTGTTTGCTGAGAACTTCATGAGCCATGTTTTGCACCACGACTCCAATGATGCTAGGTCGTGTCGTATATTTTGTAGACACGAGGCGTGGTTGCTGGGCTGGCGGAATGTGTAAACGATTTTAATATCGTCAGCAAACAAGAAGGGTTTGCCATGTTTAATAACATCGCATACGTCATTTATATACACGGGGAAGAGCAGTGGTCCCAAAACGCTTCCTAGAATCACCCCACTAGTCACTGGCTTTGGCGTTGAACAGTGCTCTCCCATTTTGAAAGTTTAGGTTCGGCCTTCTAGCTATGACGAAATCCAGTTGTACAAGGGGTCGTGTATTCCAAGGGATGCTATTTTGATTAACAGGCGCTTGCGGGGCACACGATCAAATGCCTTTTGCATGTCAAGTAGTCTGATGACGACCGCATTCCCTGCATCGGTAGATACCGGTATATTGTTCAAAAATTCCAATTTACATGTCATGCAAGAGCGCTTAGTAATAAAACCGTGCCGCGAAATGTTTATAAGGTTATGTGACCCTAAGAATTCGACGATGGGCGATTTTATCACTCTTTCAAACATTCTTGAGCAGATTGGTGTGGTTTATTGGACGATAGCTACCAACTTACTGTCTTAGACCACTTTTGTAGCAGGGCATTATGATAGACTTTTTCCACTGGGGAGGAAAGGCGCTGGATAGAAGTGATGGCGGAAACAAATTTAGTAATAGGATGGATACATCCTCACCTCCTTGCTTGACAACGACCGGTGGGATACCATCAGGTCCACGGTGGATTGTGGGTTTAACGGTAGCTAAATGTGAGCGGATAATTCTAACATCAGTCGAAATATTGCACAGAACTTTTGTTGCTTTCAACCAAATAACGGGTAATGCTGTGCTCTCCACGCTAAACGCAGCAGTAAAATGTGAGTTTTCGCCGAATGATCTCCTGAAGGTGTGACTGGAACTGCCGTTCATTTGATCCAGATAGGGCACGAAAATGCTTCTCAGCAAAGGTCCAAAGATTCTTTATATTTTATGTGTAGATCACGCTGTTCTCAGGATCCGCTAAATTTTCTGAGTGATTGATCGTCCACTGCTCGTAATCAGCTAGTTCATCCAGAGCTCTGTAGGCTCTGCATTCGTCCGTGGGTATTATGGTGTTCGGCTGAAAGCGGAAGAATTAAATAATGTAGCCGTCTTACTCGGACATGTCTTCGGGTGATGGGTAATAAGCTGGCTGTATTTCGTCTGTTCTCAGGGTAGGCTGATAGGTTGTTCAAAGACTACGGAGCTGGT
Organism: Paragonimus skrjabini miyazakii; assembly: GCA_014338405.1. Lineage (NCBI taxonomy): Eukaryota > Metazoa > Platyhelminthes > Trematoda > Plagiorchiida > Troglotrematidae > Paragonimus > Paragonimus skrjabini miyazakii. Next base: position 12,572 of record JTDE01000376.1, read on the forward strand.
GATTTACTGACCTTGTTTAAAGGCAATTTGGATGTTGGTTATAACGGAAGAAGGAAGATGAATTCGGTGTGCACAGCCATGATGCAAATAACATACAGTTGTTGACTACATGCAGCAAAATGCGAAATGAAAGCAAATTCAGGACCGACTTTCTACACATGTTAACATGTTTTGACGAATTCAACATTCGAAATTTCAACAGACATGGGATGGAAAACTTATCTGATAAAATTCAACAAATTTAGCATCGGAAAACAAAAGCCAGCTGGATATTCTACACAACAAACCCAAAATGGTGGCCAGGGGTGGAGCAGTGAAGATAGTGAGGCTTCTTTTCATGTACCAGCAAAACTTTCGTGGTAATTTTTTGAAGGCTGAACTACCTCACATCGTTTCCCATATCACATTGTGGTGTTTCCGCAACCATTTGTCGCATGTTTTCGTTCAACCCTAGAGATGCACTGACCGATGCGCCCTTTGAAACACCACATTGAATAGCGCATGTGACATAGAGGAGGATGACACCATCCATCTGCAAATCAGGTGAGGCAGCGAATCACTTGCCGCAAACTTGTGATCTAAACGGGAATTGGTGTCATCATTGGTTCAAAAACAGCGAGCGAAATTTTGAGCTTGTTTTCGGCATTTCGTACTACGTTTCAACAGTGTTATCACATCGTTCACAAATAAATCACTGGATCCCAGATTCTGGGATTTTAGGGATCCTCATGTATGGATGCCGGTGGACTGTTATTTATCATTAATCAAGCATACGTAATGTAACCCGAGGTCCCCTTCTCGCCCGTAATCTGCTAGCTGATCCCGGAAGCAAGTAGCCGTTGCGTTATATTGATAGTGCTTTTTGATACCACACCCCGATGGTCAGCTCTAGCCAGGGTGAAGCACCGGTAAATTTTATCGCAAAACAAATGATCAGCAATCTTCATACGAGTTAAAGCATGCACCTTTTCTCCGACCCTAAATCTGTTTCTACAGACATGGTACTGCTGTTATTAAATACGATATCTGGAACATTCCGCCTACTCAATATACCTGTGATGATTCCAGAAGTACAGAAATAAAGTAATTGGCTTTGCTCAACCCCTGAGCCAGCTTGGAAACAGCAGTAATAATGACCGACTTAAGCAAAACAGCTATTTTATCACTCGAGCGCAATTATACAGCTTATTTTCAACAGCCTAATAAAACAACAGTAATGAAAAATAGGTTTAGTGACAATCGCCACAAAATCACAACTGCCATCATAAAGGAACCTGTTGACATTGATGCGGCAATATCTATAAGGACAGCACGAAACGAAAAGCAACGTTTATGTTTGTCTTTCTCCACCATGACTCTGGCTAAAACAAAGTAGTTCACCTCAATGAACCCGAATAACCCTATCTCCAGTCAATCCAGTAAGCAAAAATTAAGCCTTTGGCAGCTCACATGGTTTGCAAAATAGTCGCATCTGACCACAGCGCTTGCCAACTGCGTCCTTAACATACACCATCCTCTTTGACACCCGATATTCTGTCCACCGAGATGAGAGCAGTTGCGATTCACCCACGTGGTCTTCTCTCTGGAGGAATGATCTAACTGTGAGTTCTGAAACGGCGTCATTTGACGGTGTATCGTTTGTGTCAGCACCATAACTTGCTTTTTCTCCGAGACACGACAAGCCTTCTTTTATTACTGACTGCTACCGAGGTAGATCGTCTATTGATCGCCTGTAAGTGGGGTTGTAGTGGGAGCAGTTCCGATCATCTGGAAACGGTAAGTTAACTTCCGCCTCAACCCGACCTTGAGTAACCCTTATTGTCAGACCCCCTTTATCGAAGACCCACTGCTAAAACAGGGCAATTATCCATTACACGGGATTTGCCTTGAAGGTCGTTCAAAAGGCAAAACGGTCCTTTTGGCGCGAATCCTCGATTTTTAAATATTTTTAGAAATTTTAAAATCAAAATTTCAGGCAAAGTACTTACAGTACATCAATTGTAAAAAGCGGCGTTATTGGAAAAATTGAAATACATCGATTAAGTCTCAAAAGTATTGCATTGGTGATGAAAAATGTTTTCGCCGTTTTCGCGAAAATAACCCATTATTGGCGTTAGCTCATTTTGTCGAATCTTATAAATGCAATCATTGCAATTTTCCAGGTGAAATACGTCATCTTACAGCCTAAGAGTGTTTCATTTCGCGGCGTTTCGAAGATATGGTCGACATGGAAATATACGACCATACAGTGTTGACATTGCATTTCAACAAGAACACTAACACATTTGATAGTGAAACATGTATGACAACATTTCCAGCTTCCTTGTCTATACGTTATTTATAATATTTCTTCTTGTTTGCAAGATTTCAGGTAGCTACTGACCGATGAAACGTTGCTCTTAAAAATGGCTGGAAATGACGCTATCACATGGTTATTTCCATCTTCGTTCCATATGAAATGGCGTAAGAAAGGGTACCACGTCCCACTCTATCACCGAAACTCTTCAGACATAAATTCTATCCACTTTACTACATTGTTTCCAACTAGGTTGAAGTCGCGTGGCGTTCATACGGAACAATATACAGAAACAGATGAAAGCAAGCGGCATGCCGATCACCGGGAGATGTACCTCTCAGCCAGACACACTATGATGTTTAGAACGCCAAGTATCTATCGCGGTTCATAAAACTATTCCAATTAATAGGATAGTCAGCGGAATCCAAGAAGATGATTACCATGTACCTGAAACGCTTCAAATACAGGTTTTCCATCACTTCCCGCATGTGTTCGTTCACCAAATTGTTCATGGTAAAAGTAGTTCGGAAGGAGCAGCTACATGTGTGAACATATACTGCATACTCAGACGCTCATCTTAATTTAAGTCAATGGGGCATAACAGGTACTAGCCTGAACGCATGATGTATGCTGAGACGTTGTTGATAGCTTAAGACAATCGGTTGGAGCAACTACTGGTGTGAACCCGTACTGCATGCTAAAATGTTATTCATAACTTAAATGAATCCGGTTGAGGCAGCTACTAGTTTGACTGCATACGTAGACGGTCTGCATAGCTTAAGTGAATCAAGGGGGAAGAACCCTAGTGTGATCGCATGCTGTATTCTGAGACGTTGTTGATGGCCTAAGTCAATCGGATGGAGCAGCTACTAGTGTGAGTGCATACTGCATTCTCAGGCGTAGTTGACCGCCTAAGTTAATCTGGTGGAGCAGCTGCTTTTGTGAACCTATACTACATACTCAGACGTTATCCATCGCTTAAGTATATCAGGGAGTGTGAATGCATACTGCATGCTAAGACGTTTTTGATATTCTAATTCGATCGGATGGACCATCTACTAGTGTGAACGCATACTGCATTCTCAGACGTTCATAATCTAAGTCAATCTGGTGGAGTAGCCGCTATTGAGAACGCCTACTGCATTCTCAGGCGTAGTTGATAGTCTGAGTCAATCGGTTTTAGCAGCTGCTAGTGTGGACCTATACTGCATACTCAAATGTTATTCATAGTTTACGTGAATCACGTTGAATAATCTACTAGTTTGACTGCATACGCAGACGGTCTGCATAGCTTAAGTGAATCAAGTTTGAATAGCCTTAGTGTGAACGCAGGCTGCATACTGAAACGTTGTTGATAGTCTAAGTCAATCGGATGGAGCAGCTACTAGTGTGGACGCATACTGCATTCTCAGGCGTTGTTGATAACCTAATTCAATGTAGTGGAGCAGCTACTAATGCGAATGCATACTGCATTCTGAGACGTTCTCCATGGGCCAGGTCAGCGAGACTGCGCCAGCGATTTCAATATCTGGATAGATCAGAATTAGCAATGTTTTATAAGGATTCCGAATATATTGCTTCATATACAACCCTTCTGTTTTATATATGGTGAAAAACAGTTCGACGATTGGTTATGACTTTGAAATGGTGCTTGGCGAACAGCGAGATTCTTATATTGACGATGGGCTGAGAGTGTAATATTTATTGCCACCAGCTTATTCGGACATGTCTGCGATATTTCTGTAAATGGAAGTAGTGAAGCATGGTAAACTTTGTAGTGGGTATCTAAGATGTGAAAATGGGCAAACGAAAAGTTGAAATACCTGCTGGTAGTGAAACTTAACTGTAGTGGCAGTCAGTAGGCGATAAAGTGAATAACAGCCGTCCCACACAGTTACGGGGATTCAGTTCGCGCCACGAAATCTCCTGCAAGTGCGAGTTAAATAACTGTCTATTAGATCCCGATATTGCCCTAAAGTGCTTCGTGGCAAATGATCACAAGTTTTCGATATTTTGTGTGTGGATGACTGAATTTTCTGGATCCACAAAGTTTACTGAACGGTTGATGGTCCAATGCTCATAATGAGCTATGACATCCGGTGCTCGGTAAGCCCTCCACTCGTCAGTTATAATGATAATGTTAGGCTGTTATCTAGTGTGATAAGTGTATGATTAGACTCATTCGCACATGACATCGGATGATTGTAATCAGCGTGGCGTAATTCCGTTTGTTTCCAGGACAAACTACCATAAACGCATTCGTGGTATTCCCTTCGATTCCACCCAACACCCATGTCTTAGAAAAATGGCTTCCTCTGTGATATTTCCATTTCATGAAGAGAGTTTTGTCGATTTCTATAACCAAAACAGTGCCGTCATTCTTTCCGAGTCCGCCGATTATTTGGTGGAGCGACCGGTGTTCCTCCTAAGTGAAATGTGAGATGTTTTAGCTTACTATTGTCAAGATGTGGTGTGATCGGCGATAGAAATTGAGCACTGTCTGGTAGTCTAACCATAGTATTTCGGAAGCGGTTGTAATACTGATTTTATGAGTCCAGTGCAGCAGAATGTGAAACGCGTAAAACGGGGACAAGCACGTCAAACTGAAAATGGATATCTTTCTTACGGAACTTTCCTTCCTACAAGCGGGACACTTACAGCGGTAACATTCCATCACCGACTTATCTGCTCCTAACAACACGGTGCGGCCACAATCGCATCGCGAACGGTTTTTCAGTATACCATGTCGTGCGAAGGGGACCAGTAAAGATGTTGAATTGATGCACACTTGCTTTCGAGCACATGGCCTACCAGCTATCGAGGTATTCCACGATTATTCCCTCCAAAACACACACGATGCTATGGCTGTGGGACTCGTCGCGCCATTCTCCAAAGAACGGTGCCGATGAGGACTTGCGGTACTACTCGCAAGCACGTCTGTTAGTGTCCAATCTGTTCAGCGTACGCGTAATTTTTATATTGGTTGTGTAGCTATGCGTCTTGCGGACATCTTCGTTTGCACGCCACGCAAACGAAAATGTGTCCTAAACGATAGATAAAGAATAACGTAAGATAGTTATACTTTTTAGTGAGCTCGCATTCCTCATCAGCTGAGATGGTTTGCATACCAAGATACGATGACGACGCGTGTTCAGACAATCCTCGAACATCTGCAGTAAAACTTGGTTGCTTAGAAGTTAACCAGGCACACGATGACAAATAAGAAAACGTGCAGAAAAGTCTCGCTGCAGTCTGACATCTGTGAAAATATTGACCAACAGTTGCTGGCAACAGGAGTCTCAGTAACATCAAGCCACATTGAACAACCGTGGTCAGACAATCGTGGAGCACCAGGGCTGATATGTGGTGGTCTAACAGTTGAACATCAACTTGACGGAACATCTGAGAACATACAGATATGCCTCTGAGGTTGGTGACAATATCGAAAAACAGTCGTGAGAAACAGAGTTCTGATTGTCACTTCCACTGGATAAGTTGAGGCATCAGCAGTACGGGGGAGTCAAATCAGCGATCAACACATCACTTACCTTTCACCTGTGTTGCAATTATATTCACTTTCAGAAACGTTGCTGATGGGCCACACGGAGTTGGGAATGAGGGTTCTAGACATTAATTGTCGACGGGTTGAAAATCAGCAGTCATACTGGCAGCTGGCAGTAAAGTCTGCGGCCGGTGCAAACATTGACCAGCGGTCATCCGGTTTGCCCATATCATCAATGCGGTTAGACATGTGACTGCAGGAATTTCAGCAAAGAGTGCCGTTAGAGGTGCCGCTATCTACACTTTCATGTAAAGAAGACGTCGGTGGAACATTGAAAACGGTTCACAATAGTAGTCGCTTCAATCTGATTGAGTACAGTTATGAATGCCAATGGTAGCTGCTCCACTACATTGAATTAGGTTATCAACAACGCCTGAGAATGCAGTATGCGTCCACACTAGTAGCTGCTCCATCCAATTGACTTAGACCATCAACAACGTTTCAGTGTGCAACCTGCGTTCACACTAAGGCTATTCAAACTTGATTCACTTAAGCTATGCAGACCGTCTGCGTATGCAGTCAAACTAGTAGATTATTCAACGTGATTCACGTAAACTATGAATAACATTTGAGTATGCAGTATAGGTCCACACTAGCAGCTGCTAAAACCGATTGACTCAGACTATCAACTACGCCTGAGAATGCAGTAGGCGTTCTCAATAGCGGCTACTCCACCAGATTGACTTAGATTATGAACGTCTGAGAATGCAGTATGCGTTCACACTAGTAGATGGTCCATCCGATCGAATTAGAATATCAAAAACGTCTTAGCATGCAGTATGCATTCACACTCCCTGATATACTTAAGCGATGGATAACGTCTGAGTATGTAGTATAGGTTCACAAAAGCAGCTGCTCCACCAGATTAACTTAGGCGGTCAACTACGCCTGAGAATGCAGTATGCACTCACACTAGTAGCTGCTCCATCCGATTGACTTAGGCCATCAACAACGTCTCAGAATACAGCATGCGATCACACTAGGGTTCTTCCCCCTTGATTCACTTAAGCTATGCAGACCGTCTACGTATGCAGTCAAACTAGTAGCTGCCTCAACCGGATTCATTTAAGTTATGAATAACATTTTAGCATGCAGTACGGGTTCACACCAGTAGTTGCTCCAACCGATTGTCTTAAGCTATCAACAACGTCTCAGCATACATCATGCGTTCAGGCTAGTACCTGTTATGCCCCATTGACTTAAATTAAGATGAGCGTCTGAGTATGCAGTATATGTTCACACATGTAGCTGCTCCTTCCGAACTACTTTTACCATGAACAATTTGGTGAACGAACACATGCGGGAAGTGATGGAAAACCTGTATTTGAAGCGTTTCAGGTACATGGTAATCATCTTCTTGGATTCCGCTGACTATCCTATTAATTGGAATAGTTTTATGAACCGCGATAGATACTTGGCGTTCTAAACATCATAGTGTGTCTGGCTGAGAGGTACATCTCCCGGTGATCGGCATGCCGCTTGCTTTCATCTGTTTCTGTATATTGTTCCGTATGAACGCCACGCGACTTCAACCTAGTTGGAAACAATGTAGTAAAGTGGATAGAATTTATGTCTGAAGAGTTTCGGTGATAGAGTGGGACGTGGTACCCTTTCTTACGCCATTCCATATGGAACGAAGATGGAAATAACCATGTGATAGCGTCATTTCCAGCCATTTTTAAGAGCAACGTTTCATCGGTCAGTAGCTACCTGAAATCTTGCAAACAAGAAGAAATATTATAAATAACGTATAGACAAGGAAGCTGGAAATGTTGTCATACATGTTTCACTATCAAATGTGTTAGTGTTCTTGTTGAAATGCAATGTCAACACTGTATGGTCGTATATTTCCATGTCGACCATATCTTCGAAACGCCGCGAAATGAAACACTCTTAGGCTGTAAGATGACGTATTTCACCTGGAAAATTGCAATGATTGCATTTATAAGATTCGACAAAATGAGCTAACGCCAATAATGGGTTATTTTCGCGAAAACGGCGAAAACATTTTTCATCACCAATGCAATACTTTTGAGACTTAATCGATGTATTTCAATTTTTCCAATAACGCCGCTTTTTACAATTGATGTACTGTAAGTACTTTGCCTGAAATTTTGATTTTAAAATTTCTAAAAATATTTAAAAATCGAGGATTCGCGCCAAAAGGACCGTTTTGCCTTTTGAACGACCTTCAAGGCGAATCCCGTGAAACGCATAATTGTCTAAAAGATTTCTAAAATTTTTTTGCAACCCATTATTCAATGACATCAGATAAGCACCCAAACTAATCGCACAGTTAGGTAATTTATACGCAGTAAAAGCTGCAGTTTTTGAAGCTCCCCTAAAGGTTTGCCGTTATAGCGTACAATTCTTTTCCGGTGCCTATTATTTGTTCCAATACTGGCGGGCCTCCGGAACATCGTACTAATTAAGCGTGTTAAGCGTTTGCTGAATTGTCTGAAAATTCTCACCACAGTTTTTGGATGCTGCAATCTATTATTTATCCCCCTCCTATCTAACTCCCTCTTGAACTCTCAACTCAGTTGAACACATTCACTTGTCGGTGCCGTTTTACTGATGTCGGGGGTATTGTACGATCTGCTTGCTTTTCTTTGGTGCGGGCCACAGGAGAACATTTGTTTATCTGTCTGACTTATCAAATAAACTTGTGAGATAACTTCACGCATACATTCTGTAATATTTGCTCATCTTCTGGCAGTCGATTTGTATTCTTACGGCAGAACTTAATCGTTGATACTGGCTGCCGCATTTGGGGTCTGTAGCTGTTTTCAGTTTATTACTTACTCAACAGCACCATAGAACATTCGATCTAACTTTGTTTCGAGTTTGGTGATCGTTGTTTGTCTACACTTTGCTAGAGCACTATCGCGATAGTAAGCACCTCCATAACCTTAAGCAACACATCCGCGAGGTCAATTTCTTTGGTTATGAACACGCTGTTGATCCCAGACTAGGCTAGAACTAACTGCTTATTATATTTCCAAACGTTACCGAAAATAGACAGCTTTGTTTTTAAATCCTACTGCGTTCTTTTAGTCCTATGCCTGTTGGGACTGCTTTTCGGGGAAGGAGTTAAATTATTAGTAGGCGAGGGTCGAGCGCATGCACACTTGTCCACTACATTCTGCATAATCATGGTCGCGTGACTGGTTTTAAAACATGACAAACCTAGCCTATTGCTCACAGCATTATTCTGGCGTTTTTTCAACGAATGAGTAAAAAAATGCACTTATTCAGGAAGATCAGAGTCATAATGAAAAAAAGAGTAACGAACAGTACATTTATTCAAGCTGACAAAATTTCTGGTAATCATCACAGCTAAAGTGCTCACAGTAACGTGGTTCGGATCAGACAGCTTCACTGGCTAGCCCTACTCCCCGCTGGTAACGAATATCATTCAGTTGATAAATTTTGGTTGACCGGCGAAAATAAGTCGTTTACAAGGATTTATTACGTTATCAGCCATGACAGCACAACTGTCCTGCAAGGCCCTGTGCAATCATTCAAATATGTTGATCGAATTGGTAGGATAATTCAACTCCCCGTATCTGCACAATAATTTAGGCGTGACATCGCCCAACGGCCGACATATCAGCAAACACGGTCGAAAATATCTGGTATAATCCTTCGAGTACATTCGCTCTGCCCCGCAATGCTCAGAATTGGACACCGATATCTTATTCACTACGCCCTTGAGCTAGGCAAGCTTCTCACTGCCAAGTGAGTCCGACTGTTGAGTCACTGACTCCGGATAGGGTCCTCCATGAATACCCTGTGTTCTGTGGTCTCGCTGGTCGGACTACGGAGTCGGAGACTTCGGTGGGGTCCTTCAAGCCAGCCTCCTTCCGCTGCGTAAACGACAGAGAATCAACAAAGGTTGCCGTTCTCCCGACAGTGACAATATTAATCATCTACGACTTCACTCTTCTACTTTATCCCCAAAGTTTTCTACCATCTGTGTGCTCTTGAGCGATGACTGGTTTCCCAAGCGGAGACAACTAGTGAACACTGGTGCGTTCAGTTTCCGCACTCTCCGACAACTTGGTCAGCAAGCTACTCTGATGAGTATTCTTTCAAGTATGGAGTCTGCCGTGTATTACGATCCTAGTGCGGTTATTCACTTCAGCTGATTTCTACATAACTGTCCATTCAAGCGCTCTTCTCTCACGTTCTCTGACGATGCCGAGGCTGAATCTTGTGGTCAAGTTGGAGTGGGAGTCGCATTGGGTACAAGGGAAGAACAATGTCTGTTCGACTGGATCAAGTGAGCAGTCGCTTATGCGCTGTCAGACTCAGTCAATCGGTTAATCTGCCAACAGAACTCAGAAAAGCGCTGTATATCCATCATATCGACGTAAGCTTCAATGGACAGCCGTTCGGAGGTTACCACAGGTGCATTTTGCGACGCCTTTGTTGACCTTCTAAAGCAGACTAAACACTGAAATCATCATGCTAACGGGCGATTTTAGTGTTCAGCTTGGTCGTCCTTCTCAGTAGAGAGGTTACTGGAAGGCGTGTTTGGTGTCCGGGCAACACACACTGGCAATGGTAAAAGACTACGCAGCTGTATGCGCCCACGGTTTCTATAATTCCACAACTCCATTCCAACAAGTGAAGTGGTATTATGTTACACGGAGGCTTCCCTATGCCTCTCCGCCATGGGCACAACTCGCTCAGTCAACAGTCAGTTGCAGGCGGCGCCACTCTGCTAAAGACTGCTGTACATTCTGAAGTAATTGTCAGAATTGGAACCATGCTGTTGTGCGTGCCCGTTTTATTTTGTTATGTGCCCATAGATCAACCACTCGCTGACGCAAGGTACTAAACTAGCATTCGGACGTGTAGAGTGTAAAGATTGCTTACCGGTAAACATAAGTGAACAGATTGTCCAACTCAAGTCAGATGATGTTAATTAATGAACACTTGGAACAAATCGCGGCAATTGTGAAAATTTTCTGGGAAGAACTGTGTTCCGTAGGAGCTGCCCAGTTGCGAAAGAACTAGATTTCTGCAACGCCGATAAACCTCATGACCACACGTCGCTCGATTCCACCTGGCTGTCAGTATGACGAGAAAAATTGCACGCCGATCAAAACCTGTACAAGGGCTGTGAAGACTACTTGGTTGAAAAGCTGAAAGAGATGGAGCGAGCCATGTCAACTGGAAATAGGCGTAGACCATTGCCCTGGTCCGTGGTTGTACTGGCCACTGAGTCGGCGTACAGACATCAGCCTAGTGTCTGATGCGTCCAAGTTACTCTCCGGTTTTATACCACATCGGCCCAATAACCTTAGAGAAGGTCAGACACGCGAAGAACAGGTAGGATTCCGACCCGATCATGACCTAATCTTATGACGGATCTTGGGGCATAGGCACTCTTACAGGCAGTCGACAGTCGTGGTCTTTTAATACCTAAGGGCTGCTTCTAATTCAGTTGTTTGTAACGTTCTCTGGAACTAACTTCTTCGTGAGAGAGTAACGAAGAAATACATGAATATATTAAGATAACTGTATGCTCACTGTGCAACCAGGAGCAGGATTTATGGACAACTAACTCGGGTGTCCATCACTTCTAATGGTGTTCGTCAACGGTGCCTAATCTCAGCTCTCCCCATCAATTTTGTCATGGATGATATTCTGGAAGGTGTGTTGAAGGAATCAAGTGAGCACGGTGTTGGGCTTTTTCCTGGCACCAAGTTGACCGACCTGGAGTATGCGGATAGCATTGTCTTATTTAGCCACCTTGCCGAAGACATGTAAACCATGTCGAACAAGATGAGTGACCGGGTTGGTTTGTATGAAATGTGCTTCACACCTTCAAAGTGCAGTGTTTCTTCAAGACTGGTGCATTCCTACTCCACCTTACTTTATTACAAACAATATACTTGAGATTGTGGATACTTTCACATGCTTAGGTAGCACTATCTAGTCAGCCTGTAATATTGTTAATAAGATATCAGCGAGGATAGTGAAGGTGCAACCCAGCAAACGTATGACTGACTCCGAGGTGTTGGCCAATATCTGGCCAACAGTCGGCCACACAGAAAGCGAATTCGAGGCGAAAACGAACTGTTAATTACCACCCTCATTCTGGTAGTTAAGCAAATGCTAAAATGGTTTTGAAACACATTATCATATTCACAACGTTTCGTCAGCAAGCTTTCCGACTATCGCCATCTTCTGCGAGTTTGTTTCAATCCGCGCCTCCAGCGAACGCGCGTTTGCAGTTCCCTTTGCTTCGTACGTGGTGGGTCCGGTTACATTGTATCGTTTGTGGTCTTTCATCAATCACAGTTTAATTAAAAGCATCGTCTGTGCGTTAGGTGCGTTCCATGTTTTCGTCTTCAATAATCCAGGCCGATTAACAGTTGTTTAATTGCAAATATAACACATAATCAGCATGAAGTGCTTACATTAGCGGTCAGAATAGAAATGAGTGAAGTGTAACGGTAAAATAGTTAACGGACTACTAGCATGCGTATAAAACGTGAAAGTTAGGTGGCGCGTGTTGAACAAAAGGTGTGCTTCATGTTGCATAGGGGGGACTCAGTAAATACGCCGACTCTGGCTCGGAGTCGGTCCGACTCTGGCACGAGTTGGCAAGGAGTCGGATCCGAGTGGGCGTGCAACAAAATCCAGAGCCGGTCCGACTCTGGCCAGAGCGGGATTCTAGAAGGCCAGAGTAGGATCCGAATAGGCCAACTTCGCTAACGGAACCTTCCTTACATTCCTAGTTATTCGCTCCAACAACTGAAGTAGTTCGAAACTTATGTAATTCAAAGCCTACGACCTACTGACACCATTCCGTAAGTTTCGCCGAATTCTCTTTTTAGCGATCGATCTTATCTTGCAACAAGGTTTCAAGCCAATTCAACAGGATCATTTTCGTATTGAAGCGTTTACTACGAATGCCTTCAAGTGATCTAACGCGGACCGATATGGAGATGGACAATGGACGCATCCATTAACTCTTCGAATTGCTCCTACGACGAACATACTAACGTAAACATCTTCTACGTGACCGCTGAACACACCGCGATTAACAGCAAAACGAAACAAGTACATGTATATTGCATTAAAAAATGATAGAGTCCAAGAAGTAAAAGAAATTAGGAACAATTCCCGTTGAAGTTGATGGCATCCTCGAATCCAGCATGCTGTACGCGAAATGCGAAGGGAACAACACTTGAAGAAAAATAACAAAAAAGAGGGAATA
>JTDE01000376.1:33843-69729 GCA_014338405.1 Paragonimus skrjabini miyazakii
TAAACAGATGGTTCGTTAAAGTGCGTTGGTCTACAATTCCACTACACCGAATGCAGTATCCAATAGGTACAATCTATCGTGTTGTTCCTAAATGATCTTGAAGGTCGTAACTGAGGTAATTCCGATGACAGATAAATAAGGAAATTTGCCGCAATAAACGGTTGATTCCGTTAGCTTCTAACTCTCCGAAATTCTGTGCACCAGCGACACTGAACGCAGAGAGAACACAAGGCTCGCGATCCGAGAAGTGTGATTCGTATTTATTGATTAGTTTGATTAAGTTGGTTTAAACGTCGGCTGTATATGTGAAGCTGAGGAAAGTAGAAAGTGTGAATAACAATGTGCAAAATGAAATGGAAAATAATGTACAAAACGCTACAAAGTTCATTCAATTTGAAGGGCAATCGGGAACCAGAAGACGCAAAGAAAAACCTGGAGTAGGAAACCAGAAGAAAACATGAATAGGTATGGTATATTGTTGATTCGTGATTGAATTTGGCTTTGGTGGCTGATGCATACGTCCAGGAATGTACGAAAGGTGCTATTGGCGTGACTGACTTATTCGGATCCTTCTCAGGCCAACTGGGAACCAACGCTGGCATTCTCCGAAACGGCTCTGGATTTTGTTGCACGCCTACGCGAATCCGACTCCTTACCAACTCTTGCTAGAATCGGCGTGTTTTATGCGGATTCGCATTTACCAACCTGCGCCACCTGTGGCGTCAAAAAGATGCTCGGCTGTCGCTAAAAGTAGAGGTATATGATGCTCATGTACGTTCAGTTTTGCCCTATGGTGTGGAACCGTGGCCTGTTCGCAACAAGGATATAAACCGATTTGCTGTGTTTCATCATCGTTTTCTGCATCGATTGGCCCACATTAAGTGGACTAATCGCGTAATCAATGTGGCCGTTTGCCGGCGCATACTCCGAGACGCCCGGGATGCGCGATCAGTTGGTTAACCAATCGAGCTGAACAGCTTACGGTTGTCGGGTCACGTAAACCGCATGCCACCTGAGCGATTACTGTACCGGACATTATACACTGAAACCACCAACAGTTGGGTAAAACGGCGTGGTGGTCAAGCAATAACGTAGTCACGAAATATGAAGACCCCGACTGCTCCACTGAGCAATGTGGGTAGATGTCACCTTCCTGGCTGGAGTCCTCATGGTCACTCAAATCGTTGATTAGAAACGCTATCCAAGATGGTGGTGTGTCGCAGTCACTGGTGTACCTGCATCCATACCACTCTTAGTCCCTCCACATGGTCCTCTATTATAATTATAATTATAATTATAATTATTATTATTATTATTATAAGATGAGACCCAACTGTGAAAAGTCAGGGCTTCGGTTGGATTCGAACCAGCGACAAAAACACCAGCCTCAACGCGACAAGCGCTGTATCATTTGGGCTACGAAGCGACGCCAGGAGCTCGGAAATTTCACATTTGGACTCGGTTACCCACCCGTCCCACTGACTCATACAGAATCCACTAAGTGATCCAGAGGATCAACTGCCCTGGTATTTGCTTCAACTACCAAAGCAGTTCGAATCTTATGTAATCCAACGCTTACGGACTGTCGACATTAGTCCGCAGGTTTCGCCGACTTCTGTTCTCAGCGATCAATTTTATTTGGCAAAAAGTGGCAAGCCAATTTGCCAGGATCGTTTTTGTCATGAGGCGTCTATTTTGAACGCCTTCAGATGACCTTACGCGGACCAGTATAAAGATGGACAAGCGACACTTCGAACAACTCTCTTAATCGACCCTTAGACTGATGTATTACCGTACAAATATCTGTGCGACTGCTGAACACGGAGAAGTTAACAGCAAAACGACAAGTATTTCGATATAAACAAAGTGGTTGTATATTTCAGATGTAAAATTGATAAAATAAAGTCGAAGGAGTACCAGCACTTAGCAACCACTCCCGTATAAGTTGAAGGCATTTCCACATCCAGCCTTCTGCACGGGGAATGCGAATTGAACAAAGAAGCCTGAAAAACAACCTCCACAAAAAAAATGGGGAAACAACAGGACATGAAAGGAAAGAACAGTGTAAAAACACAAAAGTAACACTGAAGTTTCATAGCAGGTCGGTTTTTGGGTGCAATGAGGTTAAGAATTGAACTCATAATACGAGTTACCAAGACTTGTAGCAGACAGGCTTTCACTACGTCATAAATCAACATTCTGTAAAAAACGCATTATGAACCCACACTTGCACCTGAAGCCAGACTATGATTCACACAAGTGTCCATTTCAAGTCGTTGATTTTGTGGTAAAAGTCGTCAACATATGAAATCACAACGCAAATCAACAAGACTTATAACAGACAGGCTTTCACTACGTCATAAATTAACTTTCTGTGAAATTTTACTAGATCAAACCGCATAGCAGAACAAATACCACAAAATTAGTGGTACATGTATACGGTGGAGTAGATTCAGCTAATTTCAATCATGAATCAACAATATACCATACCTGTTCATGTTTTCTTCCGGTTTCCTACTCCAGGTTTTTCTTTGCGTCTTCTAGTTCCCGATTGCCCTTCAAATTGAATGAACTTTGTAGCGTTTTGTACATTATTTTCCATTTCATTTTGCACATTGTTATTCACACTTTCTACTTTCCTCAGCTTCACATATACAGCCGACGTTTAAACCAACTTAATCAAACTAATCAATAAATACGAATCAAACTTCTCGGATCGCGAGCCTTGTGTTCTCTCTGCGTTCAGTGTCGCTGGTGCACAGAATTTCGGAGAGTTAGAAGCTAACGGAATCAACCGTTTATTGCGGCAAATTTCCTTATTTATCTGTCATCGGAATTACCTCAGTTACGACCTTCAAGATCATTTAGGAACAACACGATAGATTGTACCTATTGGATACTGCATTCGGTGTAGTGGAATTGTAGACCAACGCACTTTAACGAACCATCTGTTTAGATCCACTGCACCTTTGTAAATTTACTGATTCTTACCACTTTGCAATCAGCTTCTGAGTATCGGCGTCTGAATCTTCCACCATCTCGGTTTTTGGCTCCTTAGTATCACCTCCTGATAAAAGGTTGCACGATTCACTCACTCTCTTAAGGATGGTTCTGATCGACTAAAACGGCGCCTTATAACGGATTAGAATAAGACCTACTACTTATAACTGCTTGGAAAATATTAGTGTCAGTTGAACGGCACTGCGTTCGTTCGCAGCCAGTTTCTCTCCATCGCCAGTGATTTATGCAGACACTTAGTTGCATATCTTTTGTGTGCACACATCAACTGTACGCTCCAGGTAAACGACTGCACGGGTGCGGCCTAAAGAAAAGAAAAAATAAACGACAACATCACCACGACGGCCTGTGAAAAGTATGAAACTGAAAGTTAAAGGACAGCTCATTGGCTGAGTAGTGAGATCATCTTCGACGTCCCCAACCCCTAAACTACCGACGACGTGAGAGTTGCCTTGCCAGTATCGCCGCGCCTGTCCGCACTACCTTGTGAATGTAAATTTACTACAAACCGCTAACATCAAAGTTAGTGTGTTGGCGTGGGTATCGCAGTTTTACTCGTGGCTGTATAATGAATCCGCGTCATCTCCACTACTGTAGGCTACATTTGCTAGGATAATGGTTTAGCTATCGCCGTTTACCGTCATCATTCGTTTTATCTGGCAGCTGCCGTGCGGTTGTGCTCAAGGTTTTCACACGTCCAGCTCCCTAGCGCCCTTAATCGTTGCGTTGAAGTCCGCTTGTGAACGGTGGGTAAATAAGTAGATGAAGTTTGTTTGCAGATTCACCGTCTTCTCACTGTGACTTCCGATCCGTGTTAATATAAGGCTGGGGAAACCTCGGGCGTACGAGCCTTGGAACTAGCATCACAATAGCTGCAGACACTCAAGGGAATTCACATATAAGCAAACTGAGCAGCAAATTTAACAGGTGGAAACCTGGCATGGACATTAAGAGAATGACACATACTGTGAAGGGATAGTATGCCAATGTAAAGAAAGAGATTTCAGCATACAGGGGGTCGTGTGTAATAACAACGAGGACAGCAATAAAAATACTACCATAGAATCTGCGATAGTTTGGAATACGTAATAGTAATAGGAAATATACTTAACTCAAACCCAGAGCTAGCTTCTACGCAGTAGTAATAACGCAGCACGCCAGCCAACGAAGTTGTATTGTAATCAGTCTGTACGATGTAATTATTCATGCAGTAAGGCAACAATAGCATATAGTGTTCCGTTATGATTTACAAGCATCACATCCGCCGCAGTTCAAATTAACCTCCGGTTAGTAGTAATGACGTTGTTTCTACTTTACACGTTCAGGTATTCTCTTCTGCGCCGGCTCAATTGCAGGTATTCCTCCCTTAACTGAGTTTGAATCTGAAACAGACTCAGAAACGGGATTTTCAAACTCGGAAGATTCAACAGATAACGAAGGAGAGACCTTTAAAACATTCATGTACTTGAGACCAATAATAAACATGTCAGAATTAATAATAAAAAATGAACAAGTATATACAATGGACTGCAAATCTGTGAGTGAAAGTTCACATTTCCCAAAAATGGATAAAGCAGGTCCAGTAATACCCTTAACAGACGTGTTAACAAGTTTCAGAATAACAGAAGGTTCCAGCCGCTTCATGCAAGCGACTAAAATAAAAAAATTCAACATTACCATTGTCAGCGACGAAAAAATGTTTGAGACCATCGTTAATAATGTGATGTGTAGAACTACGAGAATTAGTACTCACAGTAAGAGCAATGGACTGCAAGTCAGATGCAACACTTTGTTCATCTAAAGAAGTCTGGTCAAAACACGTTTCCGAACGACGACAGACGGCTTGAATGTGACCTATCTCGCCACATTCATAGCATTTGGAATTGCAAAATAGACACGTAGGTCGAGAAGGTTTATGATCACATGACTTACAGTAGTCAAAATTTTGGACAGAATTCGGATTGAAATGATGTGGCTCGACTGTCGTACATATCCCACAGTTTAACTTTTCGCACTGCAGTTGCTGTTGGTTTGTCTGCTTCTCAGCACTGTTGGCGTTATGTTCCTCATTTACCGCGCCCTGTACATCTTGGAATTGTCCACAGACAGCTCTGGCCGATTGGAAAGAAGCCTCCGTCAGTAGTAATAATTTTTGTTGAAGACAAGGGGAATTATTTCCTGCAATCAATCTATCTCTTGGTGTTTGAGTTTGACGAATAGACTCACGGACCTCTTGAGATTCTTTTCTAATTAAAGTATGGAATTTCCCTCCTTCCACAGCTTCGAAATTGACGGGTTGAACATGCCTCAGTAGCAGATGTTTCAGAGAAGCGTACGAAAGTGAAAGAGGCAAATCGGGAAACGCCAGGATTTTAAGCAATTCATATGCATCTTCGCCAATGAAAATGAGGAAACGCAGCGTTTTCTTCTCCTCTGTCATATCACTGCGAGTATTATACCAAACTTCAAAGCGATCCAGGTAATCTTCCATTTCTCTTGAACTTGAGTGGACGCTCAAATTTTCCATATTGCAAAAATTAATTATAGAAAATATACTGACCACGACGCCAAATGCGATAGTTGGAATACGTATTAGTAATCGGAAATGTACTTAGCTCAAACTCACAGCTAGTTTCTACGCAGTAGTAATAACGCAACACGCCAGCCAACGAAATTGTATTGTAGCCAGTATCTGTACGATGTAAATATTCATGCAGTGAAACAACAATAGCATATGGTGTTCGTTATGATTTGAAACCTTCACGGAAACTTATATGGAAGCAACATAAAATACTTAGGTCGATACTTTGGCCTTACAGATATCACGTGTACTAACAGTATCATATCAGAGGTTATTTCACAAAGGGAGTAGTTTGTCATTTTGGGATCTTGCTTGTCACTGGTTTCCTCAAGTCTCTTAAAGTTTTCTCGTGGTTTTCTCCTTCTTTGCAAATTTAGCAGTCCGACGAAGTTCCAAGTTTGTAATGATTTTGCTTTGCAATAACAGGAGGGAAAAATTATTCCTTCTGTGAAACTATGAAGACATTTTTTAAAATTTTCTTGTGAGTTTTATAGGAGCAGCCTCTGTTGAGCAACGACGTGCAACACGTGTATTTGGAAAAAAATGGGTATTTTGACGTACAGGCTGGTGCGAAATATAATTCATTGTACAATGTTGTGTGGTTTGCTTCAACAAAGTAACATATTAGTTTATGATACAAAATGAACGGAAGTATAGACTTCATTCTGTATTTTGATGTCATGCATACATTTAGACATTTCAGTTTTTTCAGCCCTTCCAATTCCCCCAAAATATGGACGATGCATAGTATGCATAACGGTTTCGACAGCAACATAATACCACAAATCTTTATCTCACATAAACATAAAACACTACAGGCCAGCCATAGTGAAGATGTGTGAGAGCGACTTATACGGCCTATATTGTATATCCTGGTGTTGTATGACAGGCAGTTTCGTTGTGAGTAGTATACTACTCACAAGTAGTATGTTACCCACAGGCAACGTTCAGGAACAAAAGGGCAAGCTGCGAGTGCCAGGAAGACGGAGGACAAGGAGAGACTATCAAAATAGTGTGTACGCGCTCGGCAGAAGTTCCAATAAGGCGATTGACAATGATGGATGTGAATGTATAAATAACTTGCAAATGAGTATACGCGTTTGAGGTTTGATTTTTGACATGATCTATATGGGCGTTTGTACAATAAACGAATTCTCGGGCCAAGCGTCTTTTGCGGTCACAACACTGGGAACAAACTGCATTGAAGAGAATCCCATTGGCAGGACGCTGTGTACTGTCTTTGTTGTTAGGGTATGTCACCTATGATGTTCAGACCGAACTTGCATTAAGGTTCTTCCGGCACACGGCCGATGGAACCAAGTATTTGGTCTAGTCTAGGTCAGGTATATTCCGGGTAGTTTGAGAAATGTCGTCCCTAGAACTGATATGAGAAAGTATCAACTGAAATAAAGTAGGAGAAAGCATTTACTGTTTTGGTAACCTATTTAGACTAAAGTTAATTATGGATGTGTGTTATCATTCTTATAATAGTGCTTGTGAAACTGAGTCTCCTCGAACAATGTTGTCGTCAGATTCCAGCTTCAATTTGGTAATAGCCACAACACACTGCGATTGTAATTTTGTTCATATGTTTGCTTCGCTTGTTCCTTTTCCAGAGATCGCTGCAGAAGAGGAATAAGGAAAAGCTGAAAATGAATGGACTGACTGCCCGATACTAATGACATTTATCAAACCTCCCTTATACATATACTTTCTTACTGAATATTCTAATTTCGTGAACCTATTCTGCTACATTTTATTGTGGTAATGGTTTGCTGATACACGCTGTTCTCTGAGCTGTTGTCCTTTCTGTGTACTGTTTTCGTGTTGTGGTGGCCAGCATGACCTGTTACTGTTGTTCTGTTTACTTAGTACTTGACTGTCTCCTCTTCGAAGGCTCCTTCCTATATTTCAGCCCTTGATCAGCTGACTGTTGACCTGTATATGGTGCGCGCTTTACGATGCTGCGGTGTTGTGCGTACGTAGTATTGTTACATGTTTGAAAGCCTGGTTACATTTCCATGACTGTTGTTGTTTAGTCTCATTCAGACTAACCCATCCATTCCTAAACAGCTCGCGCACGGGTAGTTGTTCAGAGAATTAAGGGCATTTTTTAAAATACTCCAATTCACTTCCGATCTTTCGCGTACAGCAACATTTTCCGATCTCTCAAGAGGAAAAAACCGGCGGATGCATATTCGAGAAAAAAACAGTTGAAACAAAGGTGATAGATAAAAACACTTCGTCAAGTAAAGTTGACAACACCATGAATCGTTTTGTACAATTGGCAAAGGAGATCGTGGGTAGCCAATTAACGGGTTAAGATAGATAATCAATGGCAAAGAAAGGTCAGGTTCATAAACGACACACATAGCTGGCTTGAGTCGATTGACTGCAGTCGCTTCATTAGTAACCCTAATTTGGAATGACGCCATAGGATTCCGGATGCGCTAGCTGGGCTGATAACGTGAACCGTGGTCAGGATGTGTCTAAAAATCAAGGAAACTCGCTGTTAACCTATTCAATCGACATTACGTTCCCCGGTAACATGGAAATCTGCACCCACCTAATCAAATGTTCCAGCACTCAAGAGATCAAGCGTCCCTCGGTTCTGCTCAGACGATTTTCTCAGCAGTAAAATAAAATGGTAAATACAATGTGAGATGGTGTCAATGGTTTGATATCTTTCAACTGACGACACCGATAGCTTTTATGTCTGAGCGATTACGCGGAATTCATCTGCAGAAAATGTTCATTTAGTTGAATTTCTTAATTGTTCTGTTGTCTGCAACATGATGTAATCTTCCTTAAAATGCAGCTATAAGTAGTCCCTCATTTCCTTCGTAGTGACCACCTCCTTAGTTGAAAATGCTCGCAAAAATTATGCTACCCGAAGGAATTTGTCAAGATTCGAACTATAGTCCAAAATCTATATTAATACCAGCTTAATTTTTTCCTTCTCACCCTATCATTAACTCCAACCGCCAGTTAAATTCTCATTCATCCAACCCACTTAAAACAAAAATGAAGCTAAGCCAGAAATAAAACAAATAACTAACTGGCATGAAATACTTTACACAAAACAACGTAATTGAAATTTGTCTACATATACGTTATTTTCTCTATGCAGTAAACGCAGATTCCTTCATGAATTTAATCGACCTGCATTGGCCAGCGCACGACCCGCAAGTGCTGTAAGTGGCCCTTATTGTCCCGAAGATAGTTAGAACTATGTGCCAATAAAACTATTTAAGCGGTACTTTCTGTCTGCTTTACTTTCTATGGACCTTTCGGAGCCAACCATTTTATTGTAGAGCAGAAATGAGCAAGTCTATCTTTTTCACAAACATATATTGCGTACAGATTCGTCTAACTCATGTGAACAGTGTATTCATCAATGCTCGATTATGTTGGACTGTTGTGAAGTTGTTGATATTCACGTATTGATCACACCAAATGGATCTGTTACAGACAGTTTTCGTAATTACTCCATCTCGACAATTCATGAGTGTTTGAAAACGGCAGACAGTTGATTTCAAATCTATAACGTTCACGTTACGAAGACAACTAGGCGCTGCACCAGGTTAGTTATTACTTGTGTTTAATCGGGTGAATGTTAGTGTTTCATCAACGTAATATTACTAATACGACAAGTCTGCCATTTCCGTATTTGACTGCTGCCCAATTCTTGACAAGAAAACGTTTGTCAAGGTGAGATCTAATGAACTAACCATGACTACTGCATCTATCTGACAGTAGGACCGCTCGGAAAAAATAAAAACTGATATTCTCAGTGCAGAGAAACATAGATTTCCCCAGCACATCGTTCAGGAAATGCGAGGTAATATGAGTCGTTTCGATAAACTCACAGATAATGAATCGGCTCGTGTAGCTGGATATTTGTAAACATTGACTAAACGTTCACAAAGCACACACGTTCATTGGGAACATAGATTTCATCCGAGTCATTGATCAGTTCAAAAGATTACTTGAAGGACAATGACTGAAAATTTCGTTTTAGCTGAGTTAGATTAACGACCAGCCAATTTGCAAAATTATGGTATGGTGAGTCTGTCAGTACTGAAGTTGGCCTATGCGGCATTTCAAATCCGTACATTTTCAGTAGGTCGTCAAGTTCGGGACGTTGATGATTCACGCAATTTTGGAGATTCGCTCATGTTTCATTCTATCAAGAATCCGCAGTTGTAATAGTAGTTGTGGATATTGTCTCATGTGGCTTTTCAGTTCGGTGACGCTGTCCATTATCTCCTTGAGTTAAAACTTCGCCTGACCACCCAATATTCACGTTCCCTACACATGTTTGTCTTTGCGTAAAGTTACTGCCTTAGAGCTCCTATCCTGGCTGAGCATTACTATATTTTTATCACCCCAGCTTCACGTAAATTGGACATCCTTCAAAGGTAACCTTTGCTGTCGCATTCCAATAATCATTTTAGTCAACCCCTTTCGAAAAGAAACATAATACTCCAGCTTTTGTTTTGCTAGAGGTCGTCAGTAGTGCAGATGCTTGCCATGGTCAATATTAGAGAATAGGAGTAAGAAAACTGAACAAAAGACAACCGCTAACAATTGTTCATCACTGTAGCGCAGACACAAGCTCTTACGAAAGAATAACAATGGAGATGTACAAGAAAAATAAGACGATTATTATCGAGCGCCGCTGATGAAATGGGGTCGAACTAAGATGAAACTCGAAGTAGTCCCCTCTTTTTGAAAGCGACCGGTTGGAAAACCTATTATAATGAGGCTGCAGCCATCAGCTGCGACTGATATCCAACGTTTCTCAAACAACATCTCCTGTTACTTAACAGTAATTGTTCATAATTAATTATCATAATAATTATAAGAATAATTTTTCATAAGTAGTATACCCAGTAATAACAAAAATAATTGCATGGATAAATGAGATTTTTACTTTCACATTCACCATTGTACTTGCCAGAATTGGGCCAAGCTGTAGAAGGTAAGTACAGATAAGTGTTGCGATACGACAAGACATGGCAATAACGTTGCTTTCATCATAACTGTCATGACCGTTACCTAGTAAGGTAAAAGAATCATTAATTCATTAGAAACAAACTCAAATTAACAGTCAATATTCCGTTTCGAAAGTGACGTTGCTTTTTACGACTTCCACAACGATATACAACCTCATCGATATTGCTATATCTTAATCTCATCTCCTGCACATTTTATTGCTTACAGTCCATCTGTGCATTGTTCTTGGTTTTAAAAGAGAGACAATTTGCGAATTTCAGTTCGTGGAGTTTACATGTAATTAATCTCGCAATATATAATATACGTATTTGGGTGACCGCCCATCAACCATGTGGCTGTATTCCACAAGTTGGCGTGGCTATGACCAACACTTGACCCAGTACCAAGCAAAGCAACGTTACGAGAAGTGTTCTCATCCAGCACGTCACGGTCAGCTTCAGAATAGACAAAAGTGTATTGTCGCATTTAAACTTTCAGCCATATTATTTTATGAGTAGTGCTAGAATTGCCAACACTTTTCTTAGGGGCTGTAGTGACGGTCCTGTTGAATAGAATCGATAATATTACTAGCGAACCTTTTAAGTCATGATGAACTAGTGGTTCAATTTACTTCAGTCAGTATGGACGATTTACTCGCCAGCTGTTGACAACAGTGCAAAACAGCTGATGATAAGTTGATTTAAACTTGTTTGGAAAGTTTTGTCAATACACTAAAACAGACGGTCACAGCGTTAATCAGACGCTGTTCCAGTCAAGTATACATCGAAGATAGTAGTAGTGTAATTTGATCGGGTAGTAAGAGGTCAACTTGATCAATGTGAGAACTATACAATACTTGATCAACGCACCTGTAGTGCAAAAGAACGATCACCCAAACCACCTGATCGGCAAACTTGAGTGACGAGACTACTCAGTACCAGTCCACTGAAGGATCAGAGTTCGTTACCACGATAAAAACGACTTTGGCGGACTACAGCCTAAGCATGTTGTTTCTTAAGACACACAGCTTAGGTAGGTTAGCTGGACTTCCTTTTGTTTTTGAGTGAGCTGCATTCTTGCATTGCAACAAAAAATTATCAACATCCCTGTCGAGCTCAACATTTCGTATAACCACACTAACAGAAATTTCAGAAACCAGATTTGCACGGGTAACTTTTAACGATTTTTGAACAATATGTGTATCAGCATGCTGTATGCGCTTAGACAGTCTATGTGGGGTGTCATAAAAGTATACCCAAAAGGCACTACAGCAAATGCTTAAGATTTGGGGAGTAATTTGTTGAGAGTGGCAAATTAAATTTAGTGCTGTATAGTGAGATACAATTGGAAATACGGGCTGAAGGTATTCTGAGTACATGTCACAGCCCACCAATCAGCGTGAGCTTCTGTTCGGGTTAGAGTATAGCCACGCTCCGCTGCACTAAGACTTGGAATACACAAAATTAGACATAGATCCTACTCTAATATTGCACCTTCGTTTATAGAAGACGCAGCAGATGGCAGCTTAATTATAAAAAATCGTTGAACAACATGTGCGGTGAGGATTTTTAGCAAACGACACAGCACCGACTCATGAGCACCAGTCCGCACAATTTGTTTTATGGAAATAATAAAGATCGGGGTCCTATATGTCGGATAAATTTCAAACCGAGACCGAAGTGAATCAAAAGTTGGGCGGTCTTGTTTGAAAAGTCCATGTAAAGTGCTTATTGTAGGTACCAAACTAGGCACTGCCGAAAGGAACTCATACGTATGCACCTTCGGAAACATTTTAAAGCAACAAGTTGAAGGAGAATGGACTCCAGTTCTCTTTTACTGTAACCTCTTTGTAAGATCCACTCGTTCAAAGCAATGTGACAACAATCACAAGCTGTCGATGTTTGACAACCACGCCTTAACGGCATTACAACTAGAGCAGCTCAGGTGGAAGATTTCACAAAAGTCAGTATTCCCTTTGCAGGTAATTCGGACAGTGAATTACGAACAGATTCAAGAAGACAAAGTGGAACAATATGACGCTTCATAAAAATGAGTGAACCTTATGCTTCAAGGCTAACTGGTTTAATTCGCACAACACTGGAATCCACTGAACTCCGAAAAATCAGTTCGTCAGTTCTGGTTCCAGAAGATCCATTGGAAAATGTGGAAGATAGCATCGAAATACTTAAGCATTTTTGACCAATAATGAGTGAGCCAGAAAAACTAATGAATACTGAACAGGTATAATTAATTGACTGTTTACAGTTGTTAAGACTATGTAACACGCGCCTAGTGGTACCTTCAACAAAAACATCTGAGGACTTCAACGTCGCAAAGGGTTTCAGCCACTTTATAAAATCAACTGATACGAAATACCCAACACTGGGGGTATAAGTACTAAAGGAATATCACATGGAGCGCAGAGCTTACGGAACTGATAGAATTTTCGGTATGAACTATTAATTTCACGTCAGAGGCGATACTTTGCTGTTCAAAAGTAGTGTAGACTAAACACGTACAAAATGTGTCGAACAGTGTGAATGTAGCCTATCGCACCAAATTCGTGGCAGTTGCCACTGTAAAAGAGATACTTGGTTGAATAATTTTTTTGTTCAGGTGACTTACAACTATTTCAATGATAGACAAAATCTCGGTAAGTAAAACACGGTTGGTCGGATGCATTTTCTTACCAAGTTTCCTCTATAAACGACTGCTTTTGTTGAAGCACCTGGTTCCTGGTACTGCTAACGTTTTAAAACGCAAACGATCTTTCGTTTACTGCAACTTTAACATCTCTAGGTTGTTCATAAAGGACTCTATTTGAATGGAAGAATGGTTCATTTAGTAGTAATAACTTTTGTTAAGATTTAGGGAAAGTGAATTCAACAATTGATCGGTCCCAGAGCTGAGTTTGTAAGTGATCACAGAAACTGCGTCGTAAAGCTTGGATCTGAAATTGAAGTATTTATCAAGATATGTTCTGATTTTCCATGTTTATTAAGTCATTAAATATAGTTCTTCACAGCTTCAATGTAATCAGACTGTACGTGCTTAAACAGCAGGTGCCTCAAAAAAGGGAACTAAATGGGGAAACCGGAAACGCTAGATGTTTAATCAAAGCGTACGCATCTTCACAGGTCACCGACAGAAAACGGGGTTTTTCTTTCTCTGTTTTTGTCATTTGCCCGTAATCCATCAAAGTTCGAAATATCCCCAAGTAATCTTCGATAGCTCATGAACAAAAGTGAATTCTCAGATCGTTTAAAGTGTGAAAATCTGCCGTTCAAAAAAAATTAATGAATGCAGCACCACATCAAGCAGTTTGAACCGTGCAATAGTAATGACATATGGGCTTAGATCAAATCCACAGCTGGTTTTCACGCCGTGGCGAAAAAGTGAACGAAATTGTAATATAACGCAAAATTACGTGCAGCCTAAATATATGAGTAACAACCACTACAACGAAGTCAAAGTAGATTGATCAATGGAAGAAAGACACCAGGAAGGTACATGCACATGCAGATTTAATGGACTTACAGCGGTCCCCCAAGGTTTTTGACTGAAGCGTACTGAAGTGGGAGTTCCTACAAACGATCTTGGATAAAAGGTGTTACAGTTCGACACCAACAAAACGTGTCAGCCAAATGCAACCCACACACAAAAGTTCCAGCCGGAAAACGTACTAGTCAGACACAATATTGGATTTCTGTTCTCTCCATGAAAAGAGACAAATCTGAAACCTTTACACCGATGTGGTAAAGCATTGTTTTTCGCGGTCGAGACTTACTTGAAATACCCGTTGGAGATATTGTAAGTTACGGTTGTTGAAACGAAACCCCGGTGGTGAAAGAAAACCAGCAATTTCATTTATATGGGATTACCGTTATTATACTTCCATGCTATCACCTAGTATACCATTAATGTCCTTGAATGGATCAGTTACAATGTTTAGTCAATCTTTTAACGAAAGACAGGGAGGTACCGGTGAAATTTTCCTTAGATTTCTGCATCTCTAGTTAGCAGCGTTCTTCAGAGTGAGCCTCGTCCGATACGTCAGGGTGACTAACGTCTGGCATGTAGTGCAATCTTTTCTAAATCCTACCACTTCAACTGTCATTTAAAAAGTGTCGTACCCGGACGCCAGTGAACATGGAGCATTCGTCCCTGTAGAGGCCTACGCAACGATGAATATAGGTATTGTGAGTTAATTCACAAGTCTAGTGGGGGTGGAATTTGCTAATGCAACCAAACTTCCTTACCCACAAATCGAATGTAAATTGGCGTTTGTCCGTCTGCGACACAGAAGTGTGTACACACCTACTGGACCAATCCGAGACCAAGAATTACGGCGATTTTAGAGCTGAAATCGAATAACACGAATCAGCTAATCGGCTCACCAAACCCGGCCCCAGCAGGTAGACACACTAACCAGTCGGACTAGCCTACACGTGTCGCACGTGTGTGAATAGCAAAACCCAGCTGATCGTTCGTATTTTGACAACTGTATTCCAACAATCACCTTGAAAGCGAGATGAAAATACATGGGAAGGTTATATGCAGACATTATTTGTAACCTTGGATAAGTCCATCGAGTAAGTTCAAGAGTATACTAAGCAATCTCAACTTTAAAGTCCCTTTCATTTGGTTTAGTAGGGGTAAACGGTCATATTCCACCTCCACGAATGTCATTTTTTATGCTTCAAGTAAATTATTGATCATGATGAAAAGACAAAATACTCTTACTACTCAAAATACTTTCAGACGAATAAATGCAAACGTTCAACCACGGATAATTTATCAGTGTTTCGCAGAAACCAAGTAACATGTTGTTCATTGTTTTTGGTCAGTTTGCCGATTTTATCTAAGTCTGGCCAACAGTTAGTCACGATCTACCACCAGGGAAATTTTGTCGCAGGAACTGACTTGAGTTCCGACAGTTGTGTTAGACCAACCCATCGCTCACTTCGAAAGCTGTCTAGGGAAAATAATGAGTAGTTTTGTAGCCTGGAAGGCAACTGCAAATGTTTCACATCGATCATTGAGTTAGGTCTGATAAATAAATGTTAAATTCAATTTGAACTCTGTGAAATGCTTATAACTTCAAGTTGGAAACATACAGAAGTAAGTTTATATAACAAATCTATAAAATATTTTGGTTGCTATGTTGGAAGGAACCAAACTAATGGAACAGTCAAAATATGGTCGAGTCTGTGGGTTGTCGGAGACATTTTGATGTATACACGTATGTGTTTGATTACAGCTGATTTTTCAATAAAATGAAGATTACTTTTCAAAGTGAGCAGGCATCAGTATTGTCTTACGTCTATCTCAGACACCCCCGTAACAAGGATATCTAACAAAAAGGGCTTGAGACTAATTCCGAAAGAGAAAAGAGGAAGCCAAACAAAGACTCAGCAAACAAAACAACAAGTTACTTATCTAAGTGACACGGTTACGTCTGTTAGTTGCAGTATATTGCATCTCCGTTTTCTCAGTATCTATTGCTCTATTGTTTGTGTGTGTAGTTGGCTGTGGGCGCTAACAAAGTGTCGTCTGTGAGCGTTGGGATTGCTTTTTGTGTGAGAATATGCGTACTTTCAAATTAACAATAACAGCAAGCGAAACAAAACATACTCAGTTCAGGTAGGAAGCTGTTGCTAGTGCTAATGGTTGTTACCAAATGTGACTATAGTGGGCAACTAGTGCCACAAAGAGCACCACACACGTACCTGCAATCCACACTAGGCTGGTAGTAAGTATAGCGTTGTGGTTACCAACTATGTACTGGACATGCCGTAGATGGACCGAAGAAGTTTCTATCCAAACGGATAACTTTCCGAGAAATTCAGATAGAGGATCGTGATCGATGATGGTAATGTAGAATAGAACATTTACATGTGTTTTAGGATGGTGGAAGTCCGTCTCCAATTTAAGCATGTGCAGTTCTTCACGGTCTATTCTAATTGAGTTGCTGAGCATATGGCAGTAAACTGTTGTCGAATAGGCAACGTGTACTATTACCTCAACTGTTGCCGTCGATCACAACCTTAAAAGTACGATGGTGCAATCAAAGTTCCTCTGAGTTTTTCGACGTGAACCATATCCGGTTGTTAGTACACAGTCAGTATAGCGGTGAGCATTTCGAGCTGCACATGTACATTCTTATCGAAAGTGGACAACTAAAACCCCTGTCTGTATCTGATAATTGAAAGCAGAAGTGAGACGACGTTCTACTTGGTTTAAGCAAAGATCTTGGTTGTTCATTGGCCTTAAGAAATACGGAGTAGAAATATGAAGAAAATCCATATTGCTAACTTAACGGAAGGATTTTGACCAAAGGATTGTCGAACAGGACTACACTGAATTGCTTCTTTCTCGAGTGAATCAGATAACATGAATACTGCCAACGGACAGTTTACTGACCGTTTGAAGGGACTTATTCAGTAACGTTTACCATGACGTTAGTGATCCATAAACTCATCAAACACGTTGGATAATCAGAGTGTAAATCCTATCATTACCGACAGTCCAATCAAGAGTGAAACTAGAGTCTAGTGTTTATTGACTACTTACTGTTTACTATGTTAGAATCGACCGGAGAAGCTTAGCTGAACGCGGTTTTCGCACTCAGGTGTGAAAGGCGATCTTCGAATGCAAACGTTATCTTTTCAACCCGGTCTCCACCAATTCGTCCAGGGTTTTTTATATTCCTACTTGCTTAGACGCTAGACTGTAACCGGCACACGTAATTGAAGTTTCACTTTAAAAAGCGAGCATTTTCCCACAGGCAATCTGATTAATGAAGATGTCTAGAAAGCTTTCCGTAAAGGTGGACACCGAAGGTCACTTATTTCAGATAACGCTATAAATAATCTCAAATCATGTGCCAATTCTGACTGCATTGTTTAACATTTATAATAGTACCAAGGGAACAGAATCAACATTCATCTTCAAAATGTATTAACAACTATGTGTTTACTACGATAGGATAAACTCTGAGTGGAACTATTTGTGACATATTGTTTAAACGTCTGAGACGTATCAGAAATGTGAAAACGCAGCATATGGCTAAGGTATGCGTCTGTGGAACAGTGTGCCATAGGTTGAAGTGTTCAAAAGAAATAGACTGAACGTGGTGACATAAAGAGGCGTCATAACAATTTGTACAAAGAATTATGATATTAAAATCTTTAACAGCGGGATTTACAAAATCAACACAGGAGTTGAAACGTTGTATGTTGAATTGTATTCATTCTAGCTTTGATTGAATTTGCATATCCCACAATTCCGTCATCAGCAAACCTAAAAATTGATGTTTCCTTTAACACAGACAGGTCCTAAATATGTTTGAATAATGTTTGCTAGTCTGAAGTACTACTGTGGTTGTTCAGACTTACGGTCCACTTTGACTGCAAAGTTCATTGAGATGTTGAAATGTTCTCTGAAAAGTTTTAGGGATGTATGATTATGATCAGACAAAAGTTATAATTCACATATAGTCAGATATGACAAGGTAACTAATTGCCAAACGAGTAGACTTACAATTATCAAAAGCCTCTTCAATTTTACAGATATCGAAAGATATCGTGTATGGGCTAGACCATTTGAAAAACCGGCAAACTAACGCATGATGAAATAACTGGTTAAGTTTACAAGATGAGTATAATATATTTGTAAACCATTTTTCTTTTTTCTGTTGATAATTTCAACTTTTCAACCAAATGTTTCGGGAAAAGAGATCATAGGCTAGTTTGTTGGTGATGTCTTTGTTTGTGTAAGGATACATTACACGTGAATGTCGAACTGAATAATATTTCGTTTACTGTGATGCAACTCCTAACGTTATATTCAACAGCAGGAATGTGAAGATCCTATCTTCAAAGGGGCTGGCCTATTTGAGGACTATCTAAACTGACAACTTCAAAAAGAAGGTAGCCAATATAGCCAGTTTGCCTCATTCTTACACACTGCTAACAGAGCAAAGTTAGCAGGTCGAATAGTTGCTCGCACAACGTGTACATTTACACATGATCTGATTCACAAGTTCACAGGAAGACAGGTAGTATAGCATATTAATATCTTTTTATTCTTTAATCTCCATTGTCAACAGGAATATATCAGTAGTTTACATATCAAAGACGAGTACAGTTTAGGTTTTTCAATAAACTAGAGAAGGAGTGAGGAGTAATTTATAAAGCCCATATGTTTAAAACCAAACGATAAACGTCAGGGTGAACACTGTTAGCATACAATATTGGTAAGCTATCAATGTTAGCAAAGTTGCTCCTGTTACACAACTAACCTACTGTTTCCATGATCAGCTGCAAAAACTGCCGTTCCTTAACAGTCGACACATCCGAAAAATACTGCAGTTCAAGCCATTGATTACAGTTATCTGCCATCTACCCTAAAGTTCACGATTGCAAACTGTTTAGATGAGTGAGACCTCAATATAGAAAACGGACAGGATCAACAGTAGTTAACGTACTGGCGGGCCTCTCCATAATTATGTATCAAGTTACTTTTTGCGAACACTGCATCACGTGCCAATCAGTCCAAGAATCGGTCTGACACGGTCCGCTTGGAGGGAGGTGATTTGATGCCATAATTGTTTGACGCTGTCATCTAAGTATTTGCTCTGGAAATTACGGTATGAATGAACTTGTTTTACACCTTTTGGTAACTGTTATTTTAATATATCTTTTGTCCATGAAAAGCATCCTACATGTCCAATTAATCACAGATGGTTGAATGATTAAGTGGCTATTGTATCTTCAGATTTATTGGTAAGTGTTGCAGGTGAAGTATAACGTTGCCTGAGAATCAATTAGCACACCCGCTCTTCATGCTACATAAAGGTAACTATCGCCGGTAATCAATTAGATAGGCAAAACTGACCTTGTTTTTGAAGATACGACCATTCTTTTTATTTCCCATACGTGTGTCTTCACTGATACAAGTGCATAAATACAAGAACCGACCAACAACGTCCACAACTGCATTATCCAAAGTGAATTACTACAATCACGGATAACTGCAGTTGCTTGTCTTACCCCGTTGATTCAATAATCACTGTTTACTCCATCACTGTTTATTTTATAACCACTTGTTTGTTGCGATTGCCAGTTTAAGTCATAGTTAAACCAAAGTGATAAGTGATGAGTGGTTGGGGATTTTGATTTTCATATAGATTGAACATCATCCACAAGTGATCGCAGCTATCGCAATCCCATAGACTTTCCACTCGGCTCCTTTCGAAAAGAAGCACTAGACTCGAGCTTCACTCTCATTAGAGCTCATCATTAGTGCATATCCTCCCTACTGCCGGGACTAGAACCACGGCCACGCTGTTCACGAGGCAACCGTGTTTACCACTGCGCCATTGACCTCACATTAGGCACGACCGAATCATCGTATGTGAACACTCGACCACTTTCGCTTGTGTGTAATGATCAAGCTGCCCGGTTGCCTTGAGAGGAGACACAGTTACTGTCTGTTAGCTCCAATCGATGACCCCTCGACTAGGACTTCTTTCCAAGTTGAAGTCATAGAAATCATTGATTTGTTGAGCAGTACCTGATCACTGATGAGTAGTAGGGATTTTGATCCTTACTCACAAACGAAAGTGGTTGAGTGTTTACATATGATAATTCGGTCTTGCCTAATGTGAGGTTAATCCCGCGCAGTGGTAAATACGGTTGCCTCATGAAAAGCGTGACCGTGGTTCTAGTCCCGGCAGTGGCCAGGATATGCAGTACTGACGAGCTCTAACGAGAGAGAAACTCGGGTCTAGTGCTTCTGCTGTTCGAAAGGGGCCGACTGGAAAGTTTACGGAAATGCGAAAGCTGCGATCAATTGTGGGTGATGTTCACACTTAGTGAAGAACAAACTGATAAGGTTAACCGTTTCATTGCAACTGGGAATGTGAACGAAAACAAAAGCAGGGGAACCCTGTTTACATTTACCACCAAACTTATCAGCGAGTGCCACAATGTGGTGTCAGCTGCTATTCAGACTGACTTGGAGGTAGTGGATTAGTAAGTAATTTTTCTGCTGAGATGCAACTTAATATAAATTTAAAACCACTCATAGTAGCTAATACCTTTTGCGTTTAGATAGACGTTCCGCTGAAAAGGTTTACGGAAGTGATAATGGGCTCGAATTTCGCTTTTGAAAGAGCTCGTCACCAGAAAAGCCGGAGCCCATCTGAGCTCCAGACCAGAATCTGAGCTTTGGTTCACACTTTTGAAAGACGATCGTGTTCGTTGACGTACCAATGATCTCCAATTAGACAGAACCGAATTATCACATCTAAACGTCTAGAAGAATTCGTCAGCGGGTAAGGTACATGTTACCAGACTGTCTCATTCGACACCCTGTGAATGCAAAAGCGCCACCAGTTTTGATTGTTTGTCAGATGATAAAGGGTGCTTAGTTGCACTCAAATGCTTCAACATAACTACTGCTGGTTAAGCAAACCTGACCGATCCTGATCGTTGGCCCGCAGCAATCATCTGAAAACCATAATATGAGAATTAACATCCTAGGAATTACACAAAGCTTCATTTGATTACATCATTTATTTGCCTTTGGAAACGGATGTTCGTTTTATTTTCCAGAGCTCAAGTTGGCCAGTGAGTCTACGACCAATCGTTTAGTGTTATTTGTCCCCAGACAACCAATTAACGCCAAATGGATGACACTTATGCGGCTGACATTGATGCTTCTTCACATTCCATGGCTGGCTGCGACTCAGTGTGAATTGGTTTCGTCTGACCTCGATGACTGCGCCCATCAATTAGGCATGACGAAGTTGCCAAATAACAGTGAGGGTTTCGGATTTGGTTTCGGCTCAGTACGGGATGTAGAACTGATGTGCCGGTGAGTACGGACTCACATTTCTACACAACCAAATTACTTCACTGCCTTGGATGATTTCACATGAACTGTCTAAAATACTAAGGTTGCAATCAGTGGGAATAAATTAGACTCACTGGCTAAATTCCTAAGAGAAACGTTTCTGTTCATTTTGTCGTTCAAATACGGTTTTTGTCAAATATGCAATGCTGGTAAGTTCGGAGTATGATGTGAACGTCAGAGGTTTTTAAACTGAAAACATTAGAAATTATATGATTCTTATTGCATATCACATCGCAATATGGGTATGATACGATGAGCCAACAGACCCTGGAATCCTAGATTGTTACACGGTGTAGGTTGATAGCTGTTGCTTAACAGATTAGAAAGTATGTTGCTATCCACACCACTGCTCATAATAAGGTATTACAGACATCACCAGAGGGGCCTCTGTAAATCTGTTAAACAGAAGAAACAAGAAACCAACGTGATTTATTCTCGACCAATAAACCGCCAATGCATAAACAAACGAACTCTAAGGGGAACACTGAAGTGTGACGAAAAGGGTGGATATTAGAATCCACATAATTTGTTTGAGCTGCAGGAGATATCAAGAGGAGATTTCCTCAATCGGTCAGAAACAAAGAGTTATGTAGGCTAGAGTGGTCACGATTGATTGAGCTTTTTTGCTTATCGGAACAAGATAAATATTATCGCTTCGTCTGAACTAGAAGTTGTTGAAAGCAGAACAATGCCAAACTGTCGTACATCTGGTGGACACCAAACAGAACGTAGATGTCCTCAAACTATTTTGAACTACAAACGGGATTGTGGAGAACCAACTTAAAGCTACCAGCTGCCACCAGTGAACCAATTATACTCATATTTTGTAACGCCAGTCTTTGCCTCCACAAGAATTTTCTTTGTCCTTGCGACTGTCATAGCTACATGTCAGTCATAATTACCGCATAGGCTCTTGTAAGCATTTAACTCTGTATGTGTAAAATAATCTTCAGTCATTTAGATGTTTTCATCTAACTAATGACGTCAATTTTAACCTACTGTTACATACTACCCCATTTTAAAAGTCATTTCACGGAAGATTCTGGACTAGTTTAGAGGGGTTGAAAACAACTCTCCGTCACATCTTTGTTTTAATTGTTGCAGTTAAGATCAATAACAACTCAAACTGCAGCACCCAAAGCTGAGTCGGCGTATATATATATATATATATATACATATATATATATATATAAATTGAGCTGGAAGGGACGGAACGCTGTTCTGGGTTTCAGTGTTGTCAGACCTCTGTGTTTGGTTGGATGAATAATATGTTAATGCACGGTTATAATAAATTGCTAGTCAGGTTATCGTTTGAAAGCACAATATATTGTCACGCAATCTTACTAAACAGTATACTGTTAATAACTTCCCAAAGAGTACGTATTACGGCATGCTCCATGAAGAATCCATCTATGCACTGGATTTTTTTTCTAAACTTAGAGGGGGTATCGAAAACTCTCTGGCAAAATCCACTTACCTTTTTCGGTCTCCGATTTTCACAGCACTCACCCAAGCTTAAATCATGTCATCCATTCTCACACAACAAACTTCCGTAATAACTGGAGGACGTTTGAACGATTGCCGTTCTCTATGAATAAAAACGCTGTAACAATTTGTCTTTTTGCTTGGAATTCAACATTTTCCATCCTCACAATTCAAGAATGAAAACTGTCATTCACAGTTAAAAAAAGTATGGGCTTTTTTAGGATAGTAATGGATCTGGCTAAACTGCACTGACTTGATATGACTGACAAGCAAAAATTCATCTGCATCATACTAATTTGCGGAAAAATATTTTTTTTTAAGTACCTTAATGGAAACTACTGTCAGTAAGCAAAATATCTTATAACCGCACAATTTGGTGCGGACAAAAATATGCTTGGGTGTATGATTTTTATCCCGCAGACAGACCAAACTTAGAATATTTACTTAATGAACTCTAAAACTTCAAATTGACTGAGCAGCTTCAAATCAAATTTTGATCCACAGGACACTATTAATCAAACTAAGAAAAGCACATAAAAATACTGTAGCTAAGACATTTATGTTAATTTTAACCTAAAAGTTTAAACTCGGCTCTTTACCGTCTGATGACTTCCTTCAAAAATGAACAGTATTCACCAAGGTTTGCATGGGTAAAACATTTCCCTAGAAACGTACCTTGTCACCGGTAAGAATTGCAGTTTATAAGTTGATCATAGTACGCCGAAAATACGCAAACAAAATATAACAGTACAGTTGGCTTGATTTGATTTTTATAAACACACAATAATCGTTCAAGTACCGTTCAGCCTGTGGCCTTATTTATTTTACTAAGCAATTCTGTACCTCCGAATAGTTGTACTAATAGTAACAGCTGGATTTTATGCTCATGATGCGCTGGTTTCAGTAAACACTTTAAATAGCAGAAATTAAGAAAACGAGCAATTTCCTATAATAAAGTTTTGGACTTATCGACATGTTTATCAAGTTAGTTGAACTGATTCCGATGGTTTTGATTTTTAATCTTATAGAACAAAATGGCATCTGAAGGTCTACATCTGCGCTCATCAAACAATCATCTCTCGATGTACAGGGGGAAGTGATTCTCAATTTCGTACGGCAATGTGGGAGTTTA
Organism: Paragonimus skrjabini miyazakii; assembly: GCA_014338405.1. Lineage (NCBI taxonomy): Eukaryota > Metazoa > Platyhelminthes > Trematoda > Plagiorchiida > Troglotrematidae > Paragonimus > Paragonimus skrjabini miyazakii. The sequence goes on from JTDE01000376.1 coordinate 57,978, forward strand.
TCTTTGATACCACACGTTACGCGAGAGCTGCAACCTACCTCTGTCGTGCGCACAACCTTAGAAGTGAGTAACAAGCGAGTGACTGTTCAAATCATCGTTCTTTCTTCACTGATGTAAACCGTACGATTTTATACTGTGACTGCTTGAAAAACACACAACGCAGAAACGAAAACATTTTAACTATATACGTATTAAACACAGACGAACAATGAATCCCTACACAAGTCTAGCAATTTGTTTTGCAACAGAAAACAGGTGGTTAGTTAGGGTCACACATCATATTAACAAACAGCTGGCTAGCACCTTCTGTTTCAACAGACCATTGATACAAGTTGATTTGTGGGTAACCTAAGAAAAACATCATTTTCGCTCGGAATGAATTTCAAGAGAGGTTGTTTTAAATAGAACTCCAAACCTTGCAATACAGTCCGCAAATTGAAAATACGCATTTTCTGCTCCACAGAAAGTCTTTTAAGACCAAAAATTCAATCTGTACATTATCGTATCGCATCTGGTAACCGTGTATTTTTCACTTACTCCGTACTCTCTTTTAGAAGGCCTGGGGTGCCATTCCTATGACTAAACGGTGCAATGTTTGCTCTGCTATGGTTGGTAAATATTTTGCAAGCGAGTACTTTCCACTTCCTAATGGAATACCGATTAAAATCCAGTTTAAGTTGGCTACGTCAGAAGTAACAACTTTGGCGCTGTTCATGAAAGGCGTCTGCATCTAGCCGTCTTTAGACGCCTGATCGGTACGTTGTGTACACCAGGCGAGAGAATTGGAGCTACAATGAAACACGTTTATAATATACGCTTTAAAATATTTCTGCGTAACTTGACAGCAAAAAAGTTATTGTCCTCTGTGCCTACCATTAAACCTATCGCTTCAAAACAGTTGCGGTTGAAAGTAGAGTTGAAAAATTACTTGAAACCGGGGTCACAGAGCGCATGCAACGGTGGCTAGGCTTTATCGTTACATACTCTGTTGAGTGGTGATTGACGACATGGAAAATCTTAGTTCTCGGGTGCAAGATGCTTACTGACAGTGGGTCACAGTGGACGTTACACCATCATTGACTATCCTTGGGACTGATGTCAAGTGAGAAAATATGGCGCTCTGAGCAGTTATTAGCCAACCATCGGAATGTAATGTATGTGGGAACTGATTGACTCTCACATTTTGTTTGCCACGTATTCATGTGTGAATATCGCTCGCAAACCGAAATGACATGTACACCTATATCGTTTATTTTGAAGAGCAATTATACACATCTTCGTTCAAAGAAAGAACAATCGGTGACACCAAAATTAAGCAACAGGGATATAAAAAAGTTGAATGCGAAAACCAGCTATCTGTCAAATGTGAGACGTTGCATAGTTGGCGACATTCAACAATTGACAATTCCTCTCACAAGAATAGCAAGCGTTAATGGGCCAGTCATCAAATGGAAAGTTATATGTGACGTATATGCTGAACAGTTTTAGAATGGGAAATGAAATATATGAAAAATAATGGAAAGAAAATAGGCGAACGATCAGTCTCACAAAATCAAAAAGCTCTTCAGGGCACAAAAGTGCTATCACAGTCAAGGCTCACGCATCGGGACAGAAAAATGTCCTTCATAGTGAGACAACTGTCAGATAGGTGGCAACAGTTAACGCCAGGTTTCTCGCATGAATGCGTCGTAGGTTTTTAGGGAACCTAGAACAGTCAGTAGACATAAATCCGTGACTGCGTAGGAGGGCAGCCCCAGTCGAAGAATAGCGTTACTCGATGAAGGAAATATAATACCACGAAAAGAGATGATCACAGGTGAACCAAAAACAGAGTTCACATCACAGCCCAAAGTATGGAGGACTGACTGAATGGCGGCATTATGGGAGCCAGTCTCGTACTTCGCAATCTTGTCTGTCCAGGCTAGTTATGCCTTAACCATAGTTAGATACCAAAGTAATTATACACATTATTAACGAATACTACTGCAGGATATTTCGCGGCACTTCGTGAATACAATGAAAACTAGGCAAACAGTTGTGACACAACAGCATCCATATTAAAAGTATGTATAATCCAACCAGTAGCTCTTCAGTGACTTCTCTCTAAATACTAAACGAGGGAGTTCAAATCTTAATTGGATCGCCCAATTTTAAAGTACACCTTCTTGTTATTTCTCATAATGGGTGAGTATTGCAACATTTCCATGTTATTTCATTTCCTGTTGACCAGTTTTCAGGTTCCATCGAGATATTTGTCTGATACCACACGAATCACGAGTGCAGAACTGCTCCGAGGCTTATATGGCTTTTGTATTTGCAGCAACGAAGCAACTGGCTGCACACAATCCATCTCATTTGACAGACGAAACCGCTTATGCTGACTACATGAAGGGGGAACTGACCAAAATGTATTGTCTGTGAGTAATGTGCATAAAAGTTAGTATAACTAGCTTTGTTGTTTGCGTTATTGTTTTTTAAAGATATAGTTACGTCAAGGAATTCGTTTTAGAAATGCGGCTGCAAATGATATGTTAACCCTTCATTTACTTTTATCACTCGTAAACGTAAAATATGCCATTTGTATACATCATACAAATAAGGACAAACAGGGACTACAAACGTCTACAAGCACAGTAAGTATTATGTGATCACGTCCATGGCAACTCGATAGATTGCCCCAACCACTTCTGTGCACATAACGTCGACTGGTTTGTTCGGATGAGCTACGTTTCGCAGAAAGCTAACCATTTCGTAGTTCGATTACGAAGTTGCGTTTATTTAAAACCACCAGAGGACCAGTTCTCCGTAATTGCGAAAGTAGTTTGCCAAACTGTTCTGTTTCCCAGATTGTGTACCAGTTCACATGCTGTTGCAGTGACGTTTACATAGGAAGAACAGATTGATAACTATCACAGCGAGTCACCGAACACATCCCCACGTGGTTGAAACAACTGATGATGCACCATCCTCAGCTTGGTGCACTGACAACTTGAAATCCAATGTCATCGATTGCTAAACGGTTTACATCAGATCACCAAGTTGACTCATTAATCCCATTCAAGATACTGTTGCACAGTCAAAACCCGAAGTGATTAGCTTTCTGCGATGTTATGTGCACAAAAGCGGTTGGGGCAACCTATCGAGTTGCCATGGTCGTGATCACATAATACTTGGTGTGCTTGTAGAAGTGTGTAGTCCCTGTTTGTCTTTATTTGTATGATATATATAACTGACATGTTTTACGTTTGCGAGTGGTAGGAGTAAATGAAATGCTATCATGTCGCAATATGTCTTTTTTCAGCTCTGATGGACTGGTCAAAGGGAAGTCAGTGTTTCAAATTGCAAATGACTCGACTACCAGAACAAATATAATAGGTATGATTCAAAATAACACACTATCGATCATCAGACCGATTAAACGCAAACATGTTACTTGCACCATCTTGATTGTCTAAGTGGTGGTTTTGAGATTATCAGTTGAAAGAATAGAAGAACCTTACTTTATTTCATATATGCTGCTGAACTGAATCACAAATGTTCTACCCGTCGGACGTAAATAAAGTGGTAGTTATCAGAAATGAGTCGATCAAGAGGTTAGTGCTAACATCTTCTTCATTCTCATCCTAAGGTTGGCGACTGGTCAAGATGCATCTATTTTGCTGAGTGTCCACAAATTTCATTTTCACAGTAGCAAGCTTCGGAAGAATTTGTAATTAGACGGAAGATAAACCAAAATGAATTTCACGAGGATTACCAATCATGCGGATTAAAAAATTAAATAGATAAAGACGACCCGACTAAATAACTTTCACACAAAGCGAATGCTGAGAGGACATTAGGTATGACAGGTGAATAATTATTTAGAGCACATGCTGGAATCAAGTCAAATGTTATACAGTCATACAGCTTGAGCAGGTTAGTGAAGCGGAAACGGTTACGCAATTGTTAACATGCCAATTCATTTATTTTGTTTCACACCTTATGACCATAGCTAGGGGATAAGTAGTTACCGGGAGAAAAGATAGGGAAGTAGTCGTTTTTTTAGGAGTTGTAAGCTGAGCAAGTTGAAATATTCTTTCTCAAATATTTTACGGTTAAATTTAATATATAATTGAAAATCCCCGTAGCATTCATGAAAAACAAAGTTTTATCGAACTGACGGTTTTCGATAAATTCTCCTCTTTGGCTGGTACAATTATGTAAAATTAAGTGACGAGTTACACTGTTATGGATCAATGATTACTGAAAGGGTAATGTAATTGGATAAAAGATTAACACTACTTCACCGTGGTTAGGAACACAAACGAAGTTGGTTCTAGTTAGTCAGTTTTAATCAGGCTGGGACAGGGGGACGGGGACAAACTGATTCACGGGTTGGGCGACCGTGTTCGGCCAAGGGAGCTCCAGGGTTTGAACGAATTGTTTATGTACACACAGATCCGAGTGACGTAGTCGGATTGTGACCGCCTCGGCTATCGACAGGATGTGACATTTGACCTTTCGCGACAAGGTGGCCAGGACCCAATAGACGGTACGAAATGCTGTCTTCGTGACTGTGTTTTGATTACAATCGACTAAATGGGCCAGAATGGATGGACTGATGCGTTTTGTTGGTGAACAGATGCGTTTTGTTGTCCCAGAGTGAAGCCAAGCGGGGCAGTGTTCACGGATTCTTTCAGATAAACGCCTAGTAGTGCGAACTATGTATGCTGAACCACAAGAACAGTCAAATGAATAGATCAAAAAAGAGGCAACGTTATTAGGTACGTTATCCTTCAAATTCAGTGGAACTGCCCGTTTCGAGTGAAACGTAACAACAGAGCTAGCGGCATAATAAGTCATGTTAATAGCATTGGCGATTTGACGTGATATTAACTCTGCCGCTGAATCACCCTTGAATGGCAACGATAAGCAAACGTTCTTCTTATCGGCAGTGTCCACTGAGGGTCGCGGTAGTCTATCCTGCATGTTAGTGCTGATGAACTTTTCCGGGTAGGCTTTAGTACTAAGAATCTCCCGTAAATTCTTTAGTTCCTCCTCTATCGTGTCATCTGTACAAATCCTCTTTGCTCTGCTCGTCAGACAACGTATCAGACCACGTTTGAGACTGAGTGGCACTTAGCAATGGAAGTGCAGGTATTAACCAGTCCATGTTTTCTTCCTAAATACGCTCCTCTGTAGTGAACCATCTGGTCCGCGCATCAGTGCCACGTCAAGAAAGGACATTCGTTTATTAATTTCTCCCTCTAAAGTGAATTTAATGTTGTTACGAACTTTGTGAAAGATGTCTAATAGTTTCTGTGGGTCCTCTATACTATCTACTATGCAAAAGATATCGTCTACATATCTTCGGTAATAGCTTATTTCTCTAACAACACAATCCAACTCATTGTTTTCAAGCATGCTCATGAAGATGTCAGCAAGAACTGGTTCCAGTGGAGAGCCCATAGCCACATCATCAACCTGACGGTATAGCTCTCCGTTAAACTGAAACTGGATATTGCTTGTACAGAACAATAATAATTCTTTAAGATCTTCTACAGGCAGTTCAATGTTAATTTGGTGATTGTCAATATAGTCACACACAAAATTACCGGTTTCTGTCAATGGTACGTTAGTAAACAACAATGATACATCAAGAGACAGCATTTTCTTGCCAATTACGTTAAGGTTTGCCGATGAGTCCACGAATTCGAAAGTATCTTTTAAACCGTATGCAATTATTTCTTTCTTCACGGGTTCCAGGATTTCTACTAGCCACTGTGCAGCCGCATGGTAAGGGGAGTTGCACATGTCAAGTATCGGTCTGAGTGGTATTCCTTCCTTGTATATCTCAGGCAGACCGTATAACCGCGGAATACGAGATCCTGTCGGACGTATACGATCAAATACATAGGTGCTAATCGAATCAGCTTGTTTCTTTCTGCGCAACGTACGAGATAATCTCTTTTCGATTGCTATGGTCTTATCTTACCAACACGGACTAACTAGAACCAACTTCGTTTGTGTTTCTAACCTCGACGAAATAATGTTAATCTTTTATCCAATTACATTGCCCCTTCAGTAATCTTTGATCCATAACATTGTAACTCGTCACTTAATTTTATATAATTGTACCGGCGAAAGAGGAGAATTTATCGAAAACCGTCTGTTCGCTGAAACTTTGTTTTTTATAAATTTCATATAAGTGAACGCAAAACTTCATAACAATTACGGCTATTTCAATGTCGCTGGAAAACCGACCTGTACTCCCTATGATTTAATGGAGTACGAAATCGAGTACGGTTGATAACCAATTAGTTCGTGATAAGTAAAGAGTAGACAGGCAAGATTAAAATTGGTTTCCACTTGACAAACAGGTAAACAGCGCCGACATCAGTGACCGGGCATATTTGTTGCAGGTAGTTTAGTACTATTATAAAAATGCAAAATTAACATGTGAAACCCGTCTATTAACATCCAAACCTCTCAGGAGATTCAATTTTTAGGAATGCTTTTATGAGTAATTCAAGAGCCACAAATAGGGCAGATTGTTTCCTATCCAAATGCTAAATTAATAACAGTATGGTTGTGAGTGACTAACTAACAGCTATGTTCCTTTCTTTACCGAACTCATAAAATTTCATGCTCCAGGTGGGCATATTTGAATGCTCACACCTCCGGGTACACTCTGAAATTAGCCGCAGTAGAAAGTAACTCATTTTGCCGTATGACAGTCGTTAATCCAAATGTCATTTTAAAAAAACGTTATAATCTCTCAAATGAAATGAATCACAGTGGAATATGTAGTTGAGAGCAAACATCTGATAACTCATCCATGCTGTCTTCTGTTAATGTGAAAAGATATAAATTTCCCTTTTAGTGAAACTTAGTAACACATGCGCAAGTTAACAGATTTATCGTAACCTCCTTTCTTATCTTTTTTCAAGGGCAATAACAGATAAACTTAAGTGCGTCGCTTCCCAAATGAAACCTCCTTGCACAGCGGATGTTGTTGCGCTGGTGCGTAACTATTATCGGGAGACATTACCGGATCAATGTTCACAATATATTCCAGGGTTAGAGTCTTCAGTGGAAACGAAGAGCAGCCAAAGCAAACGTACAGTGAACGAGACCAACTCCGTGAGGAATGCGAAATCTCAAAAAGCAACACTAAAGGTCGAACTGATACAGAAGTCCCAGAGAAACGGAACCAGCCGCAAAAGTCGCATATTCTTACCACTGGCAGAAACATTGCTTGGTTGGATAGACGATTCATCACTGCTGTCGCTGCGGATAATGTACATATGTTTTTACGCATTTTTGTGGAATCTGTGCATCTATTTAACATTGTGAGCCAGAAGGCGTGTAGCTTGCGGTTTTTCGGAGCAGTGAAAAATAAAATATCCAATTTTGTTATCCTGTCGTCAACATGAAGTCGAAGCTACAATTCTGGCCAGTTATGACACGTTTTCCGGCAGGATGATATAGATGCAATCATTTATAACTTTATTACTTGTGGGGTTTAAATTGCGCGCATTCAGTAGTTCTCATCTGAGGCAGAACAGTTGTATATGAATAATACACGAAAACGCCAGGTACTTCCTGGTCCTATTAAAAAATCGCTATGAAGATTGTAGAGCTATTTTGCTTGGAAAACGCTTCAACATGTACTGTGTAAAAATGTAGCTGATGCGTTACGATTGCGTTGTTTCTCTGGTGTCAAAGTGCCAGAGTTAAAACGGTGGAAGAAGCGTAGTCACAACGGTGACATTCACTTCAAGAAAGGAACTAAGTGTGGTTCTTCAGCACAATTACCTCACGTGTTTGGACGGCAAGACCATTTAAGTGCAATATTACCCCGGCTCATCCTTCTTCTGTAACATGGACAACATTCAACCGTCGTTAACTTAGGGAAGTTTTACGAAATGATGGAATATTTTGCCAGTTTGATGAAAGAAAACCGGAGCTACCTTCGCCGAGTTTGGAAGCTCATTTAATGTCAGTTCCCGGGTGGAAATGGTAACCCAACCGCTCAGCTGCCGACGACGTTAAGGATGTTAATCGGTCAAAAACAATAGCGTGGGTCTTGCCATTATCTGATCGCGTTTCCCGCCAAAGTAATGTCAACTAGTTAAACCAAACAGTGAACTTCAACTTACTCTCGTTTGTGCTTGAGTTTTCCTTGAAGTCAGAGTTATTTCTCCTCAACTGCCGTACGACAGTCAAACATCAGGTTGAGATGGTGATCGATTGCTGATGCTGACTGTGGTACTAAGTTTATGGTTTATTTTGACCCGAAAGTAATTCCGCAATGTTTTCAAACACTGTTAGACAAAACGCTGAACAGGCAGAAGGCCTTCTGCACAGATCGTCTGACCTACACATATTCGCTGGCAAAAGTTAGTCAAAACAGATTAGCATTGGATTACCGGTTCGAACCCGACATGCATTTTGACATTGTACTCGCTCCGGAGTCACTTACCCCCTAGGCTCATTCAGTATAGAAATTCGTGAATGAATGCTAATTTTAGCCGCTATGCACTTGCAAACCATGCTTTTCGCAACCACATCGAGCTTACTGGCGGCAGTCATCGTTGTAGACAGTTGTTCTTGTTATTTTCTAAAAACAAAGCTTTAGTCAATTTATTTTTAAAAATTTCTCGGAAAATCTTTTCGGCCATATACAGGCTGATTGTTGTTTTGTGCATTTGCACACAAAACCAGTCACTGTTAGTTCTCAAGTAATCCGTTATCAGGACTAAATAAATATGTCAGGTATATTTTACTTCGGTCGAGTTTTATCAACAATCCTAACGTTTGCATAAGTGGAGAAAGTGCTTCCAAATTAACAAAAAGGGAACAGAATGTAAGCATTTTTCTCTCTTGTGAAGGCTTAAAACCGTTTTCCTTTGCTTGTTTTAACCTGTTGAGGGCTACTGAACACTGATCCAGCGTTGAAACACCCATATGACTCTTGTGATATTTCGTGTGGATAGTTCGCTGTGGTTTTTTTGATCAAATCACTTATTCCTGGTTTGCATGTGATACCACAGCGTGAAGCTCATAAGAATTTTATTCTCAGCTTAGTTCACTCTAAGCTTAGAAAACTTGAATTCCCTTTTCATTGTCCTTCCCGTTTCATACTCATTTACTTAAAGCGTGCAGATCTTTGAACAAACGAAGAAGAGTTGGACTAACTATGATGTTTTCTGCTTTCAAGTCATTTAATTTTTGAGCATGTTTTGCTAGATTCTTGTAGATGTTAAGGGTAATAGTTATACTCATTTGGACAACTCGAATGCTTTCACTTCATGTTTACAACTGATTCGGAAGGGACACTTGATTTTAGTCATATGAGTAAACTCGTGATGTCTGGCTCCTGCGGTTGCAATATATATGTTCTGTACATTTAATATCAACCTAATGCTGGAGGTCATATCAGTAAACTCTCCACAGATTTCATACAAGTAGGCCTTTTACAAAGACAATAATCAAACTTCACCGGTAAAGTTTATAGTAGTATACTGTGCGCAGGATTTACATTGTGAACTGGATAGCCATAATAATCCTTAGTGCAACGTAAAATGTTCACAATGTCAATTGTGTATCAATTTGCAGTCACCACTGTTCAAATTAACATCAGAGTTAATATTTTGCCCATTGTTCCTGAAAAAGGCGATATACAATTACTTGCAAACAAATTAAAAACCGTTCACTCTAACATACAAAAAAATGATCCTGCCACCAACCAGGAATAAGATAAGTCGAATAAAATATTTTCCTGTGAACTACCAGTACATAGAATATAAAGACATTACCGTAAGTATTTTCGACCAATATATGTGTTGCTAAGATCATTCAAGCAATAACATTCTCATATAAACGTCCTATTCAAGTGCAATTTTCATCACAGACTAAACGTAAATGACTAACTAGTGCTTATTACCCTGCTATTTCCATTCGTTGTATTAAAAACAGCATATCAAAAAGGGTACAAGTAAAAATGTAAACAGCTTCACAGATTTTGGTGCAAACTATATGTGCACTCGATTCTTTTGAGAAAGGTTTATTTACCGTCTGTTGAGTACCATTCACTCTTTGGTTAGCAAATTAGCACTCGAATCTATCACACTCTTTGCATGACCGGACAGTTTACCCGAGCACTGCACATAGGTGAACCTAAAAGAAAAACTTGATCACTAGAAATCCGCTTCATTTTTTAAGACACCGCATAAACGTCAACACGGGTCGTTGTTACCTTTTGGATAAAAGCAAATATTGTAAACTAAATCAGTGTACATTAAAACATCTGAGGCGTAAACAAAAAAAGATTAATTCACTGTTTTCATTTGACACACACGAACTGAAAAGTGATCATCTTGCATTGTGGAAATGATAGGGAGAAACTTCCTGCTTTAGTAGAAGTGAGTGCACCATCAGCCATTGCACAAGTCTACATGCCGGGATGTACGCCAAAGCCGTGTCCTTTTCCCGTCAAATCTCGCTAATCCTAGTTTCCCTGTCCACGGTTTCTCTGACAATGTAATTCTGTCATCTATCCATAACTTTTCCGGTGTTCAAAGGACAGGTTTACTGATTATTACAGGGTATAAATAACCGCGGAAAGAGAAGCCAGTCAACATGGATGAAAAGAGGTTAGTATGAGGTAACTAGGCAGGCAATCTATAACATTTGTGGTCTTAAATGACACTTCTAATCTCTATGGAGAGGTTGTAAAGATTCTGGGTTTATTCGAGGTTGACATTGAATTCAGCCACTACACTGGTTGAATCTAGATGATGTTTTGTTGAGGTGGCCAACAGGACTTATTATATTCATCTAGTTAGGTTTTGTAGTTTCTGTAAATAAATTGGTCGACAGAAAACACAAAATATTTATGCGTCAATTGACCCGAACTCTATGTTTTGATGTGTAAGAAAGAAATTATGTACCAAATGGATTCCAGACTATAGCATGCTTTATTCACTAGTTAGATGGGGTTATTTTCCTCTTGTTAGTGATTCACTTGTTTATCTTCCTCATTCTTAACACGGCCTATCTTGTTCCAATTCGGTTGTCTGTTCTTTTCATTCTGAACAAGGTCAACCGTTTAGTGATTTTTATGTTAGAGAGATTCTATTTTCACAAACTGGAAACAATTAGCTATTTTTACAAATCGGACAATCTGAATTTAACTCCTTGCGCACTGCTTGTGTTATACACTAAGTATTCGTCACTTTTTGATAGTGAACGGAATACCCGTTGATTTTAGCAGTAAGTTCATCAACCTCACTAATTTTAGTCATCCTGAATAGAAGCGATTACATCGAAAAATTGAATGATATCCTTGCAGATCAGACCAAGTTTCGTATAGTTACCAACGAAAGGGACAAAACGGAGTATGCCGAGCAGCAGATCACTAAGTGTCTTAAGTCATTAAAAGAGGAAAATCTGATAACCCCCGCGACTTATGAACAACTACGGCCACAGGGTTCTATTATACCCCGTCTCTACAGCCTACCAAAAGTCCACAAACCTGGTGTACCGGTTCGTCCAATACTTGATATGATGAATTCGCCTTACCACGCAACGGCAAAGTGGCTAGTGAAACTGCTTGAACCCGTCCGAAAAGCGATTGCCCCGCTCAGTCTACGCGATACGTTTGAATTTGTCGAATGCTTACAGAACGTTAACATGAATTCACAGAAATCATGCTCATTAGACGTAGTATCTTTGTTCACAAACGTACCGCTGCTTGAAACCGTCAATT
>JTDE01000376.1:70934-82362 GCA_014338405.1 Paragonimus skrjabini miyazakii
TATCGAAAACATATGTTCGCCTATATGTCTTTGTTCTCATTATCGTAATGGGTATATTTGAAACGATAACGGATACTGTTTAGAGATTTACAGATGACGAGGAATGAGGCTAGATCAATGCCATCTGAGTGACTCCCATTCTTGCTATACAGATTTGGCGATTCAGAATATGTATCGGTTGAGATGAGCACCTGAAATGTGACCCTAGAGACTTTATGACTGGTTTCTTACTCCTTCGGTCGGAATAACAACATTGGTTTACAGTCCAGCAACCTCGCCATCTTCAAAACGACACGTTTTTCGGTCAACGGGCGTTTGAGCATCGCAATGACAAGACGTTCATGTAATGTTAATGTAAACAATATATGAGAATTTGTCAAGATTTGTCGAAAGTGACAGTTTTTATGGTTGTTGCTTTTAGTCAGGTATACCTTTATGGTAAACCTCAAGCACACAGTCTACCAAATAACGGATGCTATTTGATCACATTTCACTATCTTAAACAACATATCTCTTACAGATCAGTAGCATAAATGGACAAGAAGTTGAGTTGAACTAAATTAAATGGAAGCCGTTGCTGAATGTTATGCCATTATCTTTTCATAGATTTTATATTTAGCAAGCTACAACGTGTAACAGCTTCTTGTTGGGGAAAATATGGAAATTCCACACCAGATAAGACAGTTTTGATTTAACCCTTTTTCTCCATTCCTATCTACCAAAAAACCCGGCTTATTTGTCTTAAATAAAAACTCTCCTGTTTTGCACAGATATTACACATTCTTTTTTTAATAGTATTTTTTCTGCTCACACAGTAAGGTCACAGAGCCAACAAAATAAAATGAGACGAGAGTATCTGGATTTTGGACGTGAAATTTGAAGCCAATTTCTGGGCTCAGCCTACTTTTGTTTGTATTGTGTTGGTCAAATAAACGAAATAAACGTTGCGTTCGACCAGCTGACTGAACTAAAATGAGGCTGAATGCATATTTTTCAATTGGCTGTGGAAAAGCCAAATTCCCACGTCGATCACAAAACTGAAATTCTAGAACCATTTTGAGTTGCAATAAAATTTCCAATTTAATAACCGAAACATTGTTTCAGAAGATAACACCAAATTGACAGATTCATCACAGTTTCTTCACTACAAGTGAGCTGGGTCTGAATGCGAAAAAAACCGTTATTGGGTATAACTCTTCAATTATTTGCAGCTATAGAGAATGTGTTTGATATCAGCGTCTTTAAGGCTAATTTTCTGCAATAGTAAACTTCATTACAAACCACAGAAGATCTTGAGGTAAGATAGTGCCAGTAGGAAAAAGCAGCTCAAATGATTTTGAATACTTCAACGGATTCAACAGTAGAGGTCTGATCCAACATCTTGTGCTTCTCGTTGGCATTTTCTGGGCTAACAACACAACATCGACCAACAATTGACTTCACTCACTATTGTTCAGATCATTGGTAGGCTGTGGGGAAGTTAGTACATACAAGTTGTACATAGTCCATATTTACTCATGGTTTTACATTCAGCTAACTCCTCTTATTCAACACCCTTCGCAAACTAGAACTAAACTGGAACGTTTCCTTTGAAAGGGCTTGTCATTGGCACACATTTTTGCTACTCCTGAGCGCTGTACTCCAGCCTTTGTGAACTGGAAAGCTGTCAGTAAATATTTAGGTGCGATAATTCGGCCGCGCCGATTAGGAGGTCATTACCGGAGCGTTCTACATAGTTGTTTCATGTGAACATGGACCTGAGTTCAATTTCCGATCACAAAAAGAATGCATACTACTCACTAACTGTTTTGAGAGCAAAAACTGAATACCACGCTTCTATCTGAAATGACTCTGACGAACAGTTTATCTAAATGCCAAAACTGCGGTAAAATTTGTTGTTCAATACACAGCTATCACTTCATTCGTATAAATACTGGGCCAAAAGTAATCCGCTCCCGTATTCGAGCAACAACCAAGGTTGTTCCCAACTTTCAATTGGCTTGACATGGTTAGCTCATCGCACGTACACAAAATGATACACATCACACGCGGTCACACAGTTTGACCGCATGTTCCGTGTTCAACATTCTCAAAACAGGTACGGCTGTCAGTGAGCTTTTGACTTTGTCCGGTGGTGACGATACGCAAGCTAGATAAACTCAGGTAGGCCGTTTGCATTTTGCTTGCACCGCAGTCGGAATTAGATGGCTGAATTATTTAATGCCAGTAGAAAAGCCGTATTCTCGTGGTTAGTATATTTAAAGAAGCATGACAGCTTCAAACATCTCATGAAAGTGATCTACCTAAACCAATTATTGGTGGAGAAGACGGGCGTTTTCGGAAGACTTCAAGCATCGTTCATGATCTTACTGTATGCGTCGTTATGCTCAACGTAGTGTGCCCCAACTACTAGGGGAGGTAAGCTACATGTTTTGTGAGCATAACCTTTTAGTGGTGAGATACAAAAAAACAATAACGGAATAGTTGAGGAAGCATTACGGGTGAGACGGCGTTGGCAAGACGGACAAAATGAAGTTAACCCCGTGTCATAACTGGTTATTGGAATGCAGATACTTAGGTATCAGCGATATAATCTACACACTATCCGTCTTTGTATGCGCTCGCTATACAGTGTTCTGATCTCGCATGGGATAAGACATTTTTTTCTTCATTGGGCTGGCGTCGACGGCTAGACTGAACCCTGAAGGTTACTTCGACAATCAGTCAATTTACGTTGTTCATCCGTGTGCTTGTTCAGTATGTGAATACGTTGAAGAAAACTGTTACATGCTGTATATGCTAAATGTATTTAGATTAAAGGTAAAAGATATTGTTAGGTTCAATTCTGATACAAACTAGCTGCTCAGATGAAAAGTCGCCAATATTATTGCCATGTATTCTGGAGACGCATACAAAATAGTCTGACATAAATTGGAGCTAAGTAGTATGCTTGAAAGGACTGGTGATTAAATATTTGTCAGGTTCAACTGTAAAGTCTTTAAAACCTTTCGGTGTGAACCCAAATAATCATATCATATAACTTGGTGATAATCACTTCAACAATGATTTGGATAGGTCGTCAGTTCGGTGGTCATTACCTAATAGATGTGGTGAACTTGGACAAACCACTTCCCAGGCATGCCGAATGCTGTCTGTTAGACCATTTTGGTAAACACCTGATCGCACTGCTTACACAATCCAACGTATTTGAGCACGGCCCAATCAAGGACAAGTCGTTCGTCTTTCCAATTTAGAGTCAACGAGGGTTATATAAACCAACGAATATTCTCTGGGAGTTTGACAAACGCAACGAGTAAAGTTATCTTCCATGACATCACGCTTGAGTGGTGACCACCGAAATAGGATTTGTCCACAAGGGTAGTAGACAGGTCAGTTTGTCTGATTTTGGTCGTGTTTCACATCTCAAAGCGATCAAAGTAATGACTTCCTTAGTTCTTCACCTGCATTTCTATAAACAACATTGGTGTTTCTGAACTTTTATGATTTCGAACAAAGTTTTGCTAATTTTGCGGGGGATAACAACTGACAGCGTATTTTTGCTATTCAGTTCATGTATCTGTGAGACATAAATCGTTCCAACGTTTTGTTTGCCTACAATCTCATGCTCATAACTAAGTAATGGACAAAGTTCGCTGCTTTCATTTCAGACTACAGTGGGGTGGAATGCCTTATCTAGTCAAACGAGTTGATGATAGTATGAAACTAGTAAAAATATATAAGTATACCATGACGTATCATCTGGTCGTGTTGTTAAATTGGGTCATTTGACGAAGTGTCATTGCAGCACGGTGCAATGTTATCAAACCATAGATGTGATCAGAGTTTCCGCCTCGGCTGATTTGAACATCATGGATCGGTGTGCATATTTTACATAGGGTTTCACGATATACATCGTCGGGTCTATCTAGATCAGAGTTGCAATGGATAAGTTGAGTAAATAAAAGCAATTATTTAACTTGCGAAAGCAGTAAAGGATTTTGCCGATGGAACGTTCAACCGAACTGGTAGTATTTTTCAGTGGCAGTTTTGTTTAAAATGCAACATCAAAACCAGAGTACAAATTAAATAAGTAAATTTTTTGTCGGACTGGTTGGCTTTCTTTAGATTTCTTATACTTTTTCTAGGTCAACGGAATCATGACTGACCTCCCGCAGTAAGTCGTCTCAAACTAACTATTGCTGCGTTGAATATGAGCCATTCGAACTGTGTGATAAAACATCTTTCATCAATTGTATGATAGTATTTCTGTGCCTAATAAAAAGCTAATCAAATTTCAGTTCACGCCTAATTGAATGAGTTCTTGTGGGTTTGTAGCAAGATGGAGTAATTAAATTGAACCTAGAGGAGCTTTAAGCAAATTTGGTATTTATCCAATACGCGCTTCATCTCAATGAACCAGTCTTTCAATTGCTTTTATGGTGAGTTTTTGGTGAGTTTTGTGGTTGAAATCGGTTGGCCATGTTGAAGTGGTTCGGTTTCTTGCCATTTTTTAAAAATAGTTCTAAGACGAACAACTATTCTGGCTATTCGAAGTGTGAAGTCTGAATCAACTCTTCGAAAAATGATGTCTTAATACTGGCATAAGAAATGTAGTGCAGTTGCAATTCTGATGTTTCGTTTTACTGAACAATAACCGGAAGAAGTTAACCTTACACGATAGGAAGCTTACCTAGAACGAAAGATTGAAATGGCCAAAGTCACATAAAGTTTCTCACACATACACTTTGAACTAAGACCATCAGTTTTCTTGCAATGGAAATCTTTGTGTACATAATCTAGTCCTTTCCAAACAGATTAATTCATGCGGGAGGAGGCGTTTTCACCCTGACTTTGACCTTGTTTACTTATGGAACCCTAATGTTTTTTGCGTTTAAACTGGCCGGATGATAAAAACCATCATACTGATCTTCAACATACAACAAACCATTCTATTTTAAAGTGCGATAGAACATGTAATTCATAGCCTGTGTCGTAAACAGCTAATCACTATTTCGGATTTCTTGAAAAGTTAATGAGATCTGTTATGATGGAATTAAAGTGACTGAAAACTTAAAGGTAAGTTATTATACTCGGTGCTTAAAAAGAATTCTTAGGGAAGTGTCAAAGCTGCTTCCTAGCGGAACAGTCTTTCTTGCAATCATAGTCTTTAAATTGTTATCGCGGAACTTTGAAATTTAACCATTTTTTGAGTAGTTCTCTAAAAAACACCCTTAGCTTTTTCGGTTTTCTATTGATGTCGTTATCATCTCCGTGGTCTTTTCGTGCTAGATCAACATCTTTAAGGGAGACGTCGCCGCCTAAAGTGGATAGGCATATCTAATTGATCGTTCCGTAAGTTCCCAGGATTTGTTTACTAATTTCGAATAATGATATAAACATCTACATGTGAGGAGGCATGAACTGACAAAATGAGCAAATAAACGCAGCTAAACTTGGGGGGAGGCAAGAAATGCAAAGCAGAAAACCCTAGGGTAAACCCAATCGATAAGCGGGATATCACAGACACAACTGTTCTCATAGTTTGTGACTAACTGCTTCTCGCAAACTAACTGGGATGCGCGAAACCAAAACGTTTTCCATTTGCTAGCGCTAACAGAGTTCGATTTATGCCACAAAGCAATACCGCCGACCCTTTGGATAACAGTATTCGTTGATTTTGCCCACCGCATAAGATTTTCTTGTAGTGGACGACATACTATTACCTTTAAAGTTTCAGACGCGTTTCATTTTACTTACTGAGTGATTTTAAAAGTATATCTTGAATAACATACCATTGATACTCACTTACACACAGTCCAAACTGACAAAGCGTCGCGGATCAATAAGTTTGCTCTGATCTGATATGAATGTGATCAATCAAGAATCGCTTTGTTGCGCTTTTCCGCAGCAATATTAACGATGGCCTCTTGCGACTCTTGTTTTGTAATGAAGTAAATTCCTCTTAAAAAGGTTACTTGAAAGATCAGGAATAGGCATCCTACCGTTGAAGGATTTTATCCAAAAGCAGACCAATCGTCCGTAAAACAGCATCAAGCAAATTGTGAAGTGACTTTTTGAATCTCAGCACCAGGCCGTCAATGTTAACTTTTACAACTTTCACAGTTCTGTTAACTTCCAGATTGCATTTTATTATTGGAAAGAAATGAACACAATTTTTTGCACTCAACCAAGTGTTTCCGTAACCTACACACTGAAACAAATCTGGTATTCCAAGTTGATTATGACTTCTCTAGCATTATGATTGACACACAGAAATTCATGCTCACTTCTCTGCCTCGATAGCATATCGTCTGCAAGATGTTGAAAAATATTGTTGGTAACTCACTTATTGTTGTGTACTGGTCGAAGTTTTGTCCCGCCGTTGGGATTAATGTCAGCGGTAGAGCAGCTCTAATTGTCCTTAATAAGAATGAGTGGCTTTGCTTTCTGAAACAACGAGTGAACACGTTTATCATATGAGCGTTTCAATATGGCTTTACCCGCGCTAAACAGTTACCTACAGTGAATAAAATGACATCAACAATGTATCATTTTGAGACCCATTGTTTCAATCTGAGGGGCGTAATTTATGGCAAGGACAGTCGTTTCACAACGTTTACATCCAAAACTAGGATTGTCAAAAACATGAAAATTTTCCACGTTTTACAAGTCCATCCGGTTTTTCACGTTTTAAACCACTATTCGAAAATCATTCTGGTCATATAGACCATCTTGTAGGAAACGCACTTCATTTTTAGTTTTGATGCGCTTACGCTTGTAAGTCTCTTGAGAAGTTTGTGTTCTCTTTGTATGAATAGCTGAGGTTTGTCAATTACAGAACTACATACTAAAAAACAATTACATTTTCGTATACCCTTGGGCTTTCTGTCCACACAGCATACTTTCTCATAAGATCCAAAGCTGATAGTTTGCAAACCCACACATTCATTTCACTAACGTCATCGAAGTACGGTATGCTTACTCGTTTCAACCATCTCCGTACTACTGATGTTGACGTAGAAGCCGAAACAAAAATCGGCGATTATTAGGCTGGCTTTGGACTCTACTGAGATTGGTGAACGTGTGACTTCTAAATTTGGATACGCAAACTCCAAGATTTTACCTCGCAGTGAATGATTGACTTCACTTCTTCACAATTCGGCATCACTACGTCCTCCGTTTTCAGTCATATGCACCTACGTCTTTTTAAACCGGAAATATTTGGCAATTTAGCCAAGTGTTATTGCATATGGAGTTTCATCAGAAACTTCCGTATGACAAGTACTAAAAAATGGTCTCCTAGCTAGAATAAGATTCCTCATTTTGGTTCAGCCTTAGTTAACTCAATCGGTTGAACGGACATTGACAAATAATAAACCATCCTTAATGTTTATATGAATATGCGAGTAATCTGGCAGGAAACCTTGGCCGGATCTTTTTTTATACTGGTTTGTGTGCACTACGTTTTGTTCGCATTGCACTAATCTGACTGTCGCAGATTATTTTGTACATATTGGTTATTCTTTGAAGACGAAATTATACTTATGATAAGACACCTGAATTATGCTTGTCACAGCTGGATGCTTGTGACATTTGGTCTGTCAGTTTTGTTATTCGTGACAATAACTTGACACAAAGCAGGTGAGGTGGAGCTTTGGACACACGGCTGGGAAATTCGAAAATCGTCCGCAGAGGTATTCCTGTGCATTTGTCTTTGGGTACAATGTTAGCGCATGGCATAAATCGGCAGAGTGCATTGTACTGGTAGGAATGAAGTGATAAACACACTCTCTATGGTTTCAGGACGAAACATCAGAGATTTTATGGATAAACGTCATTCTTATACAAAAGCTGAAAGATTAGCCATACTGGTATCTCACTTTCTTTTGTAAAAGCAGTGCTGTTTAAGACAAAGTCACTCAGAAACTCACTGAATTACTCCATTCGTAAATACTATCCATGGGTTATCAGCCCCGCTTCATCAATCGTTTAGTAGTTTATTCTAGTAGTTAACTACAAAGCTGAACTGTTTATTGCAAATTTATTACAGACTATCTGGGAGCAAGATTGAGAGTTCATTGCACACCGTTTAAGCTAATGTAGGCCTACTCGCTGAAAATAGCTTTGGAAAAATTACGTAAGTCGTTGTGTCTAAGTTGATGGCGAATTCATTGTTTTACTGTTTTGTATTCTCTCATAGAGGCCGATACTTGGGATTTTGTTGCGTTGACCATTCGTGAGTTCGAAACACGTTGATAAAGAACAAGAGCTGAACAATCACTGTAGACTCAGCGCACAGTCCCCTTATATCTTTGGAATGGAAAAGATTACAAATATTGTATTGTATTTCTACTTCATGTATTTAATAGGCACATATCTTGGTGGGCTGTAATTATTTGTAACTCACTGACCATTTACAAGTAATGGGCCAAAGTTCGTGACTATGTGATCGAAGCCTTAAAAATTTGACACTCCAGTAGATTTGAACGACTGACGAGGACCGTATGTGCTCTACCGGCTGAGCCACGGGGCCAAACCAGGTGTTTGAAAATTTGTTTTATTTGGTCAGCCATCTCCAACTGTCTCAGCTGCTCATCAAGTGACTCAACAAACGGACTGCCAAAACAGAATTATCTCGAACATAAAGCATTCCTTTCTATGACAAATTTGAAAAGTAAACTCAAATGCGTTATTTTGTATGGACTCTGTGATGACACATTTTGTTGCAGCCTTACAAATTCTTTCCAAATATTAAGTTTATCAGGTTAATTACAAGTCATTTACAATTGCAAGCTCAACATCCGTAATACTAGTGTTTTAATTCAAATTGTCTTGCTGACGAATGATTTCAGTTGCTTCAAGGCATATTGATGCCATTTCTCGGCTACGAACCAGTGAAAATCTGATAATTCTACAACCAGACAAAGGCTCAGGAGTTACGGTCATGGATGTCTGAATACTTATTACGAATGCAGCCACTGTTGGACGACAACCAAATTCCGTCACAATGGCTCAGCAGACAACGTTGCCGAAATTGAACGACGTGTTACCGAGGAAGTGCAAGCATTACTGGAAAAACACTTCAGTGATCAGTCAGCAGCAAAGTTACTTACACCTAGATGACCACATAGTCTTCAACTGTATGGATTGCCCAAATTCTACAAGGTTGCCGTACCAATATTATCCAGGTCGAGTTCACCGCAATACAAGTTGGCACAGTGGCTGACCAAATTCATCAGCTTATAAAGCAACTACTGGTTCGGGAAACTCTGAAAGATAGTTTTAAGCTGATCGATCTGCTCGATGATTTGTAATGTAGCAACAAACATATGGTCAGTTCGGACATAGCTTCTTTGTTTACAAATGTTCAATTGATAAACACGGTTGATATAATTTGTCAGTATATTTACTCACATCAATTGAACATAGGATTACCTACGTCTGAGTTAGAACGCGTTCTGCTGCAATGCCCAGCGAAGGTAAAGTTCTACTTCCAGGAAACTCGCCGTACACAAATTGACGACTTTACTGTGGACAGACCAGTCGGTCCGCTACCAACTGACATTTTCGTTGCCCACCTGGAGCAGACCGCAGATGCTGTTATCAGTCAAGCTCATTTCTATCGGCCTTATGGTGATAATGTATTGATATTTACCGATAGCAACAAGATGACAACGCTTGCACTGGACTCAACGAACAAACTGAATTCCAAAATTAGCTTTGCCATCGATCATAAACAGGATGAAACCCTGGCGTTTTTGAAACTTCTTAGGAAACGCTGAAACAACGGTTCCGTGCTGCGGCCCGTCTACCCCAACACACTTGGACTAGGCAGTACCTGAACTTCCATAGTACTGTACCAAACTAGTAAAATGGCGGTCTAGCGAGAACTTAGCTTTGTCGTGCAGGACGAATCTGTTAGAAAGAAACACTGGCCAAAGAGATGTCATTGTTTATAACCACACTCAGAGAAAGTGGCTATCCATCGGCATTTGTAGAAAAATTCAGCAAGCAAATCCGGCTACCCCGATGGCTTTAACAGCTTCCAAGCTGAACTATACGTTCGTTTGCCTTCCAAGGGTGATGACATTACTACGCTGGCAGGATATTTAGAACAGTTCACACTGAAGTCCACCAACGCCAACGTTGATCATAGAAATTTTATATTAATTCACAATTGGGTCTCATCTAAAAAATCATAGATACGCCAAACTACCTATTACTACTGTAGTAAATCAATTTTGCAAACAGCTTTTTCCAATAGTTTTCATCAGGCTATTACAATTACATATGATAAGTGCGAGTTATATATTAAAATTATAACGTATCAAATAGGTCACACAAAAATCACAGGAGTGCTACGGATCACTGTCCACTGGGGAAGGGTGGGAGTGTTGGTGAATGTGTTGGAGTGTTACACATGCCTGTAATGTCCAAAATTCACAGTTATATTTCATGTCATTTTTGTATATACCATTTTGTTACCTTCATCTGTACACTTGTTTGAAACCATCACCATCAATTCTTGAATTGAATCGTTAAAACAAATAAACGGGGGTTACTGCGCATCATCTCTATCTTCTTCATTCGTGTGGCATTTTATGCTGGCAAAGTGATTGGACGGCGAAATATTTTTAGCTCCGCGTATTAGCTGATCTATCAACTCTCAACGTTCACCATCTCAAGCCTCGTGTGAAATTATTTGCCGGCCGTGTTCCGGATTTAATCTCTGACGCTGTCTTTCTTTCTTATGGTGATCTATTCAATCTAACGGACTTCGACTTTTCAGTGAGTCGTTCCTATTTTACATATACATCTTCCGTTTAGTTTGTACGTCTACTTTTGAGCCTATCCGTCAACGTTACGACTCTTTTTTTATACTACCATACTTTGATTATTTTTATAATTTGATTGATTAGGCCACTACACTACTCTGCTGAAAACCGGTCTCATGGTGACTATGGGGTGCACATTCCATGCAACCCAACCTGCCATGCTATTCATCACCACCCGATTCTCAACACTGTCACTGAAAACACCGCTGCCGCTTAGAGGCAAAGCTTACATCATTTATGAAATCTCGTGTGAATGTTGGACCAGCTACATTGGTAGAACGAAGCGGCAGTTAGGTAACCAGATCAACGAACCCAATTCCGGTTTGGGTTCGCAAAACCCTCACGGATACCACAATGCCCGGCTCAAGTCAGAATGTGACGTCACAAGGAACCAGCGTTATGGGTCGCTCGACATCCGTTGGCTTGTCGCCCCCGAGTGAACCCGGAGAAGGCCTTCTGGATATGTTACGCAACAAAAATCGAAGGCTTCTCCGGTTCGCCGAGGCGACAACAATTAACAAATGGAAGGCACCTCTCTACATACAGAAAGACATGCTCATCAGTACCAGATTGCCGGATTAACTGATGTGCAT
>JTDE01000376.1:85607-135134 GCA_014338405.1 Paragonimus skrjabini miyazakii
CGGAGAACAGCAATGTTGTTGAAACGCGTAAACAGCCAGCTTCCTCAGTCGCTAGACACGTCCTGACCACTTGTCACGCTATCGATCTATCTTGTGCATTCAGAATCCTGTTACGTCATTCAAACTCAAGATTCTTACGGTTTACCGAAGCAGTCGCAATCAATCGACTCAAGCCAGCTCTCTGTGTTCAGAAACAACTGTTTGTAAACTTGACCCTTCCCTGGACCTAATGACCTATCTTGATCCGCTAATTGATTATCCACCCCTCTAGCTGTTTGTTATAAAATACGCACCCGTGTTATTGTAAATTTGGTACTGAGGAGTCAATACGAAATGCTTGCATCTACCAGTGTTCGTGTTCTAACTGCTTTGTTCAAATCCTTTTTTTCTTCCGCGTAAAGCTTGTAGGATAAGTGTACTGGTCAGGTCAGACGGGATTTTAGCATGTAGAAGTCTTTGTTGACCTATCCTCTATGCGGCCAACATGATGTTTACAATCAGTAAACACTCGTTGTTTTCTACTTCGTAGGTGTCTGCTAACCTAGTATGACAGATGCTCAGCCATTTTATCATAAAACTGGTTGATTGTGGAGGTTGTGTATACGTGATTGTGCTATCCACAACACGCTTTATATATCGGTAGTGCCGAAGTTGTTTCAGCAAGTTATAGTTCTATTATCAGTAGAATAGAAATGAGTAAGTGCTGGTTCAAATGAACCACACCATCTTTTAATCGATAAGATTTATTCTGAAAATTTGAGATGACATATCTCGTGTACAATGATATAGTCAGCTTCGGTGTAGCGGTAACAATTCTCGCATCAGAGCCTTCGATGTCATCTAGACTGCTTTTAATTTATTCCACCAGGGCAGTGATTCATTCATGAATAATGACGCAAATTCTAATGAACATAGGAGTTTGCTTGTTAGATGTATTTTATATTACCATGTTCGGCAGGTATACACAGTGTGTTAAATTTTCAAGAACCAACCTGCTGTGCATTTTGGTGTATCAGTTTCGTAACTTATGATTTACTTAATAAACAATTCTTTATTATCAATGATCATCAGGACACCGATTGATTTGTTTCGCCCAACCTGTATATATTTACAAGCTGCGCAACTAAGAAGTCAGTATCTGAGAATCTGGTGATTAAGATAACCAAGGTAATTTACAAAAGAATTTAAGCTTTTTAGCCGTTTGTATGCAGACACTACCCTGACCTTAGAATGCCGCTGCAGTCATTGATCCCACGTGCGTGCGGCCGGTTTTTTCAGAGTTGTTCACTCGCTTCCAGTCAACTCGTAGACTAATTAAAATTCCCAAGGAAGAAAAAGTATGCGTCTGTGACGGCTTCCACGGTTGAATGAATGATAACGCACCAATTTGGTCAACAATTGATAAGTACACGCAGGACATTCAAAGTTTGGCGTCAAAATGCCATCCGAACAAAGTCTGTGGAATATTGCTGTTGACGGAAAATTTTTATAGCTCTAGGTCGATTATACACGAGTCGTTTGGTATAAAATAAACGGCCATGCTTGTAAAAAATAGACAGAGACTTGTGCGAAGCAGGTCAGCAGAATAGGCATCGAATTAACGAATAATTTTGCTATAACCATTTATTTGTTGCTTTTTGAAAGTGCTTCTTCTGAGCACCTAGAAAAGCTCCTCCAAAATTTTCACTCTTTTTCTAGTCCGGGTAAAAATAATCACCAACATAACCATTCTCTTCACAATAATAAAAGACAGTATAGAAAGAGTCTTTTGTAATATATATGTACAGTTTACTGTATACCGTCAGGCAAACACTAGACTACACGTGTGTTTCTGGTCTACCGCTCGTCGGAACATGCTGGCCGGATCACCTGATGATAAAACACAGTGAAAGGGTTGTATCAATCTACTGGTTTTATATCAGGGATACTAACCACACGGTGTTAAAATGCTTCGTTGATTAACCCACATCCTCAAGTTATGCGGCTAACAAGAACAGGCTGTAACCTGTGGTCGGGTGTGAAAGAAACGTCGGATTACCGAATTTTAAAGCGGCAACAATAGCATACAATGACAGATGCGCGTGTTAAAAGGGGCATACAAGCATTTCACGTCTCTTAACAATAACTGTCTAAAACCTGTTCGGACCTCTGTAACTTGGAGATTTAGGAATAAACGTCAGACGCGAAATCTTTTGTTTGTTGTGAATCATTAGAGTGGGCAGTTAAACTGACTTGGTCAACCACCAGCAGGAAGTCTAATACCACTTGCATCATGGACTGTATTCAAACGTGAACTGTGAAGGTGGGAGAGTAGTGATGTGATAGTGCACCGCAATTTACATAGATATTTGTAAATACGGTGCCAGATAATACATCATAAACTGTGCAACCTTTGTTTTAGGGCGAATTGGACAAAGTTAATGTTTGCGTCGGAGGCCTGTCAAAACTTTGCAATATTGGTTTGTTGTACATTTGTACAGCCTGAAATCAGAAAAATCCGTGTTTTGGGTAGATTCGAATCATCGACAGAAACACTGTGCCTAAATTCGGCCAATTTGGAAAGTCACCCTGACGGTTTGTAAATTTTACGCTTAAACTTATTCACTCTCTCATCTCAGTGTCTCATATGAAATCCAACAAATGATTTAGTAGTTCGATTGCTTCAGCAAGAATTATTGAGCGATTCATGCAGAAATCCACCATCGTAACTCTTGAATATTGACTTCATTTATGAGTGTAGAACAAATGGGTGACTGAATTCAAAAGTGAAATTTATGAGATCCGGGAGTGACTTTGCAGCTCAGCTGAAAGAATGTTTGCCGCTTTTGAGTAAATTGTTTCTTTCGCTGGTTCGAGTTCATTCGAAGCCAAGTTTTTCCACAACTATACTTCTTGCAAGTTAATAACTTCGCCAAGCGACTCATTGGCATTGTGACGATAAAGTAATGGCACTGATGATGGCACATCAAAAATAAGATATAACGGCTCTGCAACAAATGTGTTTGTGTTGAGACATAATTGTGGTTAGGCATATCCACACCATTTTGTAGGCCTACGTGGCAGAAACCAGCATGGATGATGATAGAAAGCTGAATACGTTTACCAACTCACTGCTTTCTGAGTGGATATTTATGGTCAAGGTCAGTATCTTGTTTACAGAAGACTCTGGTCATATGCAGACTGAATTATTAACAAAACGGACGTTGTTAGCCATCTGGAGACACATTCTACAAGTCAATAACGCGGTCGTTTATCATTGGACGTGCTGCAGGCATCCAACTTAATCAGTCGATAACTGCTGGATGTAGTTACGAGAGAGTTTCCCAGTCCTGAAGTTTTTCGTGAAGTCAACATAATTTTGGGCGCAGCCAGTCAATTCTGGTTTCAAGTCAGAGGAGATGTAGGTGAGTTCAAGGAAGCATGTGGCATTCAACTGACGATTACTCCTCACTTTTATACCAAATTTAGTCACCTTAAAAAATCAATAAACATAAATGTTTTGAGCGTAAAGAATCGTTTTTTCACTGTCAACTTCATAATGCTACTTCTAAGACTCTTGTGAACCTCAAGGCCCGGCATTCCAACCCTTCCTTTCGTTCCGTATGGCATACTTTATCTCACTCTGTCACTCTTATATATTACCATATACTAATATTTCATAATGAATAATCGGTGCTAAATATTAACATCTACCAATTGCGTGATTTCATTGCTATTTTAAATTGTTTCACGTTTATTTTTCGGATGTACTTCCACTGATTTGTCAAGTTAACAGTCGCTCTCTCTGTTCAATTAATGAATGTCTGAACATTAAAAATTACTATACGAGATGGAACTCCGTTTGACCTTATATAAGATAAAAATATTGATAATTTATAACAAAGAAAGTGATTACTGCACATCTTGGGCAGCTGTAACATTCTTATTGATTCCTTTGAACATTTGGTCGGAAAGCTGTGTTGTATAACTATAGGGGATTTTAAAATGTCATATATTGTTGTATTATCCAACGGAAACTATATTTCCGAAAACCCTCTACAGTCATTGTAATACAGAAACAGTATTATCTTCGGAATCAATAAGCAGATCAGCGAATGTCTGCAGATTAGATCTATATGTATATGAAGGAAAAAAACACAGGTTCAAGTGATTGAACTAAACTTGTTTAACGGGTTGCAACTAGTTAACCTGGGGCTAACCACAAATGTTCATAAAGGTAGATAATGCGACTGTGTTACTTAAAAACCATCATCCAATGCAAGTGAAGCCTGACAAAATTAGCCCATTTATAATAAAGGCCGGCAAAGTTATACAACGTTTTTTACTTATGTCCATTTGGCCTTTTCCTACTGTGTTTGAAAACATGTCGGCATCCAAGAAATGTAAGTCCAATTTGATACGCAAACTGGTATGCGATAGCAAATTAGGGTAGTCAATTTCAACTCAATATAAATTGCGTAAACATACCGCTCTTACTGTTCCAGTGGAAATCCTACTGACTCCAGGCTATTCGATTCAAATAGCTTGTCTTTCTAAAACTTGCGTTCTGTGGTTTTACCGCTTAAGTTTAACAAAGACTCAACCTCGTCTAATTGAGGTGCGCACTGACTGATGTCGACTTAATATAGGGCTGAGATTAACTGGTCATTGACTACAACGCAGAACACTTTTCACAAGCACATATTTAGATTATTTATTTACTTAGTCCGGTTTTATACAACCATACCCCAGACTAGTAAGAAGAAACAGGTCCGTCGCGGGTGTTAGTTTGATAAGACGCATTCTGGTAAACAGATTATTGATAGCTATGGTATCTTTCACTCTTCTGTCGAAAGGAATCAGGAAACTCAAAAACGGACTTGGCTAGCTAAAACGGAAGATTGTAAACTCAGTAACGAGAGATCGCTATTCATATTCATTTGGTGGAGTTATTCATGAATTCATATGGCCTCATCTGAATGCATTTGACGAATTATTGGTTTTCTTCATTTAAAACTGTTCATTGCTATGTTCACATGTAATCTGCTCATTTCTTTCGCTATTTTCCTCCAGAAACAATCAACATGACATTCACGGCAAGACCATTCACGCTAGTTTCTAGGGCATTTCTGTGTACACGCCACTGAAATGTTTTAGTGAACATGGAAGTGGTCTCTTCTTATGTCGTGTATGTGAAATATGAAATAGAGTATCATTCGGAAGTCGAAGAAGTCACAACTCGTTTACTGCACTCTCGTATGATTATCAGAAACTCACGTAAACTGTCTGCTAGATTATATCACACTATGGAATGGGTAAGTGTGTCAATGTGGAGTTCCTGAGCTTCCAGCATAGCCCATCTGATAGGGTGTATGTCGCGTATATGCAAGCAGCGTTTGGTTAGGGCCTAGTAGAAGCCCGTAATTTTTTCTCAGTCTATCGTTGATTTGCATTTTTGGAAAAGAATAAGTTTTATCGCCTTGTTCGTTATCGATTTTGGAGAAACCTTGAAGTTTTGCTCGGAGATTTATCTCAAACACAGACCTACTCTAACAAAGTTGCTCAAGTTGTTTAGGAAGTCTCATTGTCTGTGAGCTAACAGTTCCGATAAAATTTATCCTTTTCTCTCTGTGAAAATAACGATTGTTTGTTAAAAAACAGAAAACATTCAACATTTTTCAGGAAACTGATATAATGTTTCAGGTAGAATTTATGTCAGGCTCTTTGTTCAATTTTCTGTGAAGAATCAAGCAAACAGTTTTGTTTTAGTGAAATGTCGTTGATTAGATTAAGTTTGATGTAAACTTTAGAGAAGCGGGTTTTTTGTGTGAAGTTAACTAAATAAATTCACACATTAACAAAGGTTACCCCATGCGATAATTCATTAGCGAAGTTCAGACTTTCCTTATAAAATTTCATAATACTTTACAATAATCAGGTATACCCAGAAACAATATAGCATGCTGCCTTTCCAAGAAACTTTTCAATGGCTAGATGGTTTTCTTTTTGCTTATCTAACAAGTGACTTGAACTAATGCAACAACAGCCTCAGTTTGCACGGTGGTGAAGTTTAAGCCACAGGTTTTAAATGGGTTTTATTACTATCCATGAGACGTTGTAAGTCATCCAATTCCAGTCATGTCTCCAAGCGCAAAAAGCTAAAGTTATCTACCAAAAATACGTTTGAACAAACCGCCAACATATTCTCAAATCTTTACAACTTCTTCCCGGAGAAAATTTGACGTTTTATTTAATGTTATCTTACAAGAAGGCTATGTTTTCCTCAGTTCAGAACGTGTTGTGTTTATTGGAACGGAAGAAGTTTGCAGGTAGCATCCTGCTGCCGAATGTGACGAATTACTTTTGAAGATCATCAAGCAATATACTTGTTTTGGATACCAAAGCGTTGCTGGAATGCCAGTTAGGGCGAATAAATCGACTGTCGTTTTTCAAATAAAAATGAACGGGTTTCTTCAGTTTCTTGTTGTGAATCTTTCCTTACTGAATTTACGGTGATTGTTTTACACTTTATGAGAGACAGGAGAATGAAAGTTTTCAGTTAAAGGTATTTTCAACCATAAGTTGTGCTCCCCAATATATATGTCTTTTCGATTTGTTTGAATCACTCTGTTTGGTCGGGACGGTAGTCTGTATCAGTTAGGAACCCACACGTGTTTAATATTATACAGGAAATTTTTTAAAATCTTTTTGTATATTAATTAAATGGAGCAAATCAAGGGCGATTCCGGTCAAATTTTTAAACACGGTGCATTGAACTGCGTATTTCTCTAAAGTGAAACTTCCACATAGAAACTTGCGTCAGTTTGTTATTCAGTCTATTCGATTGAACCTTTTATTGTGGGAGAGTGTTACGTGTATTCATTCGTATGCTAATGTACAACATTTGACAGTCTACGTCGAAATTATTGAAAAAGAACCTGATTTTTTTCTTCAAAAAATGGCCTAAGGGGCAAGATTAAGTAATCTTGTGTTTTTAACTTCATCACAACGACTAGTCCATCAAAGAGTTCATTAAATACATGAAAAAACTATCTAAACGGATGGGTTCAAGATATTCTGCAGTGCTGGTACCAATTTATAAATTAAATCCTTTCAATGTTAACGATTTACTCAAATGCTTTTTTATGTCGTTGTTTACGACCTCTTTACGATTTAATTACTTCGCTTTCAGCTTGACTTTGATAAATGGCTGTTTCTCTCAATTGTCATGTGCCACTACATTTTTCAACAGACTCTGGTGGATTTTACGTGATCTATCTGTTAATGCTCTCTCAGTATCACTTTGCTTTATCAATAAAAATCACGATCGATGGCAGTATTGAAACAGCTGCGGGTTTTCTGGGAAATATCTTCTCACACATCTAAGGAAAATATTATCCAGCCTTTAAAATATAAGAATAAATGCCATTCCTTGTCATTCTTGTAAAGCAGCTCGCCGTTGCTCTGGTATTGCGTACTAGTTTAGACTGCTCTTCACGTTTCGCTTGTGGTCTTCTACCTACCACCATCACAATTAAGCATGAGTTTTGATAGATGGAGTAAGACTGGCGCACTTTTAATCTGTAAAACTGTCTTCCTCAGACCGGTGTGAAACAAGATAAGCACTATCACTACACTGTGTCCACTAATCGACCAGATATTTTCATGTGAAGATAGGAAAAGTAGTAAATTCCAAATAAGTATCTTACGTAACAGAAATGTAAGACGTGAAATTGTAAGCATTTGTTTGTCAAAGTTCTAGTAGGACATTTCTGGAACTTCACTGAACGGACAGCACAGTGTTGTAGATGAGCTGCACAGCAACCTGTTATTCACAAAATTGGAGTTTCTCATGTTCCGTGACCTACGTGAATCAAGGAATATTGACGGATGCGAGCTACTTTACAGAACGGCGAGAACTTCAGGAAAGATCGTTTTGCGTAACACCACGTATTCACCTTCCTTATGAAACGAAAACAAGAACACTATCAGGAGTGATTGAATTGGAACTTTTCGTAGCGTTGTTGCTCACAACTTCCCCACCAAATTACAAAATATGTGGACGTTGCGTTGGCGGCTACCTCACGTGCTATCACCGACAGCAACATATCAGGTATCCACACTGACGATTCACAGTTGTACACAAGCAGTAAAATAAACGACCTAACTATGTGACTAAAATCCTGACAGGATCACCCGTCGCACGATAGGTGCTCTGTGAGGACATGAGGTGGCAGTGATTTACACGCGAGAGATCTGTGCAATATCTTTGAGTGGAAATGGCAAACAAGAAAACAGAGCGCGGAACTAGACAATAAAATAGCGCCTGGCGCTGGAATGGATGTGTATGGTGGTTTCACGAGACAAGTATTTAATAGCCTGTTGTGAAACCTGTAATGAAGCCTTATCGACATGTCCTTATTTCAGCTGCTGGTCAGCGGTTCTATCATATCATCTATTGTGGAGTATGTAGGTATAAATACCCTACTTTATTTG
Source organism: Paragonimus skrjabini miyazakii (assembly GCA_014338405.1). Lineage (NCBI taxonomy): Eukaryota > Metazoa > Platyhelminthes > Trematoda > Plagiorchiida > Troglotrematidae > Paragonimus > Paragonimus skrjabini miyazakii. The sequence continues at coordinate 94,083 of JTDE01000376.1, forward strand.
CACGCAGGAAGAAAGCTTGAGTAGGATCCGTAGTGGAAATTGTCTGGTTTCACCATTCGCCTGAAAAAATAAAAACCTCTACAATGTGTACGATGGACTGCTCGGGAAAATATATGATATGGGTTGGAGCTTCCTAAGTTGACTTATTTGTTTTCGCTTTCATAAATGTGATTACAATGTTTCGGTTTATTTTATTCTCTTACGTGAATGTAGTTTGTTTATGGTCATATAAAATTATGTGATTAGGTTATGTAAAATATTCTGTTTAACCAATGCACTGTTTCAAAAGCTAAGTGGGAAGGTTCTGATCCTATGATTTACGACTATTTCTCCCCCAAAAAATGTTATGTATCCTAACTGGCATCAATCAACTTTATTTGTGAATCTTAGATAAATTAAGCCCGTCGAAAGGTAAAGCAGTTCTTTTTTGGCTCATATGGACTTACACTTGAACTCGATCAAAGAGATTTTCTTAAGTTACCAACTACTTTTACACTTCATCTCACAGTTCTATATTCATTCACTCTTTCGGCTGAGTTTGCCACAAATTTGCTTTGATATACCCGTTTTTCACCATATTTTTTATAAAATTAGTTCCCAATTATGCGAAGTTTTAATTCATTCTCAGATACTCAAGGCAATGAACAGCTTTTTACCCTCAACTTTGGGGCCATCCCATTTGGCCATATCTTATCGCATCCCGTCAGTTCAGAGCCTGGCTTGTGTTCACGATGCTGTGGTTATCTTCTTGAATAAACGAAGAGTTGATAAGTGAGCAAGTAGTGCTCAAAAACTGGCTATTTCTAGAAATCGATTGACTGTATTCACGTCTTACCAAAGTTAACAGATTTCAATGTTGCGTGTGATGTGGCTTAGCAGCGCAGAAACATAATGACAATTAGCGAATCGAAAACTGATGTGATTACAGCTGGCGAGGACGACCGTAATTGGAAACCGGCTAGTTGTACGAGATGCGGTATATATCAAGCAGAAACAACTACCGTGCATGAGTTGTCTAGGAGAAGCAAGATCTTGCGTAGAATTTACCGCCGGAGTGGTTTCTGTTCAAAGTTTGAAAACTGCGATTACTTGGCTGTTATTTATAAATTAAACGTTCGAACGAATAACGATATCGGCGGAATTTCCCGGGATTATCTAGTGTCTCATGTGTTGTTCCGTCGGCTGAAAGCCGGGGCTGGCGTTCCTTCAACAGAACAAAAGCACCCAGTCTTTTCTTCAAACACTATCACTTCAAGTCTGTTCATTCATATTCAGCTCTCAATGCGGGAGTGTGTTGCTTCCAACAGCATGATTGTAGTAAGCATACGGACTTAAAAATGAATTACTATCTAATAACCCAGCAACTCGGCAAAATGTGCAGATCATCACGACGCCTAAATGGTAATCTGTTTGAGAATCTCCGAGCCGCCTATCAGTCACCTGAGTTCATTGTTTTGACCAAAGTTATCAGAGTAAGATGTTTCTGATAAGATTGATTCGACAAACAGGAAATACCCTAAAAGAGATTGAACTTGAAAGTTTGGCTGATTTCGTGAATAACCGTTGCTTTAGTTGTGTAAAAATAGAGAAAGTTAATAAATTCTTTCAATTGTTATTAATTCCACTGCAGACTGTCACCTTATATCTATGAACAATAAACCATGACCAAATTTCATTACACAAAATTGCATTACACATTTTGTACGTCAAAGCCTTTTTCCAGTTAGGCTTGCCAATTTCAACTTTCCAAAGCAGAACTGCAGCCAATACAGTTCATTAGCAGGCCGTCTGATAATTGTAGAACATACCGTACAACCTGACATTTTGTACAAAAATATTTTTCCACACACAGTACAGCTGGTCTTTTTACTGTATTAAGAGACTGTTTAATTAAAATAGTCCGTTCGATAGCAGCTATGCGAAAGGGTTTATGAATCTATATACGTTCAACTGTCCGGGGACTGCAAACGAACATAGATGATACCCATTTGCGCATACAGTAATACTCGCGCAAAACAAAAAGCACTAGACGAGAGTTTTGTCATTGTAAGAGCTCTTTAAGGGTGTTTATGCTTGCCACGGTCGAGATTAGATCACCAGTTACGTTTTCATGCGACAGTCTTGCTGACCACTGTTCCAATTGCCTCATATTATACATGATAGAATTATAATTGAATGCTCAACCACTTTCATCCGAGAAGAATGATCACGTTGCCTGGTCGTCCGGATATGGTATACAGTAACTGTCCTGCTAGCTTTAATCGATAATCCCGTGACTAGGACTTCCCAGACAGGTCAAAGTTTTTGATTTCATTAAACCTGTTAGATAAAATTTTAGACTACTGATGACTAGCTATTACTCATGAAAGCTTGCCGGAGTTCTAGTCGCGACCGTGGCAAATATATGCAGTTCTGACCAGCCTTAACAAAGACGAAGCTTGAGTATAGTATTTCTTTTCGAAAGGGATTGGCTGAATAGTTTACCTGAATTTGAAAGCTGTGATCGCATGTGGGTGGTGTTCAACTTGATGTTGGTGAATCACCGACTACTTATTATTAATGTAAAAAAACTAAGTGCGCTGACCAGCTGATCAATAAACTGAAAAAATATCCATAAGAATCATAAGTTTGACGCTCTTTCAAGATCGAACATTTATATTCGATCATTTTATTTTATGCTCCTTGAGTGACTCCGTGGATTAACTGGTGAAATTGAAGCAACACTGGGCTGTACGGTTTATATCGTGCGTTCATTTGTATTTGTAGCGTAGAGTTTTACACTTGGAACTATTCGCAATTATCATATCTGCTAAGCTGTCGATCATAACATCAAAAAAACGCTCAGTCAGTTGCCACTTGAGTTTAGCGTAACAGCGTAATTCAAGTTGAATATTGATTCTCATTAGCAGCACTGTTTAATCGTTGTTTATAAACTGTTCCTCTACTGAAAGCTCAGAAACAGTTCACAGTCACATCTATCTTCAAAGATGTGCGCAAAGATGACCCAAAAAATTATCGACCAACAGCGTTGCCTCCAGTGGTCTCCATAGTAATGGAAAACTTGTTAGATGACTCACTCATGGTTAGGGTTGAAGGCCACCAACTCATTACCAAAGAGCAACGTAGCTTTCGTAGTAGATATTCGAAGGTCACGAATCCGCTGATTGCTCGTGGTGTTTGGATGATGGCTGCAGAAGCAGAAGTGGGCACTGATGTAATTTATCCTGAATTTTCCGAAGACTTTTGGAGAATTATTCATTTTCTCTTGTTGCGGAAACTGAACAATGATGGTCTTGATGTGCGCTTGCTCACCTAGCTAGAGGAGTATCTGATTGAGTGTAGAGTCAACGTCATATTGAAAGGACGGCCCCCAGAATGGTCCCCTGACAACGGCGGCGTTCCAGAAGGATCAATCTTAGGGCCTCTGTTATTCATTCTTTTCGTTTTTGAACTGCCCAGTATAGTCAAGTTGCCGACGTTGCTCTACGCGGATGACAAAATATCCTATTGAGTTCTTGAGTACCCGGAGGATGTGGTGACCTTTAAAGATTATGTGAACTTTCTAAATCGTTGGTTCATAGAAAATAACTTGTTGCTTAATGTCCACGAATGTAAAATCATGCATGTTCGTCATCAAAATTCTAGTGATTATTACGTCGGCTACAGAAAGCTGCTCGTTTCAGCATGCGAAAAAGACCTGGGAATCATGATGGTAAACAATTTGAAGTTGTCTACAAATTGTTGCCTTGGCTAAAATCGCGCTTATGACCCGGAAACCTCTGAGAAAGAATTTGTGGAAAATTCCAACCTGAATTTTCCTCCACGGTTTTCGTCCCCATAATCGGCCTACACCTGTAAATGAACATACAGGCCTGTCGTTCTTATCTTAAAAAGGACTTGACATTTATTGAACGTGTTAAAGATGGGTCACTAAGAAAATTATGGGGCCCAGAAAAACTCCTTACTCCCAATGACTGGTAGAATTAGGTGAATTTTCAGTAAATTGCAAGTATCTCAACGGAGACCTAATTCTTACTTACAAAACACTCCACACCGCGGACCATCCGCTGGCATTTTTCCTCCTACGAAAATAAGAATGAACGTCAAAGAGGTCATTCGCTGAAACTGAGAAGTGGAACAGGCAGGTTACGTTGTAGACAGAAGTGCTTCACGGTTAGATGCCATCCACACTGGAATACATTGCCTGACTCTATGGTCACGGCTAAATCGGATGAGAGGTTTAAACGGTTACTCGATTGGCATATACGTGAGAGACAAGCGACACTACAGGTTTTCGTATTGTCATGTTAGCCCAGACTTACAAGACATTAACTGCGCATGTTTGACTGAATGTTATTTCAGTGTGTTTAAGTGTTCGTTGCTGAAATGATTGCAGCCAGCACCTCCAATGACATTATCTTTTATTCAGTTCCATTCATACTTATACACCGTCTAACACCATTTTTACTGACTATCACAATGACAGGAATGTACAAGCGAAGATATTTCTTCCTCCTTCAACAACCTTTGAATTTATGAACTTGTCGGATGGACTATGTCAACGCTTGTAACAGTTAAGAAGGTAGTTTTTAGAGTACATAAGGCGACCATGAAGTATGCTTTGTTGCATTTGGACGTTTTTTTCACTATATGCTTAGGTATCCAGATAAAGTTTACTCCTGAACTGTATGCAACCTTCGAACGTATTCTCAGGTTTATTGATCATAAGCTTGGTCGTCAATCATAATGTATAAATGTCTAATTTCCTAGACTAGGACGTTGACCATTTTGAACTAATCAAATTAATCGCAGTTTCGGCCGTATGATTTTCAGCCTACGATTAATTCACTATTCATGTTGCATGTGTGCAAACAGTATTTTCGGCTCTTGATTTGTATTGTATGGCCTGAAATGCTTGACTATTTCGCTGTTCTTTCTTTTAGTAATGAATGTTCAATTATGTATGCTCACTCAACATTAATTTTTAAAGCAGCGGCTTGTCCTTTGGGCTTAACAACCAGAAGCACTTTCTTGTATGCGCCGAAAGGAATACTATTCATGTATCTGTCACTTGTAGCAACATGAGAATTGACTGAAATTCGGAAGGTTGTTTTGCTTAACGCATCTATTGCAATTTATAAAGTTGGACGGAATGACGATTTTGAAATACTCTGGAGGAAAATAGATAAACTAAGACAGATCATCATCTGCTGTATTGTTGTGGCCGATCTAATCAACTTGTATTACACAGACTGCGGTAGGTAATAAGTTCTGCGACTACGTAAATGTGAAATAACAATTATTCGTTATTCTCCAGTGGAGCAGTAAGCATTGGCTTAAATAAGTTAATAAATATCAGGGTAAATTGTTACCAAGCTCAAACTAGGCCCGATTCTACAAGGGCGAAATATAGAACTTGTGAAATTCACAAGGGTAGGCAGAAAAATGAAACCTATCCGAATGAATCAAGTGAAAAATAAACAAGAAGCTCAGATATCAAATTTCCGTAGACTTTTCAGTCGCCCGCTTTCGAAAAGAAGCACTAGATCCGAGTTTTGCTCTCATTCGGGCCCGTCAGTATTGCATATCCCTGCCACTCTCGAGACTAGAAATCCGGCCACACTTTCACGAGGCAATCGTGTTTATCACTGCGCGCGATTGACCTCACATTAGGCACGACCGAATTATCATATGTGAACGCTCAATCATTTTCACTTGTGAGTAATGATCAGGTTTCCCTGTCACCTTCGGAAGAGAAGCAAGAACTTTCCCATCAACTTCAACAAATGATCCTTTGACTAGAAAATCTCTCCATGTTTAAGTCACAGAAATCATTGACTTGTTGAGAGGTATTTTGATTTGCAGTAGGGTATTTCGGTTTGCAGTGGAATTGATATGCGTTGCTGATGAGCTCTAATGAGAGTAAAACTCGAGTCCCATGCCTCCCTCCGAAAGAGACCGATTGGAAAGCCTATGGAAATGGGACAGCAGCGATCGGTTGTGGGTGATCCCCAATTTAAATGAAACCCAGTTACTGACAGGATTACTAATACCGCAATGTTTGGTTAATTGCCGCACTTTCCCACACACAGTGAGTATATAGTTGTCTACTGGACCTGAATTAACAGGAGATAGTAACTATTGGTTGTTTGAACGAAACAACTTATCAGAGATGATTTTAGTGTTGACAAAATAAAACGATCATTTTAAATGTCTACCGACAGGCAGTTGAACAGCAACGATGTTCTTGTGAAGCAAAAATTTTGAATATTGTCTGAGGTAATTGTTTCATACCTGTTGTTTGTATATTTTATTTAAAAAACATGGACAACCTCTTAATTAATGCTGGAAGTGGTAAGCAAACGGCTTCATCCAGTTTGTAATGTATTGTGGAATCTTGCCACTTGACTTACAAATCCTCATTCAGTTGAGTTATGAGTAGACCTGATGGTTATTTAAGCTCACATGTAATGAATTAGGTGACATTATCACCAATGTATAGTGTTGACGTAAGTGTCAATATACAAAATGTTTCAACTACCGACCATTAGAGTCATCTTCGACTCATGTCAAAATGAATTATGCCGATACCAAAACTGATATCTGGTGGGGAGAAATGTTGTTGTCCAGTGGGAACATAAACTCGGTTACAGATTCCGCTCTGTGTTTTAACGACCTTGTCCGTATTTTCATAGCTAATAGGTTACAGCCATAAGACAACGAAGTTTATGTGTATTTTTAGCAGCCTGAAGGATTAATTACATGCTGAACAAACGTTCCTGATTGCAACGTTAAGAAAACGTGTTCCAAACACGTGTCAATCATCGTCAACTGATGATTTCAAACAAAGAGAAAGGAATCACGAAGGATTGTCTAACACATCAATAATTGGAACCGTGAATAATTTGAAGATATTTTAACAGTTAATTGGATTGTTCCATAATTTCAATGAGAAGCTTTAAATTTTTATCGAAACGGCATTCTCATTTGATTTAAAATTTCGAACATCTTTAAAATAGTACAAGCTATGAGTTGTCAGCTATTTTAATTTTTTTTGCTACCGGAGATAATGAGTACTTTTTTTTAGTGATGTGACCATTCACTTAAGGTGACTGGTAATCAGTTAGCACGTATGGTTTAATGATGATTGCGACATGCCCGTGAGCAAATTCATTCCTCATAATGAGATGGTTGAACACATGGCCTACATAGAATTACTGACTGGTTTACTGAAACGGTAGAGGAAAAATGTTACCTTTTATCCAAAGTGGAATGTAAAACAGACACAAACCAAACATTATTGACAAAAGACTCTAAATCATTCGTGACCTTCCGGTTTCGTTTTATCTGAATTATTATCATAATATTGATTGAAAATTGCTTGCAGGTATGGAATTTCAACCAGTTATTCTGGCACACGCAATGTCTGCATAATTACAAAGCACGTATTCATAGGATTTTCTATAGACAAACCTCCATTCGGTGCTTTCTCTTAGTTTGCATTTCAGAATTAGTTTCGTCCTTTTTATGTTTGCTTACGACAAAATTGTCTACTTACCTGTCTGTATGCCTGAGAATAACAACCAACGGACGTTAATGTGGGAAGACTTAAAAGCTTTTAATACCCAGTTTCAGCTGAAATGGTTTCGATACGATCAACTACCATACTCGTTATAAAAATTAGCGACCGTCCGGTACTGAGAAAATCGAAGCTATAGATTAATAGTTGTGAACGCGACTCACAGTAAGTTTGAAAAAGCAAGTGAATTTACAAATCCCGTTGGGTGTAACGAGTGAAACCATCAATAAACGACAATAAAAGAAAATTTTAACTTTAATGAACCTTTCCAAAAGGAACAGGTAAACAATCCCACAAACTGAACATTCTTTACTCCAGGCTGTGGTAAGGCGATTGGATACGATACTTCGGTTGTATCTCTTGTATGATTACTGGTGCTAGGATTACCCTACTCGTTTTACAACAACGTGGACGGGAATGCATCTTCTGGTCCAAATAATGACATTCATTTGTGGTGAGATCTAATATGAGCGAAATGTAAGTCAAATGTTTTCTTTAAAAGTGGGTCAGTTAAAAGATTTAGCTGAGTAAGAAGACTGGACTCGAAAATGGAAGTTGCTAAATTTGAAATAATCGAAAACCCCAAACTTCAAACAATCATATGAGCACGGGACCCACAATTTACTGTGATTATTGTGAAAAGTAAATGATGAATTGTTGGAACGGTGAACTGTTTTTGGGATCTACGTTGCCCGTTTTGATGCATCCACCTCTCACACGACTGTTAACCTTATCATTTCTACTGATGCCATTTGTCAAAATGTAGGTTTACTGTTTGACACCTCAATTTCAGTCACCGTCAGGTTCGGTAAACTCATTCTCAAGTGGACATAAATGGATTTTCGGTTAATTCCAGAGACACAGTTGGCTAAATCTGAGAGCATTTAAAAGTTCAGAGCAAAGAATATACCTAACAGTGTTTCAAACCTCGATAGTTTTGCTAAAATGTTTACTATATTCCCAACTGCTTGATGAGACTGGAGGGTTTCGATAGGAATTTGGTATAATACCTTAGGTAGACATAGTCCACAAGATAACCAATTTCCTCTTGTTACTAAGATAAACGGCGAGGTTTGGAAGGCTGTGCATACTTCACGTATGCTGCTGACAACGCTGTTCTGTTTGTCAACCAAGATTTCTTTGCGTGCTAAGTATTCAAAGACAGACATTTTTGTCTAGATACTATTATGTCCAGGTGACTGTCACATGTCAAACTTCACTCTCAGATTCCATAACTCACCTGAGCTTTCTAGTTTCCAGTTCCGTAAGAAACATCAAGCTGCTGTTAATTCAACGGGTTGTTTGTATTGGGTGCAGTACCGCCTTCTTTACTAATGCACTACGATGATTTAACCCACTGCTCCAATGGTCTTCAGCCTCATGAAACATGATAAATGTGCTAAATTTAAATACATGCTTCATGGGACAGAGTCCATCTCAAAAGATATTTTCTGAGCGACATACGATTATTTTTTAAACTAACCGCATTAAAGCACCAGTTTCAGTGCCGGGAGTAAGGAGGCTATACAGAAGACTCCATTCTTATGAAGATGGCGGGAAACCACACGAACAGTACTCTATCTACAACCACAGTCTGATAAAAATCGGTCGCAGTGGAATGCGGATCCTGAAGTAGGCAATCTAGATGAGACCCAACTGTGAAAAGTCAGGGCTTCAGCTGGATTCGAACCAGCGACAGACACACCATGCCTCAACGCGGCAAGGACTCTACCAGCCGAGCTACGAAGCCACGCCAGGAGCTCGAAAATTTCACATTTGGACTCGGTTACCCACCCGTCCCACTGTCTCATATGGAATCCACCAAATGATCCAGGGGATCGACTGCCCCGGCAGGATCTCTCGAACAGTTCACGCTGGAATCCACCAACGCCACTGTTGAGCATAGAATTTGTATTACTAATAAGTAGCGCAATCCTTTATTGTTTTATAAGCAGGCATAAAACTAGTAGACCGGGAGGGATGGCAAGAAACAGCATGAGTGGGAGTTGGTAGGATATAATGTATTGAACTGTAAGCTTACTTTCTCACTAATGTGACCGACGAGTAGAAAGAGGCAAGGAAAGACGCTTTATTTACCATTTCTTTACTCTCCCAGTTCTGCTAGGTTACTTACAATGACGATGTTTTTAGAAAGCGCTGTAATAATTTTAAGGATGTCACAGTTTGGATTCCTGTATTCCATACAAACAGAAATTTGCCGAAAGTCTAGTACTTGACATCTATGGCGGCACTCGCGTTATTGAACATAACTCCCGTAACCTGCAGTCGTTTGCATCGTTCGTGCAACTGACCAACAGCTTTCAAATATGGATCAGTATCCAGCTAGTCCAGTGAGTTTTTGTTACTCGAATTGAATTTTTCTTCGAAAGAAAAATATTTACGTTTCAAACGCCCCATCAAACTTGTAAACCTAAAATTTACAAGCGGATAGTTCTGTGAGTAAACTGGGTATAGAAATTCGTGGAATTCACAGTTTTGAGTGACATCCTTTGAAACCCAGATAACATCGTAATGGGAAGACATTCACCAAAGCAAGATATTGTCTAATTTGCAAGTTTCCATGCCACTCAACCGCCTGCCTGTGTGGTCCAGAATTCCCGTCTACAACGCAGTAAGGTCTTCAGTTAGACGTGTACACTCTTGCTTGGTTGTGTGCGTTTAACCAACGTTTTCCGTCGTAGATTCCCGTTTGCTATTTCTCGTCCATTGGAATGATTTCATTAAAGTGATAACTCGTTCGGTTGTCTTTGTTGTCTGCAATCCACCCGCTATGTGCTTTGGCCATATCTCGCCACCGAGATATTCCGCTGAGTGCTGAGATAGTTGCATCTCAGACGTGGCCATCCATCATGTGAACATATGGACTGGGGAAATACCTGGGGGATCCAAATCATTGGTACGTATTTATTCTGTGTGAATGGACCACAAGCTGAAGAAACTCTATACAGGTTATATTTTTAGTTGTTTTCTTACGTGCTGTGTTGCCAAGTAGCATCCTCAGCATTACAAAAAATATAACACATGCTCTTGGCAAAACCAGAATGTACACCGATCCACTTGGAATTCACCCCCGTTGTGGTCTCGGTAATTCGACTAGTCTTTCAGCATGGGAGCACGAGGGTGAATTCATGCAACAGTTTCGACAAATACTCGACGTTTAAAATGACCGCAGTATACGTGCATTAAATAGGGACTTTTCTGTAAAAATTGGTGTCAATTTAGCATCATGTGCGGTACAAACACTAATCCTGTATATGTCACTCCAATATGCGGGCTACTTTCGGCTTCGTGCACTCGCGTTTGTCAAGTTTGTCCTATCACTTCTACATAATTAGTGATTTAACTAAGGGGTGCTTTCACAGGCGGTGTCTGACTTGACTAACTTTCTGCAGGTCCCCTTCACAAGTAGAACGCGCCGATCCGATAGTTGACTGCAGGGTATGGGGCCGTGCTCTTAGTGCACAATGAACAAGGACTGATGGATTTTCTTCTGACCAACGTTTTCCAACAGCAGATATACCGTTTCAGCTTGTTTCCTAACATCGTCGCTCTCTTCAGTATGACTGAAAAGACCTTACAACAAAACTCTGAAAAAGTTCAATGTTTGGAAAACCGTTAATTAACGCAGTAACAACCCATGTGTATTCTGCGCTGTAGATCCTATTACATCACAGTCAGGCTAAAACTTTTGGAACACCTACGGTGATATCAATAAAAATGTCAGCACTCTTTCAGTTTCAGTCACAATTACCCAAACTTCAAATAACAGGGCAACTAAATGTTGAATATCACTGTTGTTTGATCACAGCCATCACATTTTGTTAGACTTTCCAACCAGACTCTTCCAAAAAAAACGCCGAAGTTTTTTTACTGTTAGGACTTGACAATAGTGCTTATCATTGTCTCGGCCGGAATTAGAATTCTGGCCAAGCTTCCAAGAGCAGACCATATCGACTACAGGGCCACCAACCCTAAGTTACATATCACCGAATTATCATATCTGAACGTTTGAACATCTTTACATATGAGTAGTGATCATTTTTCCCGAACATCTCAGCAACAGACACAATGATTGTCTTGTTAGCGCTAATCGATTAGGACTTTCGAATCATATCGGATTCCTCAATTTTATCAAACCTGTTAAGCAATGTTTCGGATTACTGAGGAAAAGTCGGTAATTTGGTTAACTTCCAGTTGAATATCACATATTTAATTGCGGCTTTTGCATTTATATAGACTTTCTTGGTAGCCTCTTCTGAAAAGTAGCAGTAGACATGAAAGCAGTTAGCTGGAAAATCTATCTGAATGCAATCTCTGTGGTCAAATTTGTGGTGTCGAACTTTAAATTAACTAAATTCCTGACCACACATCAGTGAACAAAATCATTATGTTCATGGAAATGAATACTGATCTATTTACACATAAGTGGCGGAGGATTTCACATTTATTGCTCAAATGTCATTCAGATTTACTTACACATTTCTCAATTACATAGGCCTGCAGCTAGCCTCTTTCAAAAAAACCACTGGACTTGAGTTGCACTTGTATTGGAACTCATCAGCAGCCCATATTTCTGCCACTACAGGACCTTAAACTCTGTGCCCGAACGTCTCAGAAAACACGTCTGACCACCATCATACCAGTGTTTCTTCTGGATGGCTTACCACTTCAGCTTGTGAATGCTGCCCAGACTACTTGGTCGTCTTGATGGGAAACACAGTTAATTCTACTCAACCTTTATGGATAACGTTGTGATTAGAACCTTTGGAGCTGAAGTGCCAAAAAATCGTTAAACTTACTCAACGACATTATTCTCAGTGATAGACAACTAGTGGATTGCCATGAATCTCAGTGGTATATAACACCGTATACTGGTTAAATAGAGTTGTCGAGGAGGCGATTACTCTAAAGAGCTGTGGAGACATGACCAGACGCAGCGAACCCAATTCGTACCTCTGGAGACCAACTGGTAAACTCTTCTTCAATCTCAACATTGTTTCTAACTTATCGGTCTATTTTTGAGCAGAAGTTGGTTGTGTAGAAACGTTCTGATTTGAAAAAATTGTCTCCATTTGATATTTAAATCGGTTACATGAATATTCCGCAAAGTCAAAAAGAATTTCTTTGCTCTGCTCAAGGTTTTGTAAGCGCAGGCTTCCCTGGGAAATCAAAAATTATAACTAATTATATTTTGGCCGCTTGTATACAAGCCGGAGATGTACACTGAATAAAGCATTTAGAGGATGCATATTAAAGTAGTAACACTGAACACACCAAAGTCAATCAACGACGTCTGGCTGGCGTTGAAACAGAAACGATATTTTTCAACCAATTGGTAATTTTTCAAGTCGATTTAGATAATCATTGATAATCACAGCAAAACCCAGGATGAACACAGATTGGCCCTGGATTGCAATTGAGCACAAAAAGCCAACCGTCTAAAACTGACAAGTAGAATTGCCAACTATTTCGTTATATGCAGATCGCTACCATTCATCTGGAGTGTGACAGTTAAGAAAATTCTGACTTTGTGACCCATAGAAGACAAGAGAATTATGATACAAAACTTTGTACTTGGTTCGCTTTTTTGGGTCAATCGCCAGCTGGGGAGTTAATGCATTTCTAAGTCATCTTCTTGTCTTTGTCGTTTGATGTTAGATCCAAATGTTCCTCTCTGTTTTTCTTCATGTGTAAATGTGTCCGCATCCACAGCTATGTCAACTGACTTGGTAGTTGTTAATTCCGCTTAGTTTCTCTTTACTTACTGAACGATTTTAATGTTTCACTTTATGCATCTCTGCAATGTACTTAGCTTACTTACAGACAAATATTTTCTCAATGTTCCTCAGTCAAGCGATTTTAATCAAGCCCGCATAATACTTGTTTAAATCTGTATCAAGGATCGAGGGCAAGTTTCCTACATGAATATTAGCACCACGTCCACAATTTTTCGCAAACGTGAGTCTATCAGTGTTATATTCACTCAATGATTTTGGTTATTTTTAATTCGCATATAATTTTCAATATGAAACTCATTTTTACGTACATCGATAAAGTTCGCTTGTGCCGCGCAACGAATGAAAAATGCAATTCGAAATGAAAATGTTGTTTTTTATCTGGTTTATTGATCATTGTCTAGACACTGAAAATGAAATTCCTGACAATACCGGAATATAACCTATTTCCCCGTAAAACACAGTATGTGACCATTGTATTTTGTTGTTATTGTCTATATGTACACATATCCAACACAAGTCGAGTGGCTTTGCAATCAGGTGTTTTGACATTGATTTTGTCAGTACACTTTAATTAATTCTTTCTAAAGTCACATGTCTCAGTCTCATTCACAGCGACCAAAATCTACTTGTACACCTTTGCCATTACACTGGTCATCTGCTCATTTTGACTCTTTCATTCTTTGATTGGCTCCTTCTACTTTAGTGCTCATCTATATCCCTTCACACTACTGATGAGTAGTCAGGAATCTGGTTAGTTTCCAGTTGAATATCACCAACACTTAATCACAGTCTTCTCAATCATGAAGGTCTTATAATTGCCACATGAAAACAAGTTGGAGCTACTTACTCCGGCAATGGCAAAAATACTCACTACTGATAGGTTCAAATAAGGATGAAAACTGAGTCTTGAGTATCTTTTCAAAACAAGCTGGCTGGATACACTACGTGAATGTAAAGGCTATGATCAAATTTATCTCTGAAAACAGCAATAGCTCCTCCTCCGATCTTGTTAAATTCCTCTTTTCTAAGCACTTTTGAGGTTGAGGTATAATTTCTCACAGCAGTCTCCGTCCTTACTCACATCAGCTACAAATGTTGTATGATAGGCAGTTTCATTGTGAGTAGTATACTGCTCACAAGTAGTAAATCACCCACAGGCGACATTTAGGAACAAAAGGGCAAGCTCCGAACGCCAAGAAGACGACGGACAAGAAGAGACTATCGGAATAGTGTGTACGCGTTATGGGAGAAGTTCCGCCAAGGCGAATGACAATGATGTATGTGAGTGCATGTCTGCCGTGCAAATGAGTGTACGCGTTTGTGGTTTAATTTTTGACATGACCTATACCGGAGTTTGCGCAATAAACGGATTTTCATGCCAATTGCCTTTTGCGGTCACAACACAAACACTAATTAATCTGATTCTTCCGCACAAGTTAGCCAACTGTTTAAGATACTACTCTTACGACTGTCAACATATAGGAATTAATTTCCTCCCATTTGTCAGCCATCTCTATAGCAGCTAGAAAATTGTTAACGAGTGTGGAGGAAGATTACTTGCATAATGCTCAGGGGCTTATTTATTCATATATGTATATATATATATATGTACATATGTTGCCATATACTTTTGTTTACATTCGATTGCATAAGTATGCGTTACAAAAAAATTACAAAAATTATAGTAAAGCTCCGGGTTGTCTGACATGAGAACTTAGAAGTGTGCTGTTTTGTTGATGATAATCATAACCCTGACAGCCTAAATAGAGTTAACAAAATATCGTCACGAATTGTGAGCTTGACGTAAACAGTTTCACTAGACTATTCTGAAGTTGAAACTTCTGGTGAAGTTAGCTTGCTCAAGGGTTCAGGACTGTCGTTAACATTTATGACCACGTATGACAGTGTACGAGCTACTGGCATTCTTTGATTGGCAAAGTCGTTCTGTCCAATTCCGAATTTCAGTACTTTCAACTTTCACTTGATTGATTTAAACTTCTTTTTTGATCTAAATGCCTTTGATAGGTAAACACCTAAATTTTCCCATTCGAATGCAACAAAGATATCTGAGTGAACACAGCTAAATACGCAAGTTCCTTTTCAAATTTCCAATAAACTATTTCAATCAAAAACGAAAAATGATGGCACCGACTTTTTGTACGAAAACCAGCCTAACAGACAACATGTAACGGATGTTCTATTCCTCTAATTTTTGGTCACCAACTACATAGTTCAAACTACCATCGAACCGTAAAATGTACACTTATGAGCAAGTCCTCCAGGTGTTCAGAAGTTTATCGTAGAGTATCACACAGTTTTACAACTGTACTGTGAAATATTTTTAAATAAGAATCCGTCAAAACGACCTTTTTGGTCGAGTTTGCATACTACTGTCAAATGAAGTTTATTAGCACACCTTCATGCGTCTTACAGACATTGGAAAGTTGATTTTACCACTCGCACCAAGTAAAAACCCGCCATGCAGTATAAGTGTTTTACACAATTCGCTATTCAAATTTTTGCTACATGCTGACTGTGTACAACTTTGTTTGTTGTACGTTCCTTGACGGTGTACTATTTACTGTTCCCTTCTGCATACCTGATTAATTCACAAAAATTATAAATAGATTAGTGCTTTTGAACAGTTTATCCCCGGTGTATATCCTTTGTCATTCATTTAAGGCCGCTGAATAATTCAGCTTACATAGTCGTATAACATCCGTTTTCTGGTTAGAAGCGGATGATTACAAGTACAACATTGTTAATGCAGTATAACGGCCATTTCCAGAGGTAATTTATCGTTTTACATCACCGTATAAATTATAGCCGTACTTGTCCAGAAGGGTACGCTATTTATTGGATGACTCATCTTAACTCGTACTGAGCCCACTCAGTGAATAAAAGTGGAAAGCTGATGTAATCCATCAAATGCTCAAGCTCGTTCTATTCAGATACATTAAAATGTTTTGGACGCTTAAGGATACAATCGGTGGTTTCTGTTTAGAAAGTCAAGGACCAAAACTTAGGGTGCTGTATTGCATGGTTTGTTGCTCGCCTAATTTCATTTCACCTCATCAAGTTCACAGTAAACTGGTGAGCGTCACATGCTATACTTTTCAAAATGCGTGAAGTGGAAATTCAAAATACAAGCAAGTTGCCACGCACCGTTATTAATGAACATGATTATCACTTCTTTTTGTTGAAAACAGAGAGCTGCTCTCCATGGTTAGTAGCGACTGCAACAAATGTGAACAAGCAGCGATTACTAATACCTTTGAAAATGGCCAACATTAGCAGGTAAAATGTCTTGAGCAATGACATTTCGTTCACATCTCATCGGTTACTTCTATCTGAGCTGTATGGAGTCTTTAACCATATATCTTTATCTCTGGATTCCTATTACCATTCTGACCCATAGCAATTCTGTTATGTCACATAAATTTCATGTTTCTTATCAATGAGTACGCTTCAGTTGGACTTTGCTGCTTCCGCCTTGGTCACCTGACTGACTGCCTCAGAAATGACTAGATTGAGTTGCCTTACTGCTTGCTCCCTCAGTATATAATGTATACGTTAATTTCGCAAAATTAATCAAAGAGATGCAAACAAAATGTCACCGCGTATGAAATCTTACATGCTACTGCTGGCCCTTTTCAAATTTATCGGTGAAAACCAAAGTTTCAATCAATTACTGATATATTTTCCGATTTAAACGCCTGTTTTCTTTCGATCTGATAACCACCGCTTAGTAGGCGTTGCCTAATAAGCTACGTTGCCTAGCCACTCAATCGCCTAGCTGTCTTGTCTCATCGCATAGGTTGTCAGGTACCTGCCGTAAATTTAAAATAAGCCAAGTGAGTTGGTTTACGGAGGCAGTGGCCCGAGCAATGATGGATTAGATATCACCATTTGTTGTTCAAATTGGTTGGAGTGGCGGCATTCTTCGT
The DNA here is from genome assembly GCA_014338405.1 of Paragonimus skrjabini miyazakii. Lineage (NCBI taxonomy): Eukaryota > Metazoa > Platyhelminthes > Trematoda > Plagiorchiida > Troglotrematidae > Paragonimus > Paragonimus skrjabini miyazakii. Next base: position 111,368 of record JTDE01000376.1, read on the forward strand.
GTAAGTTGTGACCGGAATGGCTCTTTACTTGCTCGCTGTCATAGAATCAACATTCTTGTAAACCCACTTTAATGTGACTTTCAGTTTCGGAACAGTGTTTTATATAAAACCTTCTCGACATTTGCCGTTCTGTTCAACAGAAGCCCCAATTGTCCTCACTGAGAAGTGTAACGTATGTAGATCTTCCTGTAGAGAACTCAACGAGCACATTCATTTTGAAGTTTCCTTTCATAGAAGTAGCCACCAAACAAAGTTCTGCTGAAAGTATCTAGGACGGAGATCATGGTTTGTTCTGCGTGCTGGACAGAAAGTAACATATTTGGGTGAAGTTGGGATACTCGGTAGTGCCATCTCCCGGTATTCTTCTCGTCATTAAAATTCTACTACCACAGTATTGGTGACTAAGACATGAACCGTTGGCATCGCTTTGCCAGTTTTGTTTAATCTGAAACAAAAACATCAACCAGAATGTAACACAATGTCTACACCACCAATTGGGTTGAAAAACTCTTCCCCATCAAAGGTTAACTTTAGTGGTAAATGAACAGAGGATGTGTGCAAGTCCCCTGGATTTCAAAGCCGTTTGTCTGTTTCTAGTCTATGTGGGAGAGAGGTACTTTCATCGCTTTCAAGAGAAGAACCTTGGTTGACAGTGATGGCATATTCATAGTGGCTAATTGTCAGTGCTTGAAATGTAAGACTTTAGTTATAGTCGTCACTTCAAATACATTCTCAACTAACTAAGTTTTATAAACGTTTGCTGGGCTGTCATCAATAACTCCGCGAAGCCATGTTTTGGACATTATTAAACCGAATAGGTCACGAGTATAGTTAACTAAAACTGTACTTCCTTTTGCTCTTGTATGGTGGGTCACAGGTTTGCGCTATACATGTCCCATAAGTTCTAAGCATTCTTACGTCTGCTTTTTTTATGAAACGGTCTCTCAGCTCTGTGTCTATTGTCTCTTTAAATTAGATTTTAACATGTATGCGTTGTCTAGCGTTAAACAGGATGAAAATTATCGGTACTTCAAGAACCTTATCATCCTGTTTATGTGCTCTACTTGCCTATGAAGACAATTCCGGATTCTTTCTTGGTTTCAATATTTGTTCTGCGAGTGTTCAACTGGAGGAGTTTGTACCTGACAACATGAAAACTAAACTGAGCGATATATTACAGTACACGTGAGAGTAAATAGCTTAGGAACATATTGAGCTGTGTTCTAAAGACTCTCAACTCTTAACTTATGAGTGATATTGAGTTTGTCTATTCCCCTTAACGTATTGTCTGCAGTTTTCCAATTAGTCAACAAGCATGCAAATGGTTCTCTTCAAAAGATTTTTGGCGTGTACATTTCATTTGTCATATGTAAATTCTTGACCAGCCGAGATCGATTTTATGGTCTACTTTCCCAGTAAATCTACTAACGGTCCAACATGGCGGAACTATTTAACACAAAGCATCTTGGCGAGAAACGTTTGGTCCACCTACTGTCTTATTATCGCAGTTGGTCAACCTCTTTCTTCTCTCTTCTCGTACACATGAATTACCGAGCTGTCTGGTTGAATACTCGTAGTGTTATGACCAAGGATGACTATGAATTATTGCAAGACTTTGAATTTCTGCTTTCGATAAGTAAAAACGCAACGATCACACTACCACTTTGATGAAAATTGCTGACTGAGACCTTGTGTCTTTACAGTTCAGAGTTTGCCGAATTACTCGTAATCATTCACCATAAGCAGTATCGTGTAAGTTAATCCGTTTGTATTAAGCGTTGATCCACAACTCTGCGAATTTCGAAAAAATGTATCAAAGAAAGGAGTTTGGAAGCTTTCATATTAAGCTAAAAGGTAAACTCAACAAACTTTCAGTCACTATCTTTTCGGACCTGTGAAATGGGAGTGTTCTGTGATAAAACTATTTATGAGGTATCTCGGAAGCACAAAAGCAGTGACGCATTTTGCTCAGTTTCAAACACCGGTAAGCACGGCTAAATTATCTTGACTATCTTGGGGGAGGCACGGATAGGTGCCCAGGTAAATTTGGCTCACAACCGCGCTATACGGACACCTAACTCACTTTAAGCGATCACGAATTTCAAGGGCTTTGCTTTTAGAATCAAACAACAACTACCGCCTTTTTTGTTAGTAGTGTGAAATTTTCTTAGTTCATTCCGTCTTTTCTCACAGTTTTCTACGCCAACACAGATAAGCCACGAATCAGACCACCCATTACTTTAAAAGCGCTTTTCTGCAGAATATTTTTAACTGGCTAACAAACAACATAACCCTATGAACGTATGTGACACCGGTTTTTTCTTAGTGCTTCGACTGAAGATTTTCAAAACGACCGCGACATAAATATCAGCCTACCTCGATAGTTTACGCTAGTGTTATCCTCTAACCACGCAGGTGCACGACGTATGTTTCAACTGTCAGTTGGAAAGGTCATCGTCCGCAATGAACACCTGTCAGCCTAGAAACACGAACATTCCATGATGTGAGCACCACATAGGTGGATGTGTAATTCAGGAAATGATCAGTTATTTTGATCTTAAACGAAACGAGTCAATATAAAGGGTCATTTCTAATTCCATCACACTACAGAAAGCACCCTTTAGGGGGTGTGAAAAGTTACCTTCGCTTCAACGCAAACGCGATTAAAAATAGAAGAGATCGTTAAGTTATTTCAGAAGTTATGTTGTGCACTCAATTTTTGCCTGAGAAATCCATCTCCAAAAGTGACCAACAAAAAAGAAAACTATTACAATCTAGGGTGAACAAAGCGAAGGCAGTCAGTTGGTTGCCATCGAATGTAGTAATGCGTTCCTTGTAGCTGGAATCAGTTTTTGCACTAGAAGTCTCTAAATATACCATTTAAAGAACACCAATAATATGATCTCATTTGGGTTATCGGAAGATCATTGGTAAACTTTCGTGAATCGTAGTCACATACGACGTATTTAAGTTGAAAGTGACAAATCCTCTAGCGGTTGAAATGAAAATATAAACTTTGTCAACGAGGAGCGGTTCAGCCCGAATTGCTTTCATGGTAGTGTGTTGTATAGTTAGATTAGTGTCTGGCAAACAGTACTGGTTTGGAACATGTTAATAATGAATTATATTTATAGTGACTACTACGGATGATGTGCAAACTGATAAAAGTTAGTTCGATTTATTTAACAATTCTTTATCGTTATTAATCCCGCCAAGTTTTCGGCGAAAAATAATTTCCTAAGAACATAGGGGGTTAACAGACCTCAGAAGACTGTGATGTATTCTTGACAAACTAAAGGTTATAGATTAGCTAGCATGTAGAGTGGATCTAAAATTGATAATGAATCTCTGGACGAAAAGTGTAGCACGCTTATACACAGATGTTTATATCTGCTGCTAGATAAATGTTTCCAGGGAGGCCTGAAAAATAGTGAAGAGTAATTTAGATACCGTCAATCTTGATTCGTTCGTGGGGAATTTGCCTAAGTATTCCGTAGAGCTTCCGTGGCGAAGTGCGGCTGTTACCTTACTCCAGTAGATCATCTTCCCCAGTTTTGTTTCAACGTTTGCGACTATCTTGTTAAGAAGCTGACGAACCAGTACGAAATGTTTTTTCAATATGTGATGATAGCTGCTTATCCAACACAAAAGATGGAAATTCTACTGCGAAGAAAGACTATCGTTGAAGTATTAAGCGGTCCAGGAGATTTTAGCCAAACATTGTTTATTTGAACGGAGTTCCTGAAGGTTCACTTATCAAAGTCGAATTAATGGATAGAATGAAACGACTCACATAGATGGAAGCTAGAAATCGCAAACATGTTAAAGGTGAACAATACAAATTAACATTTCGAGACAAAGTGACCATCCAGAGTAGTTGAGTGCGCACAAGTTTATCAAGAAACACTCCTTCCTCTACGCCGAGACGCATGCATGCAAACTGCTGTGGGTTGGCTTTCCTTGAAATCTCAAGCCCCTATTCGGGTGAAGTGGGAAGACTGACGAGCTGTCATCACTGATCAGTAATACAGTGGATTTAACAACTCAGAAGAGACTGGATTCGAACCGGCGAGTGAAACACCGTGGCGAAACGCGGCAAGCATTTTACCAGCCAAAATAAGAAGTCATGTTGAAAACTCAAAAATTTTATATTTTGACTGAACTACTAATCTGGCTCACTGTCATATGGAATATGCCAAATGCCCTATTGAACTGACTATCCAGGCAAGACTTTTAAAGCACTTCGAGCTGCAATCTGCAAACGTTACTTCTGAGCATAGAACTTGTATTTCTATCAAGAAGTGTGGCAGATTTTGCAATTCACAGGATAAATAATTTTAGTTTTGTGGCTCAGATCATAAGATGTCTGTTGTATTTGAGCCTGCTATTTCTACCGCTGTTCCAATTACAGCCGAAGTCAAAATTTGTGCATTCATTATCGTTAGGAACCAATCAACTGCACCCATGGCTGACACAATGGTGATACGAAGGATATCCTTATAAGCGTTTAATGATCCACATTAGGAACGGTTGGATCATTTCGGTCATCTACTTCAGGCATCTACTATGTGATTGTTTTATTTGTTACTATTTCCCTGGACTCCTTATAACTGTATTACCTCGGTACTTTCTCATGAAGTCGCACGGACGTATGTATTCAAAATACGCTCTGTGGCATATCATTTGACAACAGAAGACTTGCATCTACGGCGATTTATTGAAATTTTTGAAAAAAACTAATTGTACTGAGTTAAGTGACCTTTTTTGAGGATAATGTAGGCTTGGCAATAGACAACACACGCATAAACAGCCCTTGTTTCCGCCGTCAGTTGGGCACGATAAACTGTGAAAATTAAATAATCTCGCTTCCATGGTTGCAACTCGTGAGAGCCGTGGTTTCATTTCCATAGTATAATATCGAGCCAAAGTGTAATATAATTGATTGAGACATTTTCTACACAGACAGGTAACCTTGTAAAAAACGCAATAAAATACTATTAGAACAGGGAATATTATAAAACCGACGGTAATTCTAGAACTTTCCTAGATGATCAGGCCATCCTAAGAAAATCAAAACAGAACCACACACTGCCTCACAATAGTGAGGTTGTTTTTACTGTTGTTTCGTGATGATGTCAGCGACCAGCTGAAAGCAGACTAGACAGTAACCACTGAAACCGTATTCAACATATAACTGATAAGTAGCGTGGTAGATATGTTAAGTATAGAATTGACTCAGTTGCGATAAACTTGTTGTACAGCTGGATACGAACCAACGACAGAGACAGCCATAGTTCAAGTTTTTCGCAACTCGGTCTGTTCCATGCTATTGAACGCAACCTAACACAATCCATTTTTCTCTAGCATCCCATACCGATCCTATTCTTCTAGATGACAGTTGGTTTACACATCAACTCACACGACATTTATGGATCCACATGTTGGTGCTTGGCTACCCATGTTCGGGAAAGCAAAGAGGCGGCTATGTGGTTTTTGAAACTGCATATTTTACCGTAAGTCGAAAACAGACCATAGACCTGACGGGGTGACGCAAAAAAATGCCGATTCACTAACTGTTACCAAACAGGTGACGTAATCAGTTGCTTCAAGTTTGTTCACCTGGCAATCCCAAAACCAATTTCGATGGATCATTTTGCATCCATCACAAAAGATAGCCAGACAATTATTCGGGTTGCCAAGGTACTATGAGTCAATAATTAGTGTCTCCATTTATCATCATCTGCTTAGTTTCATATTAAATTTGCCACGACTTTCTACAAGAGATGACTTTGAAGTGACAGTAGTGTGCAGAGTCCTGCACATCTATTCTCTGATGTCCGTCTATTCTACGTTCATGTAAAAATACCGACTGCTGCAGTATGTTATTGATGAGGCCGGGTGGAATAGGCTGAAGAGATGCATTGTATGAGGATTTTGGCTCACTTTAGTGGTGATGACATCATACGTGGTGTGACTGTATACGTGTCCATACCCTGTCTACCTCCACTTGTGTCATATATATAACCCGCATTTTTTACGTTTGCGACTGATGAGAGTAAACGAAATGGTAACATATCGTAACATGTCTTCTTTCTGCGCTGATGAAGTTATTAAAAAGAACCCACTGTTTCAAGTGACTTGAGTTAGACAAATAATGTGACTACTTGCAACGGTGTAGTAGAGTAAAACCAACGTTAAATACTTTTCGGAAATAGTAGTGAATCTCCTTTAAGTGAATTACACAGGCGTACGGGACCGGCTCTTGAGTTTGGTCCGAATATGTGGTATTCGGTAAAACAAGTAAAAGTGGCAGCAATCTATCACATCTCAAATCGCCCGTTCTGTGTGTTCTGTGTCAATGCGTAGAAGCTCCCGCGGTAAACCAGATTTAAAACATGACTCAGGGTTGTGAACTGCTCAGGTTGAATCTCAGGCTTAAGTTTGCTTAGTTCAAGACCAGAGCAGTCGAGAACATCAAGTCATATTTCCTACCAGACGTCGGTTGTAGACGTCATTTGAGAAAATTTAGAGATCTACTTCGATGTAACTTAAACACCACCTGTATTTGAGCACTGGCTCAGCATTCAGATAAGCCTTTCAGCAGCTCATCACCGGGAGAAACTACCAGGTTCGAATTTTGCTCTCATTAAACCTCATCCAACAGTTCATATCACCGTTCGCATCGAAATTTTCACTCTGGCTCTCGTGCTTCTAAAGGTAGCACATCAATCACAACGCTAGTAATCCAACGATAGGCATGGCCAAATAGTCATGTCAAAACTCTCGGCCATAATTTCGTCTGGATAATTTTTAGCTTCCTAATCATTTCGAAAACAGATTAACCAGCACCAGTCTGTTCACTCCAATTGATATCTCTCTCATATAGATTAAACATCACCCACAATTGATCGCAGCCGTCGCATTCCCATAGACTTTCCAGTCGGCCCCTTTCGAACAGCAGAAGCACTAGACCCGAGTTTCTCTCTCATTAGAGCTGGTCAGTACTGCATATCCTCACCACTGCCGGGATCGTGGTTCTAACCACGATCACGCTTTTCATGAGGCAACTGTGTTTACCACTACGCGCGATTGACCTCACATTAGGCAGGACCGAATTATCATATGTGAACACTAAACCACTTTCGCTTTTGAGTAATTATCTAGTTGCTGGGTTTTTTCGAGAAGAGAAATAAGAACTGTCTTGTCAACTGCAACCGTTGACCCCTCGACTAGAAAATTTCTCCAAATTTGAGTCACAGAAATCATTGACTTTTTGGGCGGTATGTTGATTACTGATAAGTAGCAGGTGATTTCTGTAGTGTCTAGCTTCCTAATAATCTCGGAAAGAGATTAATGAGTACCAGTCTTTTCACTCTAATTGATATATCTTTGTTCACGAACATCTCGGTTAAGATGTGGCTACCGGTTTCACTGAATTGATGGAAAAATTTTAAACTGTTGGTGTTGTGGATGTACAGTGATGCGAAGCGAAAACCACCCAAATTTAAATTAAACTCGAGTCCAGTATTTTCTTTCAAGGTGAGGCAGTTTGAAGGTTTCATTTATGTCTAGTGTATAATTAGGGAAGTAGTGGTGAACAGGCGTGCCTGATAGATAAGAAGGTTTTGGTACGACTTCTGGTCGTGTCAAAGATAGGGAATACTAATATGTCTTGAAATAAGCGATACTTTAGTCAAAAACTATTAGCTGGAATATGCTTGAATCCAACTGAGTGTTCATAGTTTTAAAACGATTTGTGAACGTTCAGTAATTTGCCTTATTGCTGAGGTTTCAATTCTGACAAAGAAGCTTCTCCAGACCAGATGAACCAGTTACAAACTTAAGTGTATTTTTAGCGTACTAAAAGTAAGCAGTTAAACGAAATGAAGAATAACAGATTATGGGTCAAGTGTACAAAGACGGGGGTCAATAGTGGGTTAGAAGTGCCAACTACGACAGATCGAGGACACGTGAACAACTACACAGAAATGAAATCGATATGATCTGTCAGATAGACCGGTCAAGTAGTCAATTGCTTTTGTGGAAGTAGATAGAGAAAACGCGATGTTAACGTGTTAAATTTGTCGTCCCATCCAGCCATCAATGCAAGTCATTTTGACCGATCCAAGACCAGTCACTATGTGCCAGATCCCCGTCAACTATGTTTACAGCGCATGTGCCCTCCGCAGTTTCGATGGTTTTTGCAACTAATCGCTCCTGTGTAGTTCTAAACCCTCGTCCAGTTACCTCAACTCTTTCAAGACCACCTTCATGATCTATGTCTAACACGTAACCAACGATTGCAGAATCTTTTAACCTAGCCTGATACCCGGATTGATTTCCAAATGCTTTTCTAAAGCCTTATCAATGTTCATTCGCTCTGGTTCTAAGTTCTTATGCCGTCCTCATTGTATAAACTTACGAACAGTCCTTTGCATCTTAATGTATGCATACAATTACCAGTTCACCAACAGGCAGGAGATCCCTGAGATGCATCAAGATTTCACGTGATGTCGTCCCCTTTTGTTCAACCCTCTTGAAATCTACATCATTCAGAACCCCCCTAATAGCCTCTAAAGCCTCTTCCTTGAATGGAGTAACAGTGGTATTTATCCACTCTCTTGGTGTCTGTAATACTGGTTCTTAACTGTTTAAAAAACTGCTTAGGGCAAACCATGTTCATTAATGTGACAACTGCCTCCTTCTGTACTATCTTGTGACCACCAGCATGTGTGCATAAATGTAGGGCTGTATGGGACATTGGGTTTGCAATTCTACTGCAAACCTGCTAATAGAGACAGCAGAAATTTATAGCTAAGAATATTAACTACATACGTGGTTTTGTGACAGACAAATATCCTGAAGTCCCATATCATCCTATGTACCAGACAATCCAGAAATGGCAGGTGGCCACTACCAGAGTCTAATTCCATTGTATATTTGATTTTGGAATCTATCCGACTAAGTTATTTCGAAACCTGCCAACCGGATCTCGTTCTATAATTACAGAAGTGTCGTCAAAATAGCATTATGATATTTTTGTAGACTTCCATACTTATCCAATGTCTTCTCCTCAAATTGTTCCATACAGATATTTACTCAACCGGGCAGTATTAGAGATCCCATGACTAGTCCTTGTTTTTGAGTATATATTTTTGAATTGAGAGCAGAGTAGCTTATATATAAGCGTATGGATATCCCAACTACTATCTGGTCCATAGTTAGGTTTGTTCCTATATCTGGGTGATATCACACAATGGTAATTGTCTGGTTGTTTCTAATGTTACTGTCTGAGATACATTGGTAAATAGTAATATGATATAAAAACTGACGATTACTTCTTCGTGCTCTACAAAACTCTGGCCAACTACGTGTACACAATCGTGTCAGTTCTTTATAATAATCTCCGATTTTCCCGCTCAGGAGAAATACTTCGCAAGCTCATGTAATAGACAGCCAATTCCATCAACAATAGCCCTGATAAATTTATAGGCTTCATTGTTCTTCGGCAATCTATAAATACGTTAAGTTACTGTGGAATTCGGATACAAACTGTACAATTTTCTCTGTCTTAAATTGTCTTTAGCCATCCGCAATTACTCTATTACCGCACCTTTATTCCTATTCATAACCCAAGTCGCGATTTATTCTAAACTTTCTTATACGATTCTTCTCGTACATTTTCTTCTACTTTTGCTTCGTAGTCTGCTCAGTTTAGTGTGACAGTGATGTCAAGCTTATCTGCCTTGAAACTAATGATAGCTCCATCTGATCTCAGAGTCCCCAATGCTGCTTTTCATACGGCACAAGATTACGAGTCCCTTTCCGTTGAGACGTAGTAACACCGACCATCTGTAAACGCAAATTCTCTCTAACCTCCATTGTACATTTAGAAGGTGTCAGCTTGAAAACTTCTTTCACATTAGGTCAATCTACATATCTCTCCGAAGAGTGAGGCTTAAAACTGGAAAATATTACTCAACAATCGAAGGTCCTGACAGCCTAAAAGCAATGAAACATAACTTACATTGTTCAACTGCCTCAACAATCTTACTGGAATGATATTTCATTGAGTTATCGGGAAGTCGTGTATTCGGAAATGTCATCCGCGAGACTGTCACATCTGAATAACTGTAATCTCCTGACCCACGCGTACTATTTTGAAAATTATCCTAAACAACTATTCATCATATGCTATACAGCGTCAGCTGAAAACTACATAAATGTTGAAAGTATTTATTCCTATATGTAATATCTTTTTCCCTTTTTATGTGATTTTGTAAGCAAATCTTTATGATTGTGTCCGACATTACTGAAACCCTCGTCTAAGATTAGTTATCAAAAAACTAAAGCCTAGTCAGCTGTTGCAATCGAAGAGCTGTTTATAAAAGAAGAAATGTTACAGACATAGTGGCTTTATCACCAGAAGGCTTAGCCGAAGTCACTGTAAAGTAGCTCCTTGTTGTTTAGCCATGTCTCCGATGGTACTTCATTTTCAATGTATCAAATTATCTCTTGTTATTCATTGGTCAGTTTAGACTTTCTAAGGTAGCACTGCAAAGCAGTAGCCCTTAATGAATGGTTTACCTTTCGTAGGAATCCACTTTCGTAAGACTTTTATGAAGAGAGCTTGGTAACGTAAATAACCAATCGATTTCATAAAAATAACGCGCCTTGGCAATTCGGCTAATCACTGCCTCAATTTTCCTGAATCCTATACATCCAGGGCTTACCGCTTGACAGTTCGCTGACCGTTATTATGACCGTAAAGAACAAACAGGTAGGTGAAGCCAGATTGATAAACATCAGCCTGCCTAGACAAGCTGTTTATTTGTGACGTTCATATCATTAAATCCTACTTTATCAATGATTACCACGATAACCTATGACAATATTGTAATCCGATTCGTAATGTTTTGAGAATAAATCGCATGATATATCCGAGATGTCGCAAAAACTTAAGTACGTGTTAATTCCTTCTGACTGATAGTGTTTTTTCTTGGATGAGCAACAAGAAAACGTGTTCCGTGCACAGACTTGAGCCCTCGTAAGTCGGTAAAAGTTATGAGGTTACAAAAGCTTGTTATAGACCCGAAGAAGGTGTGAAACTTTAAATTTATGGGATATATCTGTAAATGTGTGAGAACTTATCCGTGATGTCTAGGTAAAAATTAAACAGTACAATTCAACTCCTTTTATACTGATACCTAGTTTCGTTGGCAACCGTCATTAATATATTTTACGATAATGTTTTACCTACGCCTTTAGGGTAGGTTTTTTGAGACACAGCAACGAACTTGGCTACTTATTAGGATTCTGTGTTAAAAAAAACATGGAAACAGAACATTAAAATGACACCATAATTTGACAAAGTTCTTCGTATAAATATACTCGAATAACGAATTGGTCGTATATCATATGTTTGCACGTAGACTGTATATATAATTACAAATACACATCGTTAAGCTACCACAGTGGAACGCAACTATATTGATCTTTGTTTTGGGGCAAATAAGGCTGGATTTGCACAAATGTAATAAATTTACAGTTTTTTGGTTTTTGTCCGGTTGTGCACCTGAAACCTAAAATGTCGGTCCAAAAATATGAGCACAATAAATACCATACTAGAGTAAGTCAGATCACACATTACTTCTACTCGTCACGTTTTTTATTATGTGTATCAGATAAACGAATTTTTGAAATATTCAAATGCCTCCAGTCCGGCTTGCCTGTTCTCTACGGTCGAAGTTGGTTCCATAGTGATCAGATGATTTCTGATATGTCGTTCTAAATTAGCTCTCTGACCAAATCGTTTCAGGCAAACTGAACAGTGGAACGGACGCTCTTTTTGATGTATGTTTCGAATGTGACGTTGTAAGTTGGAACTGATGCTGAAAGACCGTGGACAGTGTACGCACTTGTACGGTTGTTCACCAGTGTGTGTCCGAATATGTCGTGTCAAGTTAGCCGAACGCGGGAACAGTTTTCCACAGTAGTGACAATGGTAACGCTCCCGTTTTAATGTTAGTAAGTGGTTTGCAACTGTCTGCATGCTGGTTGTTCGGGCAGGGGATTCATGAGTTAAGATGTCAGACACACTACTCAAATGATCCAGTCTTTCACGTAAGCGGTTAGAGTTAGATGGACGGTACTTGAATCTATTCAATGTACCCGTAGAAAATGATGCACATGGATGTCGTTTCGAAGGGTTTGAGATTTTACGCGATCGGATTCGATGCAGATCGTCGGGTTTTGACTGAATACTTCTTCCTGGTGAGGCAGTAGATGAGCTAGCATGAATCATGGACAGTGCATGTTGGATCAGGTGTATATCCGTCGTAGCGCTTGTAAATTTCACTGGCTCAGCAATGCGAACTCTACCATTAATGTGCTCATTATTTTGCAGGTTGAAAAGTGCTTGCTGCCTGTCCCACCCAAGTTGAACAACGGGTTCAGTAGAATTAATACACATCCTCCTTGCGTGCTGATCCATTGCATAGGAAAGAAGTTGCCCCGGTGTGGGGATAACAAGAGGCGCGTTGATGTAAAAACAGGTATTGGTCGTGATATGTGGTTTTACCCAGTCGTTATCAGTGGCTCTGTACGTGCTTCCCGCAGTCTTCGTGTACATAGAGCAGTTCAATATAGCATCCGGAAATTTGTCCGAATTTTCCTTCACTGTATAAAAGACATCTTTTTGTTGAATTTGCAGTGGAAACCTTGAAACTGCTTCGTTTGACGACCTCAAATTCCACGGTCCTTGAGAGATTTGACGCCCACTTTCATCAGATAGTAAGTTTTGTTGGGGAGCCGATTGGGTAGGAGACATATTCGATTTGTGGGAAAGGTCCAGGGGCATGGGTTGTAGATTGAATGACGTTATCAGCTCCTGATTACCCTTCATTGTGTAGAGCATTTTACCATTTGACACAATCCGATTCTGAAGGCAGAAAACAAAACACACAAAATTGACTTTATACTTCAATTCTACGAGATTACACAAACGTGCCAATCGGCCGAAATAATCGCCAAACAACGAGGTATACAAGCATGTGTTCGTATGTGCATGAAGGGTCATGCGAAACTGAATGGCCAAATCATCTTCAACTTAGTGGATCTGCAATTAAGTTTAGAAACAACAACATTGTATGTGTGCGTCCTTGCTTCTATGTAGATTTGTTAGGCCACCCTTTCAGAGCTGCACGATTAACATTGAGCCAGCAAGGCTAAATACCGGCTGGCCAAAATGTGTGGTCAGTTATGTGAACTCAAGCGGCTTTAGACTATGAATGTTATCAAGTATATTGACAGTGTGCATTCCAACCTCGCTTCACTTCCAGAAGATCAGCTTGCATCGAAAACCGCTCGCATGTAAGTTGAAAAACTGGTGTATCTGTGTGCGCATGTTTGTTTATAAGTTTATCGTGACCCCAAGTAGCCATATTGTCACCCTGCTGGAACTAAAAACTATGAAAGCCATACATTTTGTATCTGTCAAATATTCACTCGTTTACCTGGCATTTTTATTTGATGTTTAACCAAGCACATTTTGTTACTCCAAGTATAATTCTGTTCCAACTGCAGACTGACAGTTTTGTGTGTGTCGGGAGTAGAAAATTTATATTGTATTTTCACTCGCGTTTCGGTTTGACTCTTCGCTGCGTGCGCTTGAACCCAAAGGGGCATTGTTAACAATGAACGCCACTTGGTTATCACATCTGAAAGCGCAACCGACATTATTGTATGAGTAAGCTCCAACGCTTTAATGGAGGGGAACAGTGTGCACTGTTAACCCCGCAGACCCCAACCGGCTCTCTAGAAAGTATAAACATTGGGTTTACCGGCATAATTAAAATCTGACGAAGAAGTACAAAATTAATTTAGTATGTTAAATTATCACAAGAAACATTAGACGCTACCTTCGTTTCAATAAAACAGCAATTTTTTGTGGTTCATCATCAGACTAATTAGAAAACAATAAATATTAAAACAGTAACTTTGGCGAGTCAGAGTATCGGCCAACAGAGGTTATGGACGGCGTGTTTCTTAGCACATATGCAACCACTGTTCTAAAATCGCTTTACTATGCTCTAGCCAAATGGCTCGCCGATCTGCTCGAACCCATCATGTCGGAATTAGAAAAACATATTCTCCGGGAGATGGTTCGTATCATTGACATAATCCAAGACCTGAACCTAAACACTCACAGAATGTTCTATTTCAATGTCAACCCATTATTTATGAATGTGCCTCCAAAACGGACTACTTATGCGATTATATGGAGCGTAACAACAAACTCGTGGACATCTCAAAGAATGAACCGAGAGAACTGCTAGTGCTTTGTAATATTAACGTTCAGTTTCTGTTTAGTAATGTGGTCTACCGACAGAGAGATGGAGTGGCAGTGGGATGACCTCTTAGTCCCCTGTCAGCTAGCGTTTTTATGAACAAAATGGAGACTAACCAGCCAAGTGCAGTCATTGGGTAACTCATACTGTGTTGATGTTTTCTGCGTCGCCAGTAAGAATTCTAACACGAACGTAGTTATTACAGCTTTTACCTCAGCCCATAACAGTATTAAATTCACCAAGGAGTCAGATAAAAACAGCCAAATAATTTTTTTTACGTTAGCACATTAAGAACAGAAGATGGTTCAATCCAACGAAAAGTATGCAGACTTGGAGTAGTCAGTACATTTACTTTGACAGCTTCGTTCCGTTAAATTAAAAGCGAAACCTGAAACGAGGTCTGACGGGTACGGCGTTAAAGATTTGCACCCCTGACACCTTACAAGCGGAGCTTGATTTTCTGCAATAAGTATTTCTGTAGGCTGGCTATCCAATGTGTTTCAGTCAGAAGACGATGCGGGCGGTAGAACCGAAACTTAAGTCACTCTGTGTGAGTAAGAAACTTGTGTTTATTAATCTTCCTTTCAAAAGCGATCATATGACCGAAGTTATCTCAAGAAAGCCCAAAAAATCAATCGAAACAACCTACCCTGCCGCTTAACTGTGCGTGAGTTTCCGTTAAACATCCGTTATCATATCACAACTCAAAGACAAATTTCCACTTTCTACAACCAGTTGTTGTGTGTACTCATTTGTTTGCTCGTGTCAAGCACCATACGTTGGTCGTACTACAAGGCGATTGTCTGACAGAGTGTGTGAACATCATCCTGCATGGTTGAATAGTGGTGTGGTTAAAACGGTTACAAGCGCGATTGTTGCTCACTTGACTGACTCTAATCATTCTGTCAGTAGGAAAGACGCTTTTCAGACTGTCTACCGAGTACCAAGGGATTGATGAAAAATGGTGAAATTCCGAATGTTGACCGTTGTCGACGAACTGATTTGGCAACCCTGACCCCTGCGCTCAAAAGAAGTTCGTGCGGATACTTAATCTCCATTGACCCACAGTCGATCAAGCCCGCAGTCTGGAACAATGATTGTGTAACTGATAACAAATCGATTGGAGTTAACAGGACAGTTACTGTGTCTCCTCTCGAGGCGATCGGGCAACCTGACAATTACTCACAAGCGAAAGTGGATGAGCGTTCTCATATGATAATTCGGTCGTGCCTAACGTGAGGACAATGACGCAGTGGTAAACACGGTTGCCTCATGAACTGAATGTCCGTGGTTCAAGTCCCGGCAGTGGCGATGATATGCACTACTGATGAGCTCTAATGAGAGCGAAACTCGAGTCTAGTGCTTCTTTTCGAAAGGGGCCGACTGGGTAGTCTATGGGAATGCGACAGCTGCGATCAATTGTGAGTGATGTTCAATCTATATGAAATATGCTTTTCATAACTTTCTGGCTCACCTGACTTTATGTTTCATATTTAATGTGTTGTAATTAACCTGATGATCAAACTCAGAAACACAAGCCTTATTGGCTACTTTGTCGTTTTCATGATTTCAGTGGGTATTTTCAAATGAAAAACAGTACTTTAAATGTTTTTGCTACTTAACCAGTCAAAAATTAGCAATACTTATTTCCAGCAGGGCATCTCACCCTGACCAGTTTTGTCGCTGTTTAGACATATCAGATAAAGAAGGCCATTGTGAATCGATAACCCTCAAGTAAACAGCAAAAGCATCAACACTATCAACTTAATAATTTCTAACAGGCAGGAATTTGATCAAAGTAAATATGTGATTCAGTGGTGATCATTAATAACTCATCAAATTTATTCCTTTCACAACCATTCAAGCGGATAGTGGGTTAAACTGTATGCAACTAATCCACGGAAGCATACGTTGGCCAAATCAAATAGTTTCAACTGCATGGGAGTCAGTAGTGACTGCGTACGAAGCATAAGGAACAAAGCCGGTCGTCAAAGTGGGTTTTGGATGGTAGTGAGTAGATTTCTTCTACGACGTGTTGTTTGATAGCTCCATCGACATCGGTTCACGGTAAAGTAAAGTGTAATCAAATAGTAGAATATGTTTTACTCGTGAGTCATATGCATGTAAATGAAGAGACGATTGTGTACACTATGAATTAATCAAGTTTGCATATCCCTACTTTCCCTTATCGTTGTAAGTCAAAACTGAACGTGTACACTAACATAAAACAGGAAAACAAGATGAACAGCCGAATACGTCTTGCGATAAAGTGATGGGTTCATTAGTTTATTAATTAATTTTTTGCTTTGGTTAATCACAAGCAAACCAAATAGCCGAACTTTTTCATTCTCACACGAAAAAAAAACATGCACAGCTTTGAATGAACCTAACTGGAATTTGCAAATATGGGTAAAAATGTAAAAATGTTTGATTGGAAGCCTCTCATCTTCTGGTACCTTGCGTAGACAAAATTTAGGCAGGACGGATTAAGAACTTGGTCCATATATATTTCGACCAAACTGATCTAGTATAACACAGAATATCAAACATCCAGATTTAAGAATAAGGTTTTTTCAAGCAAGTGAACCGGTGAGAAACTCTGTGAAAAGAGCGACATTTGCTGGAATGCGGATTCTAATCAAGACTTGTAAAATCGAAGAATAATTATGCTTTCATTCTACCAGTACTAACCATACTAAGTAGTCAGAAGTGCTAATATTAGTTTTATGGTTTCCATTGTTTGCTCTAACCACGTTAGAGTAACTTCTCAACAAAAGTAGCACCTTATTTCTTGTTTTGGACAACTGAAACTATTCTCTATTTGATGGACCAGATAGATTGGAATGAGAACGACTGAAAAAAGAAAACTAAGGTCACATTTATCTGATCTCCCAACATACTCCAGTTGAGAAGCGTCGTGCTTGAGATAAAAGAAAACAGCTGGTTGCCTTCTTGTTGTTTCCGTTGTCTGAGACTATTAGGAATACAAATTAATCGTCACCCGTTCCGGTTGCACATCAGGGTGTGGATATAGACCAACCGGAAACCGTGAAGCGAAGTCGGATAGGCAGGACATGAAAGAACAGGCAGCAGTTCTTGTGCAGCTACACCCACACAAACCACCATGACGCGCTGTCAATAAGCGGGCATTTTTAACATTCACACACACATCTCAGTTTAGCTGAAGTACCAGCATCTTCAGCGCTTGCCTCATTTCCGGTATGCTGATCAATAAGAAATTTCATGCTAACTGTTGTCAGATACACAGTTAACTGTACTTGCCTGCTGAGTTTGCCCAATCTCAAGATAAATTATGATGTGCGATTATCCATGCAAGTAAAAAATTTTCTTTAACGAGAGTGTTATTTCTTAATGGTATGCATTCGGTGTTGGTTTAGACAAAAGCCTTCGTGATCGCCTCTTCAATAGAATTTGCCGTACACATTTAACCTCAAAATGTGTACTCCTCAGTCTGTATCGAAACTTCGAGGGTGAAAATCATTTGGAGAACAAAATTAGCGTGAATCAACTAACCGTTTTCAGAAACGTTGTAGTAACTATTACATTAATAAATTAAGCTTGCAGTTAAACTGTAACGGTTGAAGTCACTTGTTTATTCGTGAAAAACGGCCAACATTTTTTCATATTAGTCATGTCTATTGTTACCTGTGATGTCTTTGTTTTACGATCGAGTTTCATGCAATAGTTGTGCTATTACTGATCCTAATGCGTAACGGTTGATAAGTAGCTTTGACTATTGATGTCGGCATCGTTTCTTGTATCACGTGCACGCTGGTTAATTTCTACCATCGTTTCCGAAATACTGACTGATCAGGCAGTATTCACTTTAAATTTGCTATGGACATTTTTAATTCACAAATTCGTAGTTGCGAAATCTCAAGCCCATTTTGTGTGGCATTATTAACCTCCACGTTACAATGAATCTTAATGAAAACAATGCACAAAGTGTGACTTGTTACACCCTGAAAACAAAATTTTATTATAAAGCCTTTGTGATAGTGTAGCTTTCGAGCTGACGTACAGTAGATTTATGAATTTATATCTCACATTTAGACTAGAATATCTCGCAGAAAGCGTTATTTCGAGAACTATTGAATAGAATACTAACTGATACACATCAAAAGCTGTGTAGATTTTATGTAAAAATTTCCAAAAGAAAAATTCATTCGTCAGACAGTCATATTTAGATGATACTCTTATTGGGATAGTTTGTACTGTTTTTACGAATAGGATTAACGTTAATCTAATTCCTTTGTACATATATCCAGGTTGAGTAGTACGGTTTATTAGAAAAGGGTCTCACATTGAATTAGAAAATCATTAGTTAAGTCTTCCCTTACTTCTCGGAAGTCGAAGTGAAAAGAGATACGGACAAAGAATTGATTGAAAGACAGGGTTTCTAATATCTACACTGAACAGCCATAAGTTAATGTTGTCGAATGTCATTCAGCGAACTCAAGCATGCACAGTTAGTGGTAGGTTAAAATATATCATCAACAAAAAGCATGATGTAGTTTATATGGACAAATTATAGAATCATTGAATGCATTAATTCGTCACATGAATGTACAAGTCTGTAAAATGTTTGGCTTTATTTCCCAGTTTGATTGTTCCTAAATGTCATTCAATAAAGCCGGTGTAAAGTTGCCAGCAAACTAGTTACTGATGTACAGGAAGATATACAATAAAAAAATTGTGAGTACGATTACAAGAATCTTCCAGAGAACCTTGTGCTAAAACTTTATGACCAGCGCTTACAGAAAGGAACGTGAATTATCTAAAATACCAGATGTTTCTAGTAAATTACACAGGGCTCTAAAAGTCTTATGGTCAAACCGGGCTTTATATCCGAAGACAAAATCAGTTGGTCTACTAGTCTCTTGCAACGATCGGACTTAGCATATAGTATAATAAGCAAGGAGGTTGTCTTTCAGATAACGAAATACACAGAAGGTATTATAGTTGAAAATACAGCACTTATAGATGGGCTGTTATATACATTTCAAAAGCGGACGTTGGAAAGATTGGGTAATGTACATCCAATATAGAACAAGCCGGATAAATTTGATGCCATATGCCATGAAAATGATACAGTGTGACAATCGGTCCTAGAGTGGCAGTTCTCAGGTCAGTACGTGTCAGGTGTAATTTTCCACCTGATCGTTCTTTCTTGCAAACCTCTGCCTTATGTTATCTACCATTTCACTTGCAGTTACGGTGACTCATACATTGGCAGAACGAACTGAAACTTACGACAGAGGAAGGCGGAGCACGTCCCCAAGTGGCTGGTGCAAACAATAACTCAACGTGGGTCAGTATAACAATACTCGAACAAAAATCCGGCGTCTTCAATCGCAAAACACCTAATTGCAACAGGTCATGTGGTTGACCCCGTCACTTCGTTCATGGTCCTACTGCGCAATCCTAATCCTAGGTTGTTGGCGGTCTCTGAGGCACTGTTGATCAGACGTCACGCACCGGCCCTTTGTCGGCAAAAGGTGCTGACACAATCAATTTCGTTGCCGTCGCAGTGAACCCTGATTGCACCCATGTGATGTTCGTTCACTTAATCGTTTTGTCCCTACGCCTTTAACCTATATGATAGAATGTTTTATGTAATCGACTGAAGAGAATAAACGAAACATTTGCATCACGCAATGTGTCTTTTTTGACGTCTTGACCAGTATATCTACGCCAACTCCACGAGGGAGATCATAAAATCACTTAGGGTTGAGGCATTAGGGAATAAATTTAAAAATTCCCGCCGATTTAGCAGTGGGTATTATAGGTAAAAAATCCTGTGTTATGGATTCAACAGTGGCAATTAGCTTGCATCAATGATACGAACCAAGTTGGATAGACCGAGTGCATGGACACTGGTCGTGCACATTTTGAAAAGGAGTATACACACTAGCAACAAATTATCGGAAGTGTACAAGTGGTTGTGACCTTGGAATAAGTAAAGTGACTACAACCGAGTGAAACCAAGGCGTAGACTGCCCTTACTGGACATTGCAAAGCTTTCCCTTTTTCTACATTCATTCAGTTGTGAAATGGACTAACCTATTACGACAGGCTAAAGCTCAGTTCATATGTTGTATACTACGTGGATGTTTCTGAGTCTTCGAGGGCGAAAGGTTTTTAGCCGACCAACCTTAAGCCCAGCCCAGAGAATTGTGAGTACCAAGTTACTACAGCCTCACAACGGAAGCACATATAATGGCAACAATAAAGTGCTGAGACGAACTAACCAAAATGTGCAATGACCATGCAACGATACCCGTTTTCTGTCTTTGTGTGCAATCTTTATTTCATGGAGGTAACCATGTCAAAGTCCCCGGTATTAGTGTTCTGTAGAATTTGTTCGTTTGCTGTGGCAAATTATTACTGTTAACTTGCTATTATGAATTAACTCAGAAGAGCTTGAGTAAGAGTAAAATGGTCTGTGTATCTGCGCAATTAGGATTTTGACAACGTGTAGATTAACCAACTTGGATATATTCAGCGCCACACGATTAGTTTGTATTGATAGTTCGGTAATTCAAACATGGAGTATATATTTTACAAACTTCCATGCTTAGTGTACATTGGATGTTATGATAAGTTTGATGGTTAATAGCAGAATCAGCCAGTGTTTAACGTTGACACTACCCGCATAAGTTAAGAAGAACATGCTACAAAAAATCAACACGTGTTTGTTTGTTTGCATGTGTGTGTGTGTGTGTAGGTTCGAGAGCTGTGCTTCTGTTAATAACAGTTTTTCATTAGGTCGACCTCATCTCATCTTTGAAATTTCATTTCCTCTGACCCACATTTTGGCGAATGAAAAATGTTTATATATATACATATATATCTCATCTGCCTGTTGACAAGTTTTATAGAAAATGGCCCTGGCAGAAAAGTTTTGGGTAACCGTCATCAGTCCGGTGTGCATCGGTTGTTGGGTGGGCATTCAGACTGGGTGGGGATCTGTCCCCAAACTTTCGTGTGTCAGCAGAGGACTGGAAGGTGGGTGGGAGAATGGAGACGGGCGGTGATTTTCTGAGCGGGTCATGTGGGGAAATTTGGAGCGGAACGGCACAGAACGCGACGGGATGAGCGAGAAGAGGAAGAAGAAGAGAAGAAAGTCGATTGTGTCCGTAGCCAGTTGATTGGCAGCCGTAACCGGACACGAGTACCCAGTAAGAAGCATGTAAGGCGAGTCAAATATGGGTGCAGTGGCTAATAGAGGAGGTGGGGCGTGTAGGCCTCCGCTAAATCAAACAAGACAACCTAGACCAGGCTCATCCCTATACAGAACGCATAAAGAGTCTGTACTTGTGTTTGTGCGCGTGTGTGCACGAAAGGGAGAGATAGAGGAAGTGTTGATGAGTAGAGAGAAAGCGGGCAAGAGTTCATTACGGTGGGTGCGGTGTTGTTGACGGCCTAAACCGGAAGACATTAGGGAACAATGTTGCAGTCATTAGGCAATTGTGAGACGGAAACAAATGAATTCGACTCCGTAGAATTTGGACCTCTTCTGTACACTAGACTATGAAAGTGACATGCACAAGGAGCTTGTTGCGGAGATAGAAAAACGGAAAATTGTCCAGTTGAAGATCACTTTAGTGAATGAAAACCAGGGGAATGAAAAAATAGTAAGTCCACAGTCCGCATCCTGATGGTTCATCGTGTTCAAACATTTCCGGCCTCTGTGATCAACAGGCCTGTTGATGTTTTGGATGGATTTGCTGACCGGGGGTGGCAGCGTGAAAGACAGCCACAAAGTCTGGTCTATTTAGTAGGTGATAAAGTGATACTTCCACTAAATTGCCGTGTTTCAGACTACAAGAACTGCCTGGTAGAAATAGTTTCCGGCGTAATACAAATATAATTCGGAAGACTGAGTTTACGTGAAATTTTCCGACTATACAAAGTAGCGCTGAAGGATGCGATCTGTTTATCTGCTAGTCAGTCTTCTCATTTGCAAATACTGATTAAAATGTCCATGGGAATGCCAAAGCTGCTATCAACTGTGAATAGTTTTCAGGCTGTACAAAAACCAAATCCCCTACAGCTTAGCAATGTTCAGTTTATATATGCGTTGAAGAAGCTGTTGCTCCAACTCTACGCATATCAAGTGTAGCGTAGTTAATATGGAGCGTGAGGACGTGCTGCAAAGAGTTAGTTGAATAGCTAGTGCAAAAATATAAAGGCATTGATAGAAGTCAGCCCATTTTATGACTAACAAAGTGCGTATACGCGGTTTAGAACGTTTGGTAGCCTAAAACTTCTGAACTGCTGGTTTTTGGTGGTTTTCCTTGTTTTGACGGCTTTCCGTGGTAGCACACGCAAAGCATAGCATGAAAATTAGACATTACGTTTGAGGAATTCAAAGGACCGAGCTCCTTTAAGACATATACGTCAAGACGAAAGGCCACTGTTTACGATAGATAACGGACACAAACCGAACTCGCATGCACGTTTAATTTGATCAGAGAGGGCACAGGTAATCCAACACTATATATAAAGTCAAGTAAATTCCACAAATCAAAATCCAGTGAATAAAACTAAACGTCCGTGGTTCCGCTCATCGCTTTCTTATCAGAGCAGACAAAATGTCCTCAATACTAGTTTATGGAAGCGAAGGTCTGGACTGGTTTGATTACGCTAGAGCATGTACTACTCTGTTCTTGAACAAGGTATTAAACACCACGCGGACGGTAATAATTTGCATGATCTCAAGCGCTGTTTGCAAACGAATAAAGTTACGTATTTTTCTTGTGATATCAAGCAAATGCCGCTGATCGTTAGATGATTGCAAAAACTGGAAAATATCATGGTTGTTTATTAAAATCTGTAACGCACACCTGCGCCTTAGATAGAAGCCAGTTTCTTATTTACGTATTTTACGTTTGGTGGTGCGCATTATTGTCCAGTTTTACGCGCGTGAGCCGTTTCATTTAGACTGCATTTGGACTAAGTTAATCACATTTATATGCCTCCTAAAGATTGGTGTATCCAACTGTGTCTCCGGACCTCGTGAATGATATTGCTGCTATTGGAATTGTATAACAGATGACCATAAAGTACTGATGAGTAGTCGGGGATTTGGTTTATTTCAATTCCAACATCACCTACAATTGATCGCGTAGTCGCATTCCCATAGACTACCCAGTCGGCCCCTTTCTAAAAGAAGCACTAGATTCGAGTTTCGCTCTCATTAGAGCTCGTCAGTAGTGCATATCATCGCCACTGCCGGGATCGTGGTTCTAACCGCGATCACGCTGTTCATGAGGCAACCGTGTTTTACCACTGCGTCATTGACCTCACGTTAGGCACGACCGAATTATCATAGGTGAACGCTCAATCACTTTCGCTTGTGAATAATGATCAGGTTGCCCGATCGTCACGAAATG
>JTDE01000376.1:135983-146578 GCA_014338405.1 Paragonimus skrjabini miyazakii
TGACAGTTTGATGAGTGCATCATATTTACAAGCGAGAACAGGCAGTGGGATGGTAAGAGAGAATGATTACAGTGTACATCCGTTGGCAAACGGAACAATAATACATTCAGTGGAAAACTTTAGAAAATAAGTTGTAATCCTTTTACTAGCTTGGAAGAAGTTACAAGGGCTTTTTGCAGTGTGGTTCATTCGTCAAAGATTTGGTCAAAGATTAATCGACTATATTATGCATTCGGAACCTTCAGCATACAACAGAAGGATTTTAGAAATATTTGGAAACGGATGATTAAGCTTGATGGTATGATCACTCCTCAAAAGATGCAGAGATACAGAGAGCCCTCAAACAACGTTCCATGCTGTGTCACATAACCCTCTCGGATTAAATGACCTTCGTGACTTAGCATTAATAGTGTTTGGTTGATTTCATATAATTAACGTTCGTCCCAGCTATTATGTTAAACAGTATGTGAAATAACTCGGCGGAAACTTCTTCTCATGAAAGGTGATCTTCCATAATTGTAAACGCTCATGTGTCTGTTTTTTTCAGCGACAAAATGAATCGATGTTCAAAATGGACTAACAGATAACTTACTACACTGCAGTTATCCAGTAATTGTAAATGGCTGTGACAAACCTATGTCTGTTTTGTCAGCTGAATCGTTATACCTGTCCAAGAGTGACACAAACGTAGTAAGAGTTGTGGAACGTAACAGGAATTCACCTATAAGGGGATGAAGGATTGAAAATGAAAATGAAATTTAGAACAATTCAGTCCCTTCGGAAGTTTGAACAAAGGATTTAAAACATGAAAATTGGCAGGTGCAAACATTTTTATTGACTTGTCAGTAAGAAACTTACAATAACAGGAGAAGGTATTTTTATACCTGACAGTCAAGGAGGGTGGGATGGATAACCAATCGGTGGGTTAGGAAAAGCAACCAAGTACAGGGCATGGTCAAGTTCACGAACAATTGTTTCTGAATAAACAGAGTCGGTTTCAGTCGACTAATTGCGACAGTCTCAGCAAACTGCAAGAATCTTGGATTGAGATGACGTAACAGGATTCTGAATGAACTTGCTGGGTCGATGACGTGACCAGTGGTCAGAATGTGTCTTTTGATTGCGGCCACTGACTGCTTGCGTGTTCTAACTACACTGCCGTTCTCTGGCAATACGGCACATGGTCCTTTACTCTGGAGATCAAGCATATCTCGGTTCTGTCAATGTAACTTTCTTTGCAGTTAGATATAAATTGGAAGATAAAGTGGGAGGTAGCACTGATAGGCTGATCTCCTTCGAATGAAGGCGCAGACAGCTTCTTGATCCGAACTAATACACAAAGTTCGGCTCCACTGTGTTCATTTAATTGAATTCACTAGTCTCCGAGATGTTTGATGCATGCTATAATCACCTTTGAAAGGCAATTCTACCTACACCATCCTTTTCCTCACAGTAACCACCTGTTTGAACAGCGGTTTTGGTCTACTATGCCTTTATATGAGTCATTTTGGATATCCAGTATATAGTAGTACCGACGTGATCAAGTCTAATTCCTTCGCAAGACTGTCCTGTGCACGGATTCGTCTTGCTCATGTGAATAATGTATTCACTAGTGCGCGTTTGTGATAGGCCGGTCTGAAGCTACTACAATTCAGGTACTCACTGGGCCACGTGCATTTCCTATAGGCAACACTTTTAATAGAGTCCTCTACCCGGAGATTTATGAATGTGACTAGAAACGGTAAACAACTATCAGTCTCAAATTCACACGTTACCTTTAGGCTGGAACGACAACTATTTAATTGCCGCACTAATTTATCTATTACCTGTTTGGACCGACTGGATACTAGCGTATCATAGACGTAGCGTTTGCAATGTGGCAGACCTAATGTCTGCGGCTAGCTTTGGCTCAACCCTTAACATGAAAAAGCGTGCTAAGATGATCCCTGGTGGATTTTCCGTGGCTACCTCGTTTATCTGGCGGTAGAATCGGTCGAGAAAGCGGAAACTGACGTTTTTAGTACATAACAATAAAACAGTGCAAAATAATAAAATGAGGTATAAGTGTTGCCTTGATGCAGCTCAATTGATTTGAGATATGCCTCCTAAAATTTCGTTAGATAAGGTCAGATTTTCTCCTCTGTATTTTCACCTCATTACAAAATCGGAGAGATATTGACTTAATGAGGTGATTGTCCTTATTTGCTTACTATCTACAGGAAAACCACGATTGGTTTTGTTCTCGTTTGTATTCTTCGGGTGGGGATGAGTCTGAACGAGAAATAAAAGCCATCGATTCTTCTCATTGCAAGCCAAGATGCGAACAGTAAAAGAAACCGGGCCAATAACAATTATCTTGAATGTCTTGTCTCAAGCATTACTCCTATGGCTGAAGATTCGCTACATTAGCTATTCGAGCAATCTGATGTCCCGCAGCTTCAAAAGTACAACGTCGCTCCCTTCACTCAACACACATTTAGTAAACATTGCAACAAAAAAGTATTATTTAGTGTAACCTAACAAGGAGCTTCGTGCATGTTCAAATATTATTGTGATGTCTTATTTCTAACAGCCATTTCAGCTTAATAACGTCAAGCCGAAAGTTACTTCAGCTACAACTTAGATCTGTATATTCGAGCGACTGAAGCGTCCTTCTCTCAATCTTTCTAATCTAGTTTCCTAGTATCGAATTCTTACATCTTTACACCGCTCGGGTTGTAAAACTAACACAATGAATAGGGAATTTGATTGCTTACAATGTTTGCCGGTCTGAACTTTGTTCTGAACATATCCGTTAAACACAACTAAATAACAGCTGGTCATGTGGTTGTGTTTTGGTATTGAGCAGTAAACGATAATTTTCCCTTAGCAGTCATTGATACCGCAAACTGATGATGAAGCTGGCTGTGTCTACTAAACTAAGAGGGTTTATCTACGATAACAGCAGACGAAATATATTCACACATTTCCATTCAGATGCAAACTACTCAGAGTGGCTCACTAACCGTGTCTACGTTGTCAGCACTTGCAATACTCGGTTATAAGTGCACCGATCTGAGAGTGTTTTGCTATATAGTCTAGTTTAGCCTTTTTCGGTGATTCAGGTAATACATATTCCAAAATACGCAGAAGTGTAGTAAGTAATCTGCCCTAACTTTCAAAAACTATCAGACTGCTTTTATTACTTATGACGTTTTCCCCTTATTAAAAAAAAATCACACAAGCGGTCCAGAAGAATCCTTTAGAACCGACTTGAAAGGATGAACATTCAAGCTCTTGAAAGAAGACAATCTATCTGATCACGTGTGACTTTCAACGCCCAAGGAACTTTGCATAGTCTACCGCTAGTTCTTTTTTAACTGCTGGCCTCAAGTCGACAAGAAGATGTACTCTGCGAGATACGAGCAATATGTCTCTTCTCATAAAATAAGCAGTTATGCAGAAATGGAACATAGCGATAAAGCATTCAGGCATGGGCAAAACAGTGTGTAACAAGATATTAGGTCAAAGACCATGCTGCTGTAGTAGTTAAACTGGTCACCATATCCGGGCTGTACATACAAGGTGTTTGTCTTATTTGCTGTTTGTTTGTGTACGCTGAAGCTGTATAATAAAACGTTAAATGCAATCGTTAGATAAGAACAGATGAGGTATTTGTATCTCATCGTGTATGTCTTCTTGTCGTCTCGGTGAATCCAACACAAAAGTTTGAGGTGTAAAAACGTATGTTAGTACTGAATAATCGTTTGAAATCCCAAAAGATATTCAGTCGTCCAATAGTTTCGTCGTAGTTTCGAACAAGTCTGCAAGTATGCATTCAAAATTAACTGAATAGCCATTCCTCGCTTGAGGTGGATTTAGCTGTGAGCACCACTAACAAACGAGGTTAATTCGCACATTTCCCCTTTGTGCATATAAAATCCCTAGTATTTTCCAATGGGCACAGTTAGAATTATGTGATTTACGGTTTTTCATTTCCTTGATCCCTTCTGTCAAAACAGAGGGAAAACGTATTTTGTTAGACTTTGAGCTTTCGACTTAATATCTTCCTTGATAAACTTGAATTCTGCAAACCGTCTTCAAACGGCAGTGGCGAATGACCTCAGAAAGCTAGTTTCAGTCTTTGGTGCCAAATTTAAGCAGCAGGCTGGTTGTTTCAACATGTTTTGCTCGTGTAAATCAGGTTAACTTCGTCTGGGTAGCACTGATTCACTGGCCGCTAGAAGTTTCGGGTTATGATTACTCAACATCGCCTAAAAAGATGTGACCAGGTCAGCTGCGCGATAAGTTGGTACGATGCATTTGGCGATCGATGAAATCGGGTCAGTTGAGACTACTACAGCCATCACAATTAGTTTTGAAGTTGACACCAACAGCCACGTAGAAACATATCCCATCGTGGGCTGATGCATGAACCGGTCTGTGCTGCTCATGTAGACGCCATTGCAACTGTGATGAGGGATAGTCTGATCGGTCGAGTGAGCAACCAACATTCTAGTGTTTAACACGATGTACAGGTGAGTTGCTAAATAAGCACATTGCAACACTGGTGTCAGTTTGTGATTCCAGTTGTCAGTTAAATGGTAATAATTGAATTTTAGTTAGAGAAGGGTTCTTCTGTCTTCACAATGTGGCACGCCAAGTTGAGTGCTTATTTTTGCTCTCTCTATCCAGGAATTTCTCCGGTTAACCGTTATCCACAAGTGTCTTCCTATTAAACCTCTCGTCTTCCTGCTGTCCACATGTTTGTGGCTCTGTGAAATGAGGTTTCACTAACCCCGGTTTATGAGTAATCACTGCAAAGCTGTGGAGTTACGGATAATGCCTGTCCCATTTGTAAACTGAAACATTTGGATATGTTTGATGTACATCATAATTTTTCCCTCTAACATGCGAATAGTAGCCTAGCCGTTTGCGAAATAGAAACTATCGGTTCCAAAATGTTTGTGATAGATTATTTTACTTGGAACACTGGGTTCCCTTTAATAACTTCATTAGTGCAGAAAGAAGTTATATGTTGCGATGTGTTAACGTTTCGTTTACTCTCATCAGTAGCAAACATAAAACATGTAAGTTGTACATAACAGATAAATAGAAATAGACAGAGTGTGCACACATTTACAATCACACTATGTATTATATTATGTTTGTCGATGCTGCTCGGGATGGAATAAACAACCTTGTAGAAACCCACCATCGCTTTCCAGAAGCCCTTAGTGGATTGTCAATTGTGTGTCGCCTCGAATTCGAAGATTTTTTCAGAGAAACCTTTCGCAACACCAAGGTCAGAAATGTTCGTTCTGTACAATGCTGTCTCTCACGATCGGTCAGTATAAGTGTATTTCCAAGTGACGGTTTAAAGCATGTACACAATCTCTCGTCAACTTAGTTCACACAACCACGGGTGGATGACCCCTCCCTTAGATTTAAGTTCAATATACCACCCAAAGATGTTAACAAGTTGAACACGCAAGTGTGAGTCGAATATATGTACGGTCAATTAAAGGATCTGTCACCCACGTCTTCTGATGGGACGGGTTGGTTTCGCGCAAAATTGGTAGATATTTCTAATAAATTTTTATCAGCACCCATTCGTCAGCAGTGTTGTCTGAAAACGGAACACTATCAACTCGGGAGAAAATGGAGGTGATTGCGGCAAATTCCCATAACATCAAAATTAACTATGTGACGAACAATTGTTTTCGATTATTTTTTCACAAGTCAATACAATTACATAGGCTTCATCAAAACGTCATAAGACAGAACGCCATAAACAAGTAGTGACTGTTTGCGAGTGACAATAAAGGCTAATATTAGACTACGCCCACAGTAATGGGTTAGGCCCAGACCGGACGTTGACTGGATGTTACGTCACACGGTCAGGGTTGAATATTTCTTCGTGGTTAGATTGGATGCGATTGATCTTCTGACCTGGTTTCTGGTTGGTCGCTTTCTGTTGTTTATGACATTTGACCTGATCTACCATTGGTTGATTCTTGTGGCTCAACGATACAAACACTTACCTCCTATTAAATGCGGATCTTACTACAAAACTGGCCAACAAAATCAACACCGCGCTAAAAAAATTAAAGGCTACGCACGAGATAAGCAAACAGGAATGCTGGAAAATGCCACCGAATGATGCAACCATTGCTCAGTTCTGCGGACTACCAAAAATACACAAGGAAGGTATCCCACTTCGACCAATTGTGTCCCTACCAGGAACACCGACCTACAATCTGGCCAAAGACCTTTTCAAACGACCACGATATCTCATCGACGGATCGGAACATTCCATCAGCAATGCTGTGTAATTCTTGAGCAAACTGAAAAACATTAAGATAGAAGGAGACGAGGCAACGGTTTCGTTTGATGTCACAGCAATCTTCACGTCCATCGACCTCACCCTGGCCAAAGAAACACTACGAAAGCTGCTGGAAGAAAATCCCTGATAGAATGAATCACTGAAACCGGAAAGCATGTGCAACCTCATGGAATTATGTTTGTCGACCTACTTCAAATTCCATGGTCAAGTGTACGAATAACTCAAAGGAACTCCGATGGGTTCACCCATATCAGGATTCATTGCAGAGGCGGTCATGCAGAGGTTAGAGAATATCTCGCTACCAGTGATCAAACTAAAGCTCTGGATACGATATGTTGACGACACATTCGTAACCCTTATACGTTCAATAACTGAAGACACACACAGACTGCACAACAACGTTTTCAACGATATTAAGTTTACGATGGAGGTTGAAACCGATAACTGGCTACCGTTCTTGGATGTACTAGTCAACCGCAAATATGATGAAACAGTGGAGACTTCAGTTTACCAGAAAGAAACACACACGGACCAACTCCTTAGTTTCCACAACAACCACCCAGTCTGCCGTAAAAGAAGCTGCATTCGAACTCTGTTCAAACGAGGTGAAACACACTGCTGCACCACAATCCTCCGAAGAAAGGAAGAAAACTATTTGCACCGAGTATTTCCTCGCAACAGATAGCCACGAAGTTTCATCAGACGGTGTTTACTGGAGAAAGAAAGAGATTCAAACTCTACCGAACCATCAACAGTTGTACTACCATACATCAAGACTGTATCCGAAATGACAGCAAGACTTCTGAGACCACATGGTATTACGCTAGCACACAAGCCAACGGCAGTATTACGAATAATACTATGAAAACCAAGGGAAAAACTCAAATCCACCGACAGAAAAAACGTCAAATACAAAATTCCAATGCAATGACTGTGAGCAACACTACGTCGGCCAAACCGAACGGAAATTATCGGCACGAGTACGTGAACATGAATTAACCATCAAGAGACCCGATCAATTTTCTCTGATCTCCGTCCACGAGGATGAAACTGAACACATTTTCAACTCAAATACCGAAAACCAGACATGCAAGAGAATTTTTCGAAGCTTGGTGTTCATCGGCCGGGTCAATAAACAAACACATCGAGCTGAACAAAATCCACGAACCACTGTGAACCAAGGATTTAAAGAGATGTAGATACCATCAAGCCCAAATGTCGGTAAACCCGAACGGAGTAACTTGAACGGATCTGACCAAAGTCGAAACCGGCCAACAAATAACCAATTGGATGGAATTCCAAAACGAAGAAATGACACACTAACTCAATTCGCAAAGACCAATCAATCAGATTCGATGTCAAAATTCGACAACAACAAGGACCAGCCAATCAGACTCCAGGTCGAAGACTGAAACACCACAGGAAATGACTAATCGGACATCCGACCAAAGTTCAAATACAACAAGAATCAACCAATGGTAGATCAGGTCAAAGGTCATACACAACAGAAAGCGACCAACCAGAATCCACGTCAGAAAGTTAACTCGCTCTGCTATATAAGAAAAGGTATTCACCGAACGTCACCGAACTACACGCTCAAAATCTATGCGCTGAAACACGTACTGATGATGTCACCTCGTTTGGTGATTAAACGTTTGCTACCTAAATGCCAGCTCGGCGAACATATCAGTACCAAAACCACCAACCCGAACTACGAACAGCATCACCACTGTTCACAATTATCAGAAAAGCTAACAGTGAGGCAATTTCAGAAAGTGTTGTTGCACGGCCATATATCTGAAAATCAATATAGGCACATGAGGCTAATCGAGACGGAAGCACCACAAATGAGAGGTGCACCAAAAATACACAAGGATGGAGCACTCTTGCGACCAATTTTGTGCATGAACAATTCGGCATATCATAAAGCTGCTAAATAGCTGATTGAGATTCTAGACTCCGTTTGCGAAATGTTATCCCCCATTGTCTAAAAGATACTCTTGAACTGGAAAAGACAGAATACGTGTCGGTGAGTTCCCAAGCTAGGCATTCCAACGACGTTGGTTCCCGTTTACCAACTTTCCCCTTCGTGATACAGTTGAGTTTTATGTGATTTTATTTCTGGCCAAAGCTGCTATATGGGTATTCCACTTGAATATTTTCAGGATCTGTGTACAGAAAATACCAGGTTCACCTTGGGGAGATTTTTCTACAGATAAGTAGACGGAATGGCTTTGGTTAGTCCGTTAGACTCAACATTAGCCAATATCTTCTTGGGAATAATAGAACGGTAAGTCACAGGTAATATTATCAAAGCCTTATTGTACAAACGGTGTGTTGATAATATTTCGTTTTTTGTGGATATTGATCATTTTGATTTAGTTCTTTAACTTCCTTAATTCTATTCACCCGAACCTATTATTGTCCCACAAAAATGAATCAAACGGCAGTTCAGGTTTCTTAGATGTACTCATCATCAGGCGTGAGAATGGAACATTATAGCGATGGGTCCACCGTGAAGTAACATGGGCGAACAGTATCTTCAATCCTGCAGGTTTGACAGGTTGCATACAAGAGTGGTTTTGTCATAACACTATTTCATAAGGCCAGGCGTGCTTGCATCTCTGATAAGCTGCGGACGGAACAAGAACTGCTAAGAAAAACGTTACTGACAGAAAGTATAATGAACAATTGCAACGAGCCATTGAAAACAGTCCAAAAGAAATGTTTCAATTTTTGCAATTCAAAGGGGATCACTTGGCAAATTTCAGGTACAAACTGGAATCTGTCCTATCATGTACGTAAGCGGCTGCCCAATTTTGTCTGGTTAAAACTACCGAAACACCCGCTCTACAAATTCACGAACACAGTTTGTCTAACTATTCTGTCTCTCACGTTATCTGCTGATTCAATTTCAGTTACGGCGAAGTTTTCATAGGCAGAACAGATCGACAGCCATCTCAGCGAGTGGCAGAACACGTCCCGAAGTGGTTAAAACAACTGATGATAACAATCTGAAACCGGTGAATCAGCTGCTCGAAACCACTCATCATCCATTGCTAGACACCTCGTGATAACAGGTCACCAAGCTGACCCACTTGGATAATTTAAAATATTGTTATCCACTCAAAACACGAAGCTGCTGGCCTTTGGCGGGACTACGTTCATTTGATCTCACCAACCGGCGCTATGTGAACAAAAATGATTGAAGAAACCCATAGGATTGCCGTGGTGATGAAGACATCATTCGTGGTGTGATTGTATACGTGCCTATACCCTGTCCATATGTTTTTGTCTGGTATATATAACTTCCATGTTTTACGTTTGCGACCGATGAGAGTAAATGAAGTGTTAATATATCGTAACATATATTTGATTCGAGTAAAAACAGTTGCGCTGACAATTCGTGTGTCCCAAAAGGCGATGCACAACCTAGCCTGTCCAAATGTTAATGGCGGGACAATCGCCAGCGCGCTGTTCATTCCGAGTTTTAAGAGAGGCTGCGTCAACTGTGCTCGGCACAAACAGAACTACTGTCGTCTCGGTTATCACCACTGTTGCAGAACTGAGGTAACTGTTTACTCTAGTCATCACGTTAGTCACAAATCTTCAGTTAGTGAATCTCGCTGGAACTCACTAAAAACAGCGACGAATTTGATAGCCACTTAAAAATAATTCAGTAGAAAGTCCGATTCGAGGCTCCCGACAGAAGTCGAATCAGTTAGACTGCAGTTCATGTTGCATGATGCACTCAACACTGTCGTTCCGCTCGGGCATCTTATAAGTGATGATGAGCCACTTACTCTTAACTGCTGTTAGACAAACGTCGAACAGGTACTGATGTAGTCCGGTACTCAGATTCCGTCAAACATAAGAGAAACAGTGTAAAGTGATCCCGTAGTACCTGCTCAACAACCCTCCGTTGGGTGTCTTGAGCCGGGTTACACAAAGTTCACTCAACGTTAATGTTGGTTATCTAACGTTGGTTATCTAACGACGGTCATGGAAAGATTGTTAAATTACTGTTCCCTCAGATTGTAAGAAGGCCGTATCGAATATTAATGCGATCTCCTCTTTGTAGCCATTCATTAAGGGATCTCAGTTATATTACTAATGAGTAGTCGGGGAGTTGGTTAATTTCAAGTTGAACATCACCCACAATTGATCGCGGCTGCCGCATCCCCATAGACTTTCCAGTCGGCCCCTTTCGAAAAGAAGCACTAGACTCGAGTTTCGCTCTCATTAGAGCTCGTCAGTAGTGCATATCATC
>JTDE01000376.1:146678-215287 GCA_014338405.1 Paragonimus skrjabini miyazakii
GCTGTTCATGAGGCAACCGTGTTTACCACTGCGACATTGAACTCACGTTAAGTACGAACGAATTATTATATTTGAACACAACCACTTTCGCTTGTGAGTAATGATCAGGTTGCTCGATCGTCTCGATAGGAGACACAGTTACTGTCTATTAACTCCAATCGGGTGATATTCAAATTGAAACAAACCAAATCCCCGACTACTCGTTAGTAATCTAAAATATCGCCTAGCAGGTTTAATGAGGTCGGAGATTTCGACCTGTCTGGGAAGTCCTAATCGCGGGGTTATCGATTGGAGTTGACAGACAGTAACTGTGTCTCCCTTTCGAGACGATCGGGCAACCTGATCATTACTCACAAGCGAAAGTGTTTGAGCGTTCACATATGATAATTCGGTCGTGCCTAACGTGAGATCTCAGTTATATCCAGTATGGCAATAAAGTTACTGTCTTCTATCGAAGCCGTCGGGCGTCGTAATCATTGCTTACGAGTGAAAATGGTTGTGTTCATATATGATAATTTGGTCGTGCCCAATGCGAGGACAGTTGCGCAGTGGTAAACACGGTTGCCTCATGAACAGCGTGGCCGGAGTTCTAATCCCGACAGTGGCAAGAATATGCACCAATGACGAGTTCTAATGAATGCGAAACTACAGCCGAATGTTTTGTTTCGGAAGGGGCCGTCGAGAAAGTCTATGGGAATGCGACAGGTGAGTGCGATTGTGGGTGACGTTCAACTTATATGAAAACCAAAATCCCCTACTGCTCACCGTTAAACTTACAAAAGCCGACAAAGTTGGAAAGTTTCATATGTTTGCAGTAGGCGAAAAGTACAACTGCGTTATGAATGAATCGAACTTCCCCCCAACTGCCGACCGATGCAATAGTGTTTTATTTTGATCGATGCTGGGTGCAATTTGTGTCCGATGCGATTACGATGATTTCGGATTTAATCTTACTTTTAACTCGGAGACGTGTTTTGGGTGTAAGACACTTAGTTTTTGATGGAAGAACGGTATACTACTATGACTGGGAACGATTCTTTTTGTGGGCCCAGTGAATTTTTTCTCAACACAACTATTAAGCCCGAATTGGAGTGTCCAGTTAACAAGCTAGTGATCAGTAGTTAGTGACCATGAATAGACCAGCAGCTAAGTCTACTGTTTTTTGGTTGACTGCACCAAATGAATCTATTCGGTAGCGACTATGCATAGCCACAATCTCACACACTTGGATACATCACAAACATGAATGCATAAGTGCTTGAACATAAAAACACACAAGACTCAAGTAACCTAGTGCTTCAGTGACTCTACCTGTCGTGGTAGATACAGAAGATCTTCAGATAAGTAGGCAATCTTCGCATCTACTGACCGACTGACGAACCTTGCAACTACAACCACAGTGAACATCACAACACATAGGAGTGTGAAATTTCATTTCCATGGACATTCAGCAACAATATCGAACGCATATGAACATACCAGTTAAATGATGATGCACCTCAGATTTTCCACCCCATTTACATTACAAGTCCACTACTATTCCCCGATAACAGTTCGCATTATTGCTCAATGAACTCGATGACTGAATATCTTGGTAGCCGCAGAACTACAAAATGCCTGTGAAAAAATCGATTCTGTTCAAAACGATTATTTTGATACCACGGGCTTAAGTGATTTAATCCCGTGTGTATTCCTCGATATACCTACAAGATCCGTGAATGGTTTACGAATGAATTAGTTATGTATCGTACTGACTTATGTTTGCCATTTTGTTGTGGATTATCCAAAAGGGCTACACCTCCTACTAGAGAAGGGTTATTCAAAACAATGTTCACTGAGTTAATACTGGAGGTTGCAAAGGAGACTCCTACGAAACCGTAAAATTACCAGATATTTCGTCTTCCATCATACACTACGGCTAGTATCTCAAGTGGGCACAGGACAACTAATGAACCCATACGGTGCAGGAGGTGAGCATTGTAAAGATGGATTGAGCATCTGAGGTCTACTAAAGTGCTAACTTAGTCCACAGTGAAAGCGCTCAGTGAAGATGAATTGTGTGTAATTCTGCCGTCTCACAAAATAAGTGTGGATAGCGCAAAAATGATCATTCTCCACAAGCATAAAACTGTAGGCTACTTTGTCTAAAGGTGACAACCACAGAACCCTTCGATTATCATTCAATGCAACGAAGGATTCCAACGAGTCAAAGTCATTTGTTTGATTGGACATTTGGAATAAACGTTAGAAGATTTCAGTACACATAAACCCTTCCAGATTTGCTCAGTGCGGACGAAAACATGCCTCATACAAATATTCTTGGGATTACTAGAATTTTATAAATGAGGAAATTTCCTATCTTAGTGGTCATGATGACCGTAAATATATTTTGACAAGAAGGCCATAAGAATGGTTATCGGTATTAAGTTCAGAAGTAAGCCAAATAAGAGTAGTTGATAACTCTGAACGAAGAGAAAAATGCAAATTTTTACATTAACACATTAGAAAATGTTAAAGATAACTATCCAAACACATGCATGGAAGATCACAATATTTCCTCTCAACGCACTCGTTAAAAGCTAAAAAGCTGGAATCTCTATTATGTGGAATATAGGGGTTAGACTGATAGGCATAAAACTGTGACCTAAAGCAAAATGGCAGAATGTCTGGGAGCTCATGAATAACATGTAAAAATGAGGGAGGAAGTCTAAATCGGATTTGAAAAACTAAGCTCTATTTGCTTTTTCCGGTTAGCTTTATGTTTATGTAGTTTTGTGTTGTCACAGTCATTCCTATCACTTTGTTCATCAAATGCATATAAACAAACTAGAACCAAATCAGTTTTTCATAATACAATGTCTTGCAGTGTCTGTTAAGGAGAAGAGGTGATTACTGAGATGTAGTTTCTTTAATTAGTTATCATGCAATAGGCCGCCTTGTTGTTTCATTTCAAGAGATACATGTTGCCTACCTCAAAGGAAATATGGTACCAGCTCAGCATATTTCCACGTTGCTCAGCGCGATTATCCATTTCCTATAACACTCGAACGCTTTGGCTAAGTCCACTAATTCGGATGACAGCTGCTGACTCAATGAGGTACCACGCCACGAGTTCCGGTGAGTATACAACCGGTCTATGTGGTTTTGGTTTTGGACTCATCCGGGAGTTCGTGTGTTCCAAATTGGTGAACAGAACTTTATCACTTGTCACATAACATACAACACTTCATTGCAGCTTGAACAGGTATATGTGACCGTTTTGCGTTTAAGATTGCCAGTCCTAAGCTGTTATATCATTCTCGTTCGTTTCTTCTACCATCAAACAAGCCCACTTGAGTAGCATTCAGTTAAACTGCATAGTAGATCTTGTGTGAATCATCAACGCTTCGAGGCACTCCCAAACTGATTAAGCAGGTCGTTTCATTTTAATCAGCAGTAGCAACATGATTTATAACTTTTGTTGAAAATCAGCAAGATAAAGAAAATGTTATGGTCGAACCACTTGAAATGGCTTCATGATAATTTTGTACGACTGTGTTCTCCATACCAAAATCCAACTCTATTTGCCTTCCGCTTACGCAACGATATTTAATAGTGAAATGTATTCTACCACAGATAATGAACCTTCTGATAATAACGACAGTGATGACAGTGGGTTTTTCTCATTTCTTTTCAAATCCATCGCTTTCTGTATCCAGATTGACACGTACTTTTTGCCGAACACAGAGGAGCAGTTAAGCGTAGTCTGTTTGACTTCCTCATCAAGAGATGACCAGCAGTACAACTGCCACTATCATTGGTAACCTACCAGAACTTGTGTACCGGACTTCTGCCACAATGGTTCGAACATACAACGTACACACCATGGTTGTGCATGCATGCACACGTCCACCCGATTGCATGCCTGAATGCCCTCTTAGAGGAACGTCCATCTCAGGGTAGCACAGAATGGACAGCATATGCACAGACTTCTGACCCAGCTAATGCATTGTTGCCTGGTCTACATACACGTGGTCTTATTCCGTGATCTCAAACTGGAAAGGCGCACAGCAATCAGGAGTAGCTAACAGGAGCTAGATGTTGATCTCCTGTTTCCGCCTGTCCAGTAAGGATGCGATCCTGTGTGTGCGGGTGTACGTAGTTTCTGCCACTGATGAACTCAGCCACCAGTGCGGGCCGATTGAGGAGATGTCAGACCCGGAAAGCAAACGGGAGAGAGTAAACGTCAGAAAATGAAAAATGCAGAGCTAGGAAGAGGGTATACAAAAGAATCTACGCAAATAATCAAAACAGGAAACATGCTTGAGTAGAGAAAAATGTTTCCCCTTATCACTGACGCTATAGGGTGGATTGTCGCATTACGAATAAGTTCGCCGCTTACCTCGGTCTTTTTGTGACTGTTTATTGTAGGTGAGGCAATCATCCTTTTGGGAGTACAGTTTCAGAGCTATGTTGTTTGAAAAGATATGGTGATTTCAGGTCAAGGAAATTTTAAAAAAAATAATGAATACATTATAAACAGCGGTTACCAATGAGCTTAAGATGAAATTGATTGGGAGGACAAGCAAGTGTTTGCCTGAGCCTTTTTATTTATCTGGGTAGATGGAGTTAGAAAAAGTATACGGCACCTCATAAACATCCTTCGAGGATTTAGAGTTGTTTCCTTTCAAGGTGTCATAGATAAAAACGTTCAGATCAGGGGTAAATACCTTTTCAATTTATGAGCTTGCAATAATGATTTTTTACGCTTTAAGAAAAAAGGGGAACTGAAGCAATTCACAGTAGTGCAGAATATATTACTTATATGGTAGTTCACGATGAAAACAAACATTATACGAATCTGGAAATGACTTCTGCAGTCAAGAAAATTGATACAAATCAGGTTGTACAAGTTGCTGTCTACCGCTAGATATATATATATATATAAGTATATAAACTGAGTGTACGTGAATCTGAATGGACGTGTTACTTCCTTTTGCGAGAAGAGTCAAGCCATTCCATAGCGAAAGACCAACTGCCATACGGATGCGACTTTAAACATCCATCTGAAAAAACAATGGTTTTTTGTAAGTTATTCGTAATTGGGTGCTCTCATTTGTAGCAAACATTATGGCTATGTGTGATCAGTTGTTTTCATGCTGTTAAACTCATAGTGATCGCAGTCACTGTCATATATAGCACTCGAGTCCTCAACCCGAAAACAATCTTGCTAGTACTCTGAGTAATAAACGTTTCTCAGCAGGCACGGTTATGCAACTTCAGCAGTGATTGGTTATCCTGAATTGCCTTAGTGGATTTCTTTTTACCAATGGAGTTAGATTTTCTCTAACGAATAATATCTGTCGCTTGTCCCATCATGTGAATTGTGGGTTATTCTGCACAATGTTACTCTGCGGCTAAAACCTTCTGCAAAGTGCAAACAAAGAAGTGCTTCAAAATAAGAAATAACTCCGGCGAAACAATCTTCGGATGTATTGTTCCCGGACTAACTGCGTTATATCATTCGAACTTGCGTCTTTTGAATTTGGGAGCCTGCTAAAATCCTAACAACCACAACAGGGTGCTAACGCATTGCCGTTAAGTCAAGAATTGAACGACAGCTCAAGTTGTACGTAACAACGTTGAAACCGAGCATATAATTTATCTGTAAGATGTCGCACTATCGATTGTTTTGAAACTGATGAAAACGAAGGACTTACAAAATTGAACACTACTCATACCTGTCTGCAGTTATTGCATGCAACTTGTCCGTCTTTGAAAAAGTGCTAGGTTCGAGTTTCGCTCTTGTTAAGGCTCACTACTAGTGTGACACTTTGTTACGGCCTGGAGTTCAACTCAGGCTAGTCTCTGTAAGACAGCTGTATTGACGACTGTGCCGTTTACCGGCATAATAATTACTACCTACTTATAATTTCGGAACATTTAGCTTGTCTGAATGTGAAAGGGAGAAGCGCCGAGGTGATTTTCAGTTTTAACAACGAACTTCTTTACTGACCACCAGTAAGCGTGATAAACGTTCTTGCATCATGTTTTTTACCAATCTAAACTCCCTAAGTAACCTACCAACAAAAACAGCAGGTAACGGTCTACTAATTCAAGCAGATATCATTCTTGAACCAACTGTTATAGACCGTCTCAATTCGTATTACATCGCGTGATCATAGTTTACTTTAAAAAGAACCCATCGGGTTAAAACGACATTTTCAAGCATTACATGATGGATGTAACAAATTTCTCTATGTCCGGCTATTTGTTAGAAAGAAATTCCCTATGAGCAAATGATCACACAAATTTGCCTTCTAATAAAAACAACCAACCTCCAGCTCCTGCCCTAATCTTTTTGCATGCGAAATGTCAAAGTACCAAGAGTGGCATTAGAAGACTGAATATAATCAATTTCACTAAAGCTGTTGACAACTATTTTTTTCTGTATGAGTGTGAAGGGATTTCAGTAGTATAGTTTGCTTTTCGGTTAGTATTCGAATAAACTCATTGTTGGTGTGCTAGAAAATTTCGAAGAGAATACCGAACAGGTTATAGAATTATTTGCATTTTTTTCTATGACTGACCCTGTAAACAGAAACAAATCCAACGAATATGTCCTTTTGATCTAAGTATATTCCACTCTGTAAAATGTACAAGGAAACTCAACGAAGATTATTTCGTTACACCTTTTTCCGAACGTGGAAGTTGGTGTTAGTATCCTTCGTTCAGACTTGGTCAAAAAGTGATTCAGGCGATCTAATTTTGACAATTGAGGTGATGGGCTTCTTCAAACATCTGACTGAAATGCGTCGTTAAATACTTTTACATATAGTGTGCCGGAATAGCTAATCATACCTGATCTTCCGCAAATCAGTACCCCAGTTAAGCCGTCATTCCTTTAGTAACACTCTAATCGAAACTGAACGAAAGCCTTCCCTGAGAGGTGAAGTGAGATCCTAAAGGTTCGATGAAAAAATGAGATGCGAAGAACTATTTTAAACAACTTTTCATCTACGATGATACAGTTTATTGTTTGTGTGATATTTGTTGATCAGATAAACCTTTTAGCACAAACGCAACCTTACAGTGGGGTTTATTAAAAATTTATTAGGTTACCTCTGCTTAGACTTCAATTCTTATGTAACGCAACTGTAATGTGGGCAGCAACGACGTTTTGTTTAGGCAGCTGGTTGGTAATAAGATAGACGAGTTTGGAAGTCACTGTTTCACGGAGATTCAAAAATAGGGTTCTTTATAGCCACATATTTCAATCACTCTCATTATGTTGTGCTGTGTACACCATATTCGCCAAATCGACAAGATGCAAGCACACAGGTGGACATAAATTTTCCGAAACTTGATTGTTTTACGAACTAGCAAATAAATGCAATGTGGCAGACGTTGGTGTATGGTTGCAGTCACCCAAAGGTATATTTATCCAAATGTCAATGATTACAGGGTAGTCAGGAATGTCTAGCCTGTTTGCATCCTGAAAACCTCAACGTGGTCAACAATAAATCACGGGTCTGCGTGTTTTAGATCAACAGG
Organism: Paragonimus skrjabini miyazakii; assembly: GCA_014338405.1. NCBI lineage: Eukaryota > Metazoa > Platyhelminthes > Trematoda > Plagiorchiida > Troglotrematidae > Paragonimus > Paragonimus skrjabini miyazakii. Next base: position 154,212 of record JTDE01000376.1, read on the forward strand.
AACAAGTAACCCGTATCATTTGGTTTCCCTCATAAACGTGAACGTTGACGTGAGACGATTGGAACCGATAAATTAAGCACTTTGTAGTCAATCATTTTTATTAAACAAAAACAATCAGAATGTAGGCCAGAAACACTGTAAAATACCTGTAGAGCCCGACAGTTTTGTTAGTCGTTTAGTAGTAAAATTTCGGCCCAAAGACCAGAGCCTTCAATTACTTCACGCGTCCCCACTACTTTAGCTGACGAGCCACCTTTTAAGTAATCATTTCGCATTATTATCAAATGTGCAATCTGTCATAAGCATTCATTTTTCAAGATACCGTTGGCTAATTTATCCGTCTAGCGTTCCAGCATGCAAATGTACAAGACACTTCTTCAGTGGATGACAGTTATTAGCAGTCATTTTCCGTACACATAATCCACTTGGTTGCAAGTTATTTGACTTTTCAGTTACTAATCAAATGAGTAAAAAATCAATGTGATCTAACTATTCCTTCAATAATACACCATCCATTAGTTCGTTCTCACAGAGTCGTGGTTGGTTATAAATTCTTCATTATGTAAGATAAGTGGAAAAAGATGAGAAAAACGTAGGAAATTCGGCTGAAGAGGGATACTAATATAAATCTGTTGAGGTTGCAGGACTTTCACAATAATTGACAATTTTGAAACTACGGATGGATGATGGTTAGAAGTTGTTTGATGATAATGATGTTTCTTGAGTATGATAGTTAAGAGAGAAGGTCCCTCAGAACTCCCTTCTATCAGACAACCAAGAAGTGATGTATTTTTCTCGTACCTTTGAAAACACTTTAGGTCAAGCGGTGACAGTTCACAAGACAATAACTAGGGGATTAGTTTATCTTTTGAAAGAAGTTTGTTACGGTCGTTACTTTGATAAATCTCTCCTCTTGAATATGAGGCATTGTATACAAAAGTAGTGTATTCAAATAAGAACGATTAATCTACATGATGTTTTACTTCTAAAAGCGTAGCAAACTGCTTTATGGGAACACCATCATCCCCCATGTTTTTCTTCTAAGGGTTATCAATGATTTGCTAAGCTGGCATTTTCGGCTTGATTGAGTAGAATTAGATGAAAACATCGCGTCTGCACAGGTTATAGGTAACTTCATTAGATGGACAGCAACTGGGGAAAAATAAACTTACTGTGATAAAGGTTGTGGTCTTTTTAGGGGAAATAAAATCAGCTTAGGACTGGAATTGTGCTCCACGGTCATATCTAGAGAACGAGTAATCTAAGGTCTTGCTTTTCAGTGGAAACTCCATAGAACTGGACCATAGCAGTTTCTTTCGAGGGTACATCTTCCTGAATAGAAACCTGGTGAGGGGATTTCTGTAGTAACTAGCTACGTAAATGACCAGTAATGAGGAAGACAGCTGACTGGATTTTATAACGGAAAATAAACATTACATGGCGGTAACCATTATTGCTTACTTTATCACTCAGGTTCCACCGAACTCGGTTAAGTTCACTTTTTTACTTCAAGTCAAATAATACTGCATTTGTTCAGTTTCGGAGCGAATGCTTGACTATCCTTAGCAGTAGGACTGGACGACATTTATGGTTCCAATTAATTTACTTTATTCCGAAGTACGTCATTCATTTGATAAATAAACGATCAGGGTACCATTGCAACCAGCAGGAACAATTTCGATCATGCGCCACACATTGGATACAGGTAATCAATACAACGCTGAGTACGTACTCTGGGGGATATACGTATACTGTAGGAACTAATAATATATGACTAATGTTTATGGGAAGTTTTCCCAGCCTGTCTTAGCATATGGTTGAGGTTTAAACGAACTGCCTTTTTATAATGAATGAGTTGTGACCACACAAACGCCATGCGGACTACAGACACCTGATAGAGAGAAATAGTGGGCAAAACTGAGTTTTGTTGTTGATGGACCCCGTACACTCAATTATTAGGTGAACTTTGAATACGAACGACAGGAGAGTTTGTATTTGCCAGGTATCTCGATCAGACAAATTTCAGGCTTTCATGAAGAATTTTCAGTGAATCGCCAGTAAGTGAACTCCGCGAGGTTTGCTCTTGATGTCTACAAACATTATTAGTTTGTACACAGTTTTATAGAGCATGCGGAAGATGTACCAACGATAGGCCTCGCACTAGGTGGAGCACTGTGAATAAAGCGTTCTGTGCCAATAAGTTTCCGTGGTCTTTAGTGGAAAAGGGAGAAAACATACGCAGTCGAAATTGCAAATTGTGAGAGTAAATGAAAAGATATTCCACAGAAAGCACTTTTTCAAAGGCAGAGATGTCATGTACATGTCTGAGAAGACCAGAGTCGGGTTGTAATACAAAAGAGCTAGTCTCACTCCCACAAACCGTTCTGCCGTCTCTACCTTCGGTTAAACAACGATCTCTTGCCTCCTGTTCCACTTGTTATATTTAACAGTTTCTAGCAGTGTTGGAAACATTTACATCGATGAAACAGAAAGTTCGGGAATAGTACAAACAAACATACGCCACACTGGTTGGAGGTGTATTAGTATAATAACTGTTGAGCTAAACTCGGTAATGACAAACTGCTAGGTCCTTCAAGAGTGGACGTTCATCGGCCTCAACTCGAAATTCTGTTGTACACCATCGACTGCTACCTAGCCTGCTGTTTACGTTTCACACATTATAATGTTATAATTTAAGATTTTAACATTTCAACTTGTTAGAAAACCCCAGTGGTTAGTCGCAGATAGTCTTCTCTATACGCTCAGAGGCAACTCATCGTTAAGCTTTGCTTTATTTCTTCTAATGAATATCAATTCCGATCCGGATCGACCGCTACGGTCACTATCTTATTCAAAAATGACTGTTCTGTATTCATTCTTACCACATGTCGATGATCGATGAGTGTATGTGAACTGAGTTCACGCCGTAGTTAGCGTCTTTTGACTACCTTGCTCAAACTAGTTAAGGGCTTCAACGTTGCAAATAACAGCGACTGTTAACACTCATATACTGTACAAAATATTGGTAAACGAAATGGGACAGTTCTGTGAAGGACCTGAGTTATGTATAATCGTATATATAACAGTATGTTGTAAATACCAATTTTGACGAGCTAGTTTCAGAGACTATGACAACTAAAGTATTCGCTGACTTCACGAAGCAACCTGTGCATTCTGGGGCCTAGCTTGAACCTTGTTATCACCAGGATAGTTGTTGCAACCTGCAACACACAGTGTCATATTTCCGTCATACAAACAAGCATGTCAGGTATTCCTATATTCGTTGCAACTGACAGTTGGTTGTTGATCGTGGCAAACCCAATCAGGACTGGCGAGCCACTTAGGTAGAGAAACTGGAGTTGCCCAGATGACGAGCCCTAAAAGTACTTAGGATGAATAAAAAAGCTGCTGACCAGCTGGTTTCAGTACTATTGGTAAGGTATCGAAATGAACAACCTACTCAGACGTAGAATGCATTTTTATCTGAACGAACGTTCAATAAGGTATGCATGTCTCTAGCTTCTACCAGTTTACTATAGAGTACGTGGACAACAACAGCATAGGATATAAACGTCCAAGGTGTGTTCTATTTTTAACTAGAACCCACAAGAATGTGAAGCTGTGTATGTCCAGCAATCCTGTACGGAGTTAGGTTACTTGAAAAGACGAGCCGATGCCTGTCTTGCACTATCGATAAGAAAAATTCCGAGGATGGAGAATCAGATTTCCTCAAGTATATTTGTACATCCCTCGCTAGCTTTCACCAAATAAAATTCAATTTCCTGTTACTCGATCTTATTATTCATCTGTTCATCCTTGTTTAGTTCGAATTTCACACAAACTCTGTCTTCTTATTTTTATTCTTTTTTGTATTTGGTACCGATTATGACCGTTTGCTGCCACCTCTATGAGCCTGATTATTATTACCATTGTTGTTATTGTTTTATGATAGACATACGGTTAATTCTCCTTCATCTGCTTAAGAAGTAATCTCGCAACGGTTGAAAAGTTCCTGTAGGTTTTTGAAATGTAAGCGGAACCGTCTGGAAGAATGAAGAAAGCAGCCCACTCAGAGTAGGCGAAAGTTCTGTCACAGTGGTGCAATACAAGCTCTAAAAGATTGATATGTTTTCCAGAGACAAGTACCTGACTATCTCAAAACCAGAGTAACCGAACGGTTCAAAGTTAAAAACGGACTATCCTCCTTTTCTGTTTAGATGGTTTGTTAAGTCTAAACCTCACTTAAAATGTCAAGGGTTGACTTTGTCCTGTAATAGACACAAGATAACTCTCATCGATCTCGATCATTCAAGTTTAGCCCTACCGGTTTGGAAAAATATTCTTGTCGCGTATATCACTAAAGCAACCAAAATATGACACCGTGAATGGTCGTGTGATTAAAGAACAATATGACAAAATATACTAACGAAATGGAGGCCCTAATTTTTCAACACAGCCAACGAGTAAGTATATTTCGAACTTTTATGGGAGTGTGTTTTGAGTTCTGATGGGTTTATGAGACTAGACATATTACCGCTGTGGTGAATATAAAAATGCAATGATATTAGTGATGTGTTGCTAATTTCAGAACACCTAGTTTCCGGTACCCCACTTAGAAAGATGAAGTAACATACAAAAAGAAACGGATGTAAAATGTCCAGTGATATGAATGGACAGAATCTTTGATTAATAATCCATTTTCGACAATAACTAGTCTGAATATAGCTTTCCATTAAACACGATTTTATTTCGGCAGTATCTTCAAGTTCTCTTGATGTACGATGAGGTCTTTCTTTAGTGATCCTGATAAACGACAACCAAGTATTTTAGTAAAATCGGTCGGGTACATGACGAAACCGGCCTAATCAGCATTCTAACATATACCTCTTTGTAAGAGATGGAACGTCGCTAACTAATAGCTTCCTGACCCTAGCAAAAAAGCAATTTAGATGTGGGTCCACAAAAAACGGATGTAATAGCAAGTTTTAAATACTTGAAGAAAGCATATAATTGAGCTGTTGTACAACAGTCATAAAGGGAATAACAGATCCACAAAATGAGCTCAGTTTTTGATGTATGTCAATAAACTTTATCCACCGCTTATTTAACGATTCATCAAGGCCAAAGCTGAAATCCCATCTGACATATTTCGGGGTATTTATTGATTTGCTTGATTAAAGTTGGTCCGATTTTGAGAATGTGCAAATAAATGTGTAGATTTAATGGCTCCGTCCTATGTTTTCATTATTCAATACATTCGTAGGTCTTATTATCGAGGAATTTACGAAGTTGTACGATTACGTTAAAACGATCCTCGCTGCTTGTCTTCCAACAACACCAATATATTTTGCATTTTAACCCCGACCTAGATCAGCAATAGGGAAGTCCTTCATAAAATAAACCAACTTTTGTTTGGACTTGCAGCACGAAGTCAGTAGAAACTGAGTTTGTGCATGTGATTGGCGTTACACACGGCGCATATGAGTGTCACGCATGACCGAATTGTCCGGAAGTTTCAATTCATCTTCAGTCATAAAATGTGAGTTTTCCAGCTACGAGAGACCCATGTGAATTTATGTAACGAAGCATACATCAGACCAAATGGACTTGCACGCTGACCGCCATTTTCAACGCCAAGTAATGGTGAAAGGTAACAACAAAAGGTTTTAATGAAAGTCATTTGAATTATTTTTCGATAAGGATCTATTTGCGTCCGCATGAGTGGCAGCCCCTAATATTAATCATGTGCTTTCGTAAACAAAGTCCTTCATGACATCATTCATCACGGAACTATGATTCAGTCATGCATGGAAATTAAATGAAGCCTCGCCAAACCCGCATCATGAATTTGAAGTCCACTACTTATAAAATGTCACGCTAATCAGTTTAACATCAACGGTATGGAAAATTATGTCACCACCTTGAATAGCGTTAAGCCTTCCGATTGAGTCATACGCTGTGCATATCCGAACTGTTGAGAAGGGTCTTATTTTATGCCACACCTACAACTGAATTGAGTAGAATACTGAGAAAAACATTTACTGTTAGTTAAAAACCAGTAGTGTTTCCCAAGTGACGTCGTTCTCCGGTTCGAGCTCATTAGCAAAAACTCTAACAGCAACTAGTGGATTCCGTGGTATGAGCGCTGCAGCTTTCAATTACATGGTAAGGTTGATGTTTCCAGGTATGTGTTCAGCGGTTGAGTAAAACACCAGCGAGATTTTAACGAAAGTGGCCAAAACTTTTCAAAAGTCTGTGCACAGTTGTCACGTGGTTTCAAGGTATTGCAGAAAATTGTGAGGTGATTGGTCCATGGTTGAGGCATCCGCCTTTTCAGAACAAGCTGGTACTTACAACCTAAAGTTGTTTGTAGGCACTGGCGGGGCTGTAGCAAATAAGAACTGATTACAGTATGATTGCTGCAACGAAAGCTATATTTACGCAGAGCAACAAGTTCATTTTCTGACAAACTGCGGGCCTAAGTGACCGAGTTTACGGCCAAGATGTGCATGTATTTGCACTCGCGAAGATTTAACAGATACCATACACTCAGGACTAGAATCTCTCGTTGGTTATTGGTTAGCCTGATAGAAAGCTTACCTGATGACGTGACCAGGTGCAATGTTTACTTTGAATTTTCCAATAACAGATGACTGTAGAACAAGTTTCACAGTCAGATTTGCACATTCCTGTTAGCCTGTTGCAGCTTTTTTGTTCAGCTGTGTTATGACTAACCAACTACGACGGTAGACATAACAGTGGAAGGTCATTCCCTAGTACTCACTATCGATTGAAGAGAAATTTGGGCATTCACGTTATTTTCAAAAGGAACATTGTTCAAAAGTAATCGCAGCTTCCGCATTCCCAATGACGTATTTTTAAGCCAGCCTCTTTGGAAAGAAAGCATTAGACTTGAGTTTCGTTCTTGTTAGAGCTCGCTATTAGTGCGTATCCTTTCCACTACCGGGATTGGAACGCCTACTACGCTTTGATAAGACAACCGTGTTAATCACTGTATCATTGAATTCATACTATATTGAGTTGCCACATTCGAACGCTCGACAACTTTTGTTTTTGAGTAGTGATCAGGTTGCCTAATCCTCCCAATAGTGGACGCACTTATTGTCTGTTATCTCCAGTCGATAAGTCAGCGATTAGAACCTCCTAGACAGGTCGAAGTCTTCGGTAATAATTAACCCGCTAGATGATACTTAAGCTAACGAAAAGAGGTTGGGAATTTCGTTAACTTCGAGTCGATTAACCTCGGTTGAATGATAAATTGTCACCTACCACGTCTCATCACCACTTACTGACCAGTAATCAACTTGCACTTCGCCATTTTAAGGTCAAACACAGGAATAGCGTTTAGACTGAATGTGGCTACAAGGTTTAGGTATTGTTTATCATACAGACTGAACATTACCCACAATTGATCGCAGCTGTCGCATCCCCATAGACTTTCCAGTCGGCCCCTTTCGAAAAAAAGCATTAGACTCGAGTTTCGCTCTCACTGACAGCTCATCAGTAGTACATATCCCCGCCACGGTCGGGACTAGATCTTCGGCCACACTTTCATGAAGCAACCGTGTTTACCACTGCGCGCGACTGACCTCACATTAGGCACGACCGAATTATCCAGTGAACGCTCAACCACTTTCGCTCGTGAGTAATGATCATGTTTATGGTGCGATAATATTTGTCTGTTTAGTTTGTCATAAAAGAATGTAATCCAACCCTTCGAATCGTATTGTTGAAGTACCGGTCTTCACCTGGTCTGTCAAATTAAGATCAAAACCATTGGTAATTATCTTTTAATGCCTGTTTGAGTGCCTAGTTTAATCCGAGTCTCTGGACCGGAACGACGACCCTCAAACACACAGACTTGAATTCATAAACTACCGACCGGTCGCTTTACATCCATTTTTGAAGCTTTTTAACACATTAACAGATAATCTGAATAAAAATCTCCACATAAATTTGGATACTTTAAGAGGTTGTAGGTTGACCCAACTCTTTAGAACAGTTATAAAACGACGCAAAAGAAAACTATTCTCCCACACAACCGTTCTAATGAAGTGGCCACAAAACACTCGTTATATATCAACCGGAAGCATTAATGTAACCTATCTTGGTAGTATTTGTTTAATGTCATATTGCAAAAAACTTTATGGATAGGTAAAATAACCTCTGCGTATTCAACTCATTTTTTAAGTCTTCAAGTCTTGTTGGATAGGCAAGATTGAATCCCTGCTCATACGTTAATATCTCAGCTAGTACTTATACTGATTTTGTGCAGCAGCTTCAAGTTAGGGGCTATTTGGATTTTTAAAAATTAAAGTCTTTGGCTTTTGGGCCGAAGAACACTCGTGCCTATCTGACATACAAGGTCACATACTAGTTTAATACTGTCAGGACAGGGACAATCTCGTTAGTCGGGGCTCGAACCAGCGAATGTGTGACTGGCAGAACAGCATCGTTACAACTAGCTATCGGTTACTTGTCCATGCACGTTTGTCACTAAATTCATTTCGGATCATTTTACTCAATAGTTTAAAACACATTTCAAAACCAAGCATTTTAAGTTGTCACGCCTGAATCATTCAATCTATGCGATTCAAACAACGCGCTTCTCACAGCCAAAACTTATCGGGTACAGAAATTTAGCACTACTGTAATAAATTGAATAACCAAAAAGACAATAAGTGGCTAAAATGTTATATGCAACTTTGGGACTCAATGAGCGCTTCTTGCAACTACTCGTGTATTTCCTTCTATTAAATCACAATATTTCTGTTTGGAAACAGCATTAATAAATTCGACCACAAAACGTAATTATTTTCGCGTTTATTGTGGGTTCACATGGAGTGTCGTGTGAAATTTGTTAAGAGTGTCACTTTGTGTAATGATTTTTAGTGTATCAGATAGCTACATTGTTCTGCAAGGTCTCACACTGGGCGAATAAAAATCCTTGCGACTTACCTCTATCCCAGCAGCATTTCGTTGTTCGTTATTTTGGAAAATATCCCCCGATTTACTTCAGACAATTTTGAGGTTGGTGAATGTCAGCATATGGAATACATCTGCAAGACCTTTTAAGCCTGCTTCGTTTTTATCTGGTATACTCGACCCCCATAGCTGGTGCGAGTTGAATCGATGCAAGCATTCTTGGATTTTCGCAGCGTTCATTTGTACACACGCGCACACACAAATCTCCCTGTCCAACCCCTCTATGTCCGCCCTCCAATTTCTGGAACATTCTCATCTCCTCAAAATTGAGGACGATGGTCGTTGTCTGTTCGCCACTACGTCTCTTCCCCCATGCATCCTCTGCTTACGGGCTCACGGAAAATTCTTGCTTACACGCGCTGTCTGTTGCGTATAGACTCAGTTGCACACGCGCAAAAACAGACACTCAGCAAAATTGTACGTATCAGTTCAGTTGTGCCAACATCCGGTATGTCATGGCCCCTTTTGCCCGATGGATTCAAACGCTGATTTCTGATGAAGCACATACACACACACACTCATTCGCACACGTGGAGACAGCAACAAAACAGCAGTAGCAGCAGCATCAGGTTGAGAAAAGAAGAGTCTCAGAGTCTACGTCGAATTCGGGCTGATGGAAAAGTAGGCAACTGGGCGCATCACATAACAACAATTTAGACAAATAGGGATGAGGATATGATAGAACGCCTTGTACACGCATAGTTACACACATACACACAAACACACGCACGAATGCTCACCACTCCTTCATCGGTAGCGGAGAATGCGTCTGTGTAGCTAAGTAACCGTGTACTGTCAGTGCGCGGTTCGCGGCAGTGATGACAACGATAAGCGGCCGCAGAAAATCGCATCTGGTCAGGTCAGACTGAGAACATCCAGATATGAAATTTCGCATTTCTCACAAAAAATGAACATTAACAAAGATACAGTGGGAGGGGACACTGCCACGATTGATTATTGGCAGACCAATCGCTATACGAGTCCCCTTCCAGCGTGGCTGTGAGCGCGGCCATTCTTCACTCATGGGTTTTCCAAGCCGAAATGAATGTGTAAGCATGGGAGGTCTCTCTTGAAAATGTGAACAGTTTGAGAATAATGCTTGGTTTTTTGTGTTACCTGTTAAACGGATTACGCAGTAAAGATATTCGTTCAGGCAGCAAATTATTAGTGATATTTTTCAACTGTTCCGTGGCTTTTTCTTAAGCCATATGTTTGTCACACGAAGCAAAAAATATGTGGGGAGTTTGAAACTGTTCGGTCTCAGTACAAATTTGGACAGAAACCTGAGGAGTCGGAATTTGGCAGCTGTTTTCAGTTTTTACTGACCACAGACGGGAATATGTAGAACACTGCTAAGGTGAGAAAGAAAAATCTGTAACAAGATTCACACCGTTGAAACTGATGAGCGCTTAAACAATAGAATAAAAAACCTCCCAAAATGGTTAGGTGAATAGGGTGTCCGTCGTAACAGTTGTTTTCCATTATATAACTGTTCAGCAAACACACTTTCCAGATCAGTGCGACACGATGTGTTGTCGTATACCACCACAATGTCTGAGATGAGTGTGTTGATCTTCATCTGATCTATCAGCGCTCAAGGTTTGCCCTTGCAATCACTGCTGTTTTATGCTCTCCGCCTCATAGTACAGCTTACCGTCGAGCTTGACGTCATAGCTCCAATTAAATGAATAGTACGACCTCGACTATCTGTTACAGAGATACCTACGTTTGTTTTATTGAAAGTTCCGTTGACCTCGTACAGAAGAAAATGGAAGTTCATCTAATCTCTCCAGCAAACAGTCCTTGAATTTGCATAACACTCCATCGGTAGATATGCAAGCAGTCGCCGTAACTCCGGATTCTCTTTTGAGGTCATGTCAACAGGCACTCGCCACAGTTTCTTGACAGTTATGTACCGATCATCCAAGTAACGACTAATCGTTGTGGTTGATAACTCCCTCCCAAACTGAGCCTTGACGCGCAATCTCAACAATTGTAGTGTAATCGCTGGATCTACGGAAATCCATTCCAACAACATATCGACCTCTGATTCTGTTAGAATCTTGCTTCCATATCATTTGCGAGGCTGGCCCTTATAATTGATACAATACACATGAAGCCACTTGTAAGCGATAATACACTTGACTCAGTTCAGAAGGGCAACCATGTGACAAGCATTGCCTTTTTCGAATGCTTCGATAATACGACTGCATGTTTCGGGACCGATGTGAGTGTACTTGCGTCCGCCAGCCAGATATGCAAGAGGACTAATGAAAATATTCTCACAGACTGGTCTACTCTCACATCACACCTCGAAGTCTACCACGACCCCAAAGTTCACTCCAGTTGGACATCAGATCCACAAACACCCATGACAAGGGAACCGATACGGCCCACAGTCTGATGAATTTGTAGGAACAGGGTCAGATGATCTGTGCTTCACATTGACCGCCAACCCTGTCCACATTGAGCAAAGCCATTCACACCCCTCAAATAACCCGAACCACTTCCTCGATCAAAGTAACCAATGAGAAAGTGCTCCAATTAAAATTGTTTGTCTCTTTCGGTTAGTTGGGTCTATCGCGTTCTTGCCGTCACGCACAAGATTCTAACGTGGAAATGTTAATGCACTAAAATGAATTGCTTTAGCATGTAATGGAAGATCTTATGCCTATATTGGGGACAGATATGTAAATGGGTATATTTCAAACCAAAACGAGCAGCCTTTCATCCGGCTTCCTGTGGTCATCTACATCAGAGATTGGTCAACACCACTCTCTTCAAACATTTTCGGTGTTGCGGGTCACAGTCTGAGTTGTGCATAACAAGACTGTAAGTCAGCTACACAGCTCGAATGAGAAGACAAATGTTCAGATTTTATAGACTTGGGATTAGACTGTGGCCTGTTCAGTGCATGTGGTTGCTCGAGTTCCAGTAAGCATCATATTAACCGGTACACATAACAGTTCAACCGTTACGTATTTCAACCCCCTTTCTAATGTAACTAATGTTATCTAACGTCCTCAATGCTTCCTAAGTTGTTTGAACAATAAGGTATTATGAGCCAAGAATGAACGTAGATCTTAGAAATTACTTTTAATCACAGTTTACATCCAAGGGCTAAAAATGGAAGGGTACAAATTGTTTGAACTCAGAAAACAAAGTAAAATTTTGATGCTGATAAAATGGGTATTAATCCATGCCCCGGCTGAACGTATTTAAACATTTCACATAAACGATACGCACCCACGTGATTGGTTGCTATGAGTTAAACAAAACCCAGAGTCGCTGGCAGTTTTTATACAGAGACAGACGTTTCCGTCAGCCACAATCGTAAATAGTCACTAGACTTGAGTTTCATTTCCAATACAGTTAATTGGTAGAGAATATCTTTGATGTGACCGGGCTTCGAATTCGGTTACATATCCTCGTGAGGTAGTCGTCTTAACTAGATCGAATTATCAGGTCTAAACGCAGCAACGCTCACACATCTGCGATGTGCAAGTTGTCCTTTTGCTTCAATATAAATCACGGTAGCAGTTCTTCTAACAAAAATCAGTGATTCACGATTACAGCCTCAGAGGTTAATGGCATATCTCTCAACACAAGTGCCATGAAAACAAATGTGGGAGATCAAATTTCGGTCATATCAGGAGAGTTCTAACAAGAACAAAATCAGTCCACTTCTTCAGAAGATAGAGGTTGATCGTAAACCTTGAGAGTGTGGACAACAAAATTACCATCAACTTTTCTGTTGCCTTAGATTTGGTAACCATGTAAGGGAGTTGCAAGACAAGAAACTCACTTATTCTTTTACTGGAGTTAGTGAGCCTTCATTTCTCTTATCGTTGTTACTCCGATACCATTTGCAACGTGAACTCCTTTAATAAAAGGCATTTTTGGTTGTTTTTGGATTTATTGCATTCACTATGACTAATTAGAACAAATGAATATTGGAACTAAACACATGCCCAGCAGTTTCCGAGCTAAGTATGACAAATCGTCCATGTTTATCGTGGGGTTGAAATACTCTTCTCGTTAACTGAGTCTACACAGGTTCACCCATGATTAGAATAACGTCATGCAGTATTCATGTGCTAGGAAGTAAACGTCTCATATTTGTAGCTCATCAGTAAAAGCGGTCAAATAATCCAAATGCAAAACTTACGAGGTCGGTACAAAACACACTTGTTCAATGTCTATTCAGTCAAGTTCACGACAGTAATCGATAACTATTCACATACGCTTGTGAACATGCAGCTATTGCACACTCATTCTCTGTGACCCCAGGATCTACTCAAATATCTCTATGTATTCTTCAATAGTAACCATGAGAATGATGTCGATACTCTGTTTCGTGATGTTTCATCTACCCCACCTGCTTGCCCAAAACTCAGAAAACTAATCACCATTGTTGTTACAAAACTATTTTCGCACTTATTCCGTTTTGCTATCTGCCATCTAACCGGATTGTTATTAAAGCTATTACTAGGTACTGGCTTAAGTAATCAGTTCTGGACAAAAGTCAAATCAATAGATTTAACTGCTTCATACCTTGTGTTTGACTAAGCAGCCTAACGCTAATCGCATTTTTGAATAGTCTCGTTTTCTATGCGAACAAGATTGCACTAACTGCGAACGCACCCTAAGATTTCCACCCCAAACATCTCAGTCGCACATTCCCGAGTGCGTATGTGTTGTTTGGTTATCGATACGCGTGCGTGGTAATCGGAACACCTGTTCATGTTTGACCCAACTTTAGTGTTCGAGCTGAATCCTTGTTTTGAAAGGACATGGAGGGGGGGGCGTAAAACATTCTTCCCAACGTGTAAACGCAAACATCCGTTCCATCCTATGGCAGGCAAACAGTTAGTTGCATCCAAAACGTGGTTTTGGTACCTCACTTATGTATGTGTGTGTGCGTGTCTCATGAAGACGACAAGCGCCAGCTTATGTCAATACAGCCATATTCCGGCTGATCAAAGTCATATGTCTTGTCGGAACTGATTCTCATGTGTTGGACGGGTGCATAATAGACAAGAAACGGATCTCGTGGAGCGTTGTTAGTAGATAAGTTGAAACGAACAGTTCAAAAGGGATAAGTTCACTCAAACGATCAGGAAAGGAACCGATATGTGTGAACACTCAACAGTTACCGAAAAGAAACATCACGGTAAGTAGCGTGAAATGACTCAAATGGAGACATGTTAACGGAGCAATAAAAACCATAATTTCGAAATAGAGATGATAACAGTGACCGTGTTAATTTTTCTTTCACCCCAATCTTTTGAGCTGCCAGGAAATCTTAGAAACGGTAATCGGGAACCGTTTAAACATATTGATTGGACCGTCTTAAATGTCTGTCAATTTCAATAAACAAGTGACTCGAGGGAAGGCTGTATGAAGTCATAGGTTTCACTTAGGGAGCTAAGTATATATAATCAGGTTCTTATATGGAAACATTTTCAATGTTGACCTTTTCCCGTACTTCGTAAGGACGGGAAGGACCTAATTGTCCGAGTATTTTTGTTTACCTATGTGATGGACAGACTATTAAACTTGAAAGTTGGTTGGACCATCGACCTAATCATTGCTTAATCACACATTCTTTTTCATTCGCTTCCCTTTGCTCTGAGTTCCGAACCACGAACAACCATGTTTTTATTCCCTATCCATCTAGTTTGTGTATCGTGAGCTCTTGAATTTCGCCTCTCCAAGCACTTTTCATTCCGTTAATTCAGTCAGTCGTATTACACAGACCAACTGTTGAATGAATTTCAGCGATCTTGTGTTCACTTTCACGCAGTTTCTTAATGCTTCATGAACCGTCCAGTTTGATTTTGTGTCAGCTGCATAGTTCACCCCACGGCAATATGCGATATGCTTTCGGGTTAACCGCTTGTCGTGGGTTTATTCCACTGCAGTTTTTCAGTTAGTCTTCTCAAATATCAAATGTCTTACTTTGCGCAATATTCTCGCAAATGACTTTCAGCAACCTGGTCCTGTGATTTTCTTTGCATTTTGTGACGCAGTATGCGATCATATGATTGACGGAATTTTGGTTTCCGACTTTGTGCGTTACGTGCCTGACTTGCTGGACCTCTGGGTCATGATTGCCTGTTTTTACGACCCTTCAAAAAGATACCGTCCCCCAGTGTCTCCACACTTGTGTACGTTACAGCCGATGCATTATGTAGGAGTTTATAAACCTATAAAATGCATTCTGTCCTCACATTCTCTGTATAAGTTTATCATGCGGTAGGCATTAGAAGAAGTAGACTGTAGTGTTGTGTGTGTACCAGTCCCGTCATCTGATGAAGTACTGAACTTCAGCCCGGTAGCACCTCCCAGGCACACATTCACTGAACCTCGCCTTGCTGTGTCAGGTAATTAGGGAACCAGTGCTTGTTTACTTATATGTTGATCAGAGTTTGCCAGCAACTCAGATACCTTACTGATACAAACCAAATCTTTTGTAGCCATCATGAAGCCATTGTGACAATGCACAACTTCTTGACGGTCGTTCGAGGAGCAACTTGCTAGACAGGACACTGTTGCCGAGTTGTGTACTGTGTCACGCAGAACGGTACAGAAATGAACTACAAACGAATGAGTAATCAACCGACAGATTAATATCGAAGCGTTTTCAAAGAAGTGCAGTTCAATGTGGATCAGAAAGTTACTGAACTCTATGGACTTATACTTCTGTGATATGTATGTACGCACCAGACACACGCACAAGTCTCAATGTGTTGAACGTTTTATCCCATACTGTCGTAAGTTGTAGGACTGAGGGTATCGAATTGTTGGTTTGATCAGTGTAAAAGCAGACAAAACCTAAGTTTGTAAAAAGTAAACATGCTTGCCAGTATTTAAATGGATCCCTCCATGTATATGGCATGATTAGAGGTGTGGATGAGAGAGACAATAATTCACTTCGTTACAAGCTTTCTAAGTTGCTCACAGAACAGATCAATGAAATCTTCTTCGATTCTGGCGAAACTCCATTATACTGGCCATAATAGTAGAAACGATTTGTACTGCGACAAGTGAATGCTATTTTACGAACTGACGATGTTACTATGCAACAATATGAAGGGTAAAACTGATTTGGCCCTTGAACATCTGATAGTCAACGACTTTATGGGAATGAATACAAAACAGTTAATATTCTGTTGCAAACATTTGCTGGATGCCTGGCTGATTGCCTCCACACTACCGAATTAGTTAAATAAATCAAACCAACTACTTGTCTTCTATTGTAGTGGAATTCTGCCGTAAAGGAGTGTGAACAAAGTGTCATGAGTAGTGATGAGGTAAGTTCAGAAGCAGCAGTCCAAATCGTAATATTTTATAGTTTCTGGACTTATCAAAGGATATTAGGTGACGGAAATTGATTCAGAAGCAAATGACATGGATCGAACAGGTCTAATGAGTCTGTCAAAGGTTACAATTTGCACCTCACAGGATGCATTAAAACAATGTGGATCTTTACCTTTTCATACTGCGTTTCATTTGTAAAGTTGATCATCTGTACTCGAAAGATTGGTTAGCTTTGATTGACCCTTCCAAAAAAAATCAGAAACCGTAACTTTTCCGATCTTTTCAACTAATACACGGTCCATATCACTGCGTTGTCTAGTTAAGTGTTTGAAGAAAATGTTAATTTGCGGTTTGTGTCAGTATACCCTCGACCGGCCGTCTACCTTTCTGATAAGGATCATCAAATTAGGGTGAAAGGTTGATAATTTTCTCGGTCAGTAAGCTAACACCTGTGTGACTGACGTGACTTGAAATGACTACTATTTATTCGTGAAGGAAGACGAAGAATTATAAGAGAAAGTAGCACTGACGGTCAACCCTAATACACTCGACTTCCTTGAGTGTAACAACAGTTGAACATCGTATCTTCCAGAACATTCCCATGTTTCATTCGTGTCGATCCTAATCCTTGAGATAAATGACAACTGGCCTGTGATTATCGAGCGTGCCTGAGGGAATCTTGTCCACTCAAACTGTTCGACGTTGACATCGCTACTGCCTAGGCGCATGGTGTCTTAGGCATAGGTACAACACCAGATAGCCTGTATTTAATGGGTGGTAAATGTAGGTTACCTGGTGGTGTGATCCAACATGTCTAAACAAGAGAAGGCGATTATCGGTTGGTGACGAAGCGTTCGGGACCATGCACTAAAAAACAGATCTATTGCTGGTTATTTTCCTTCCAAATGCATTTTATACGGTTCACCTTCAGGTTACCAAATTTAAAGCTACCATAAATAATGGGACTCCCTTTGCTGTACGAATCTGTCTCAGCTGTAAGTCATTTCTCCTCCGATGGCCACTTTTAATGAACCTTCCATAAGGACGCTAGGTCAAGCGGCGGTTGCTGATACAAGCAAATGTGTCCTAAACGGTACCGATGCTATCAAACATCTGTCTTATTATTCTGATGCTTCCTCGAACGTTTCTCTGCGTCAGCATGCAATGATATTTGTCCCAATCCACTATGTTGATTGATTCACTGTGGATAACCGCTAATAGTAGCCATCCATTCCCCGGGTTGTAATACGCTGGCAGGAACAGCCCGACCAACCTGACTGCAGAAAACCCACGCGCAAGGGTTATTCCCAGTTCAGTCAGCATGTGCGTTAACTGCAGTGGTTTGCCCTTATGTGATCAGATTTTGCCATTCTCGCCGGGTGTGGAGTCTTACTTGTAGAGTAAATTTAGCAGTAGGATGGAACACGCTGGCAGTACTGGGCAGACTGAAGACAAATGTTGAACTCGGTCTTCATGTTCCTTCACTATGGTCAACAAAGGCTCTTACTGAACTAACCTGAACCTATACGACTTTCTTCAAACTAGGACGACATGGTACGAAAACAAGGTGACAGACCCAGAAAAACGACACATTTTCCAACACAGATCTGCTACCTCACAGCACACCTCAGGATCACTACGAAAAAAACTGACGGGTAGACCTCGTCCGCTAACCCGACTCACTTAGAGTATGCACTCTTACACGAAAGGCCATAATACGTTTTGAACTATACTCATTAGTTCTTGGTGAGCGCGTGCATGTAGAAACGACTGATCGATACATTGGTGCACGATGCTCTCATGCTCACCCTATGCAAAATACGATGAGAACGTCTATACTTTGGTTGTAAGGATATCCAAAGCTTATCACTGAACAAACACTTGCAGATCGGGGTAGCCCAAAAGTAATTTTAAATATGAAACGTCGCATACTACCTAAATTCTTTTTTGGGTCACAGAAGGTTGAGGTGACCGAACTAGCTGATAGGTGATCAAGCTAACTCAATTTAGCACCATAGATAAGCTGTGCTACAAAACAATGAGTTTCAGCAAGAGCAGAAGCTGAAGACTACCACAGTCTGTGAACCACCGTTTCCATGGTAAGGAAATTCAGTGTCATCAAGTCATCTTTGTTGATATTTATAAGGTCCGTCATTCACGCGGATTGCCTAGAAGCTTGAGCGACACCTGACCTTTATGCTGGAATCCCATTACTATATTGGGCCCAGATAACACACCGAATATGGCTGATTCTTCTATCAATTTTCTTAGGTTGTGCTTCCCTCAGTTTAAAGCTGATGGCTGAACACAATCTAAACACTGTACACGACTGAAATAAGCAGTCTTATCGCCATAAAGTTTCACTGTACTGGGGTGGTCAAAGAGTTATTAAACGACGGTTGAAATTCAGTCTCAAAAGTATCATTGTCCAGCTCGCAAGTGATATGTGTAGGCAACTCCCTCACGAAAACCTTGATACCGCTGATGACATTTTATGTGAGTGTCATCATCAGAAAAGACATTAAAATGTGACTTAATAAGCAACCAAAATTTGCTGCCTATCGTTACTGATTTGAAGCTAATATTCTCTATAATAGATGAAAAAAAAAGTTCCGATTTTTCGCCTTCTTCTGCATAGAGTCGCTTGTCTTTATGCTAAGGATATGAACATGTTTGGATCTCCACTGAAAATACTTCTAGTTTTTCCGCATGTTCCTATCTGAAATCCGCCAGAAAGTGACTTGTGTGAACTCGTTCGGTACAAGTGACTTTCCGTGATAATGTGGCTGGCACTCCAAAAACTAGTGGTTAATTTTACTTTGAGTGGACACTGTGTTCCTGCAGTATGTGACTGAAAGCCAGCGTTTGCATTAAAAACAAAACGAAGCCAACAGACCAAAAATAAAACAAAGAAGTGCTTGGTCGTTCTAAGGATTCAACTTTTTTGTTCGTTCCAGTGTTTCGAAATAAAGTCCAATTGCCGGATTAACACTGTTAAAATGACAAATTTATTTGGTTCACGTAAATTGCTATTAAAATTGTACTACTTATTAACGAATCAGATAGTAATCTTTATGTGTAACATCCTTAACTTCAGGCTGAACATCACTCACATTTGATCGCAGCTTTCGAATTCAGGTAGACATTCCAGCCAGTCTCTTTCGAAGTTCAACTTGAAATTACCTAAATCTCTGACCACATCAATAATCTAAAATATCACCTAGCAGGTTTATTGAGATTGGAGATTTCGACTTGTCTAGAAAGACCTAATCACGGGGTTATCGACTGGAGTTAACAGACAGTAACTGTGTCTCCTCTCGAGGCGATCGGGCAACCTGATCATTAATCACAAGCGAAAGTTGTTGAGTGTTCACATATGATAATGCCTAATGTGAGGTCAATCGCGTGCAGTGGTAAACACGGTTGCTTCATGAAAGTGTGGCCGAAGTTCTAGTCCCGGCCGTGGCAGGGATATGTACTAGTAACGAGCTCTAATGGAAGCAAAACTAGAGTCCAGTGTTTCTTTTCAAAAGAGACTGGTTGGAATGTCTGCTTGAATGCGAAGGTTGAGATCAAATCTAAGTGATATTTAACTTGAAATTAAGCAAAACGCTTACTATTCAAGAGTAACACCCTTAACTGTATCACAATTTTGACTGCCTCATTGCATACGATTGAGTGTATTAGTCTTTGACTGAAATAAAATGTCACGTTTTGGCTCATTCTGAGGCTGTCCAACAAGTAGCAAAATGGAAGCATCTTACTATTTCGTCTGATGTTCCAACAATACCAATACCGAATAAAGTTCTGATATTTGCCTCTAGTTAGACTAACCATTGATGCACGCTTGTATCGCAATGTATTAGGAGCCGTACCTGATATACGATCTGTTAGAGGGCTTTGTGATGGGGCCATGCCTGGCACACTGTTCATCCTTGAAAGGGATTTTTAACAAAGTACCAATGAGACTACCAGTTATCCTCACGAACTATTGTGTGAGTGATCCAGAGAGCTGAATCACTATGTATTTGAAACAGTGTGTGTAAAAGTAAACACAGTGAACGCGTAAATCTTTTACTTTATAAAATCGGGTTGATGAAACAGATAGTTTTGCTTAACTACTGTGTAGCTGTATTAGTAAAGAAAGGTTGAACAACGTTATCTGAAAAAAGTGTTATTAGCTGAGAAGCTAACGTCCAGGTACCCACAATAGAACAACCAAGATAGCTTTTGCGCATTCTGCGTTCCGATCAAATTTACGGCTAGCCACTTAAACAAACAACCGATCCGAAGTTCACAGTGTTAGAGTTTCTAAGTAAGGCTTGCCAGACCACCAGTCCAGCATTATGAAGTTGCCTTCAAAATAGACACGACCAACTTATCACATCTAACTGTCCAGCTGCAACCACTTGCAAATACTCCTCGGGTTGCTAACAATGTCTTCTTGCTTCAACGTCTAACTGGTTTTAAACAAAAAACTTAGAGAATTAACATAACGGTTGAATATAACGCTACAGCTTTACGCTTCAATCACTTGGGCTGCCTCTCATAGCACTTGAAATTCCGGCGACAGAAAATCAGAAGTCAGACGAGGCTTATCCTCATGTGGCCTCACTGAAGTGGGACAAGGATTCGACCACAACCAGACAGCATTTACATACTGGTCACACAAACCAACTAGTATGTGTAAAAACATCCAGCTTTTATCCAACTTTGCTCTTGTTCTCCTAGTAATTTCAGATACGATTTAGCTTGCTGCTACTCTGTTTGCAGTAAACGCTTAAAAATTAACACTGCTAGACTTTCGTTCAACAAGGTGTTTGTTGTTGGCCCTCCACTGTAAATGCCTGTGGGGTAACGTCAAGCTGCCCATACGTAGACAGAAGCACTCACGTAAAACGTGGTCGACTTTTTATAGGTATCGAGATGCGATTCAGTAATTAGCAATAATACATCGGATTCGGCTCCTGCAGTAAGGTTCATATCATCTATCACAGATACAAAAATAACTTATGCGGTCCACCTTATCTAACAACTGCTCTGAGGTTAGGGATTTGTGCGTGTTAAGTTATCTGATTCAGACTGTACATACTTAAGGTGTTGTTCGTACAATAACACCTAAACCTTTATCAACAGCATTCCATTCTTTGTCACACACTAACCTTGTTTCTCAAAGTTGAATACCTTATAGTTTCGTAAAAGTGAATAATATACTCATTCAATTGTTCCTGTGGCACCAGTTATGTAGACCGCACGACCAGACGCTTATTTGAATGGGTCCGGGAACACTACCCAGCTTGGCTGAACAATGGAATAACGAAATCTGTCAACAGTGCAATACTATCGCACCTGGTGGATTCGAATCACTCTGTCAATGTAACGGACGCATTTCGCCCAATCTACCAAGTTAAACCCGCCCAGTCGAAGGCAGTGAAGCGTAGGATTCTGCCCACAGCTGAAGCTATTGGAATTCGCCTGTACAACCCACCCCTGTGCGCCCAGAAACGTTTTGTTCAGGCGTTGGATCTGCCATGGCCAACCCCACACCCTGTTAGCCCGTCAAGACCCACGGTTCAAGTGGGTAATTGGTTGCAGCGTGACATTGAACTGATTGACCTGATTAACTGCCTGTTCCCCATTTACCCCCTTTAATGATTCCCCTGTAAAATTCGTGATATAAATGTGATATATTTGGCCTGATGATGAACCACTGAAAACGAACTTGTTCGCTACACAGTATTTTTCATGACTACACTGGGAATTTTCGCGCAATTTTAATTTTAGTGAACACCGTAATGCAAGTTCCGTCGATCGATTACATAGTATTGGTACACAAACACAAATGACGTTGACAGAATAAACCTGGAAAAAACAAGTCTCTTAATTGTTCTAAGTGTTTCAAGATAGGGTTCTACTTCCTTTATTGAAACCTAAACTGGACAGTAAAACTGACCTCGATTCTTGTCAGAGGCTGCTACTGAGAACTATTCTTGCCACTGGTGGTATATGACTTCCAATCTCTTTTCCTAAGAAGCAACCGTGTTGTTCACTACTTCCGCTGACTTCACACTAGACACAGCCGATTGATCTAGCTAGACTTTCAACCAAGTTAGACCATGAGTAATGTCAAGGTTGCTCGTTCGACCCAAAGTGAGACATTGTGATCTTTCTGGTTACTTCGCTGGATAACTCCAGCGAAATTGAAGTTGAAGTACCGATTAAACTTGATGAGCAGTGTTAGGAACACTGATAAGTAATAAGCATTTGTAATAATGATTAGTCCCACTGACTATGGGACTCGAGTCTAGTGCTACTTTTCAGAAGCTATCGGTTAGAATATCTATCTGAGTATGAAAGCCTCAATGAACTATGAAATACATCTAATTTATATTGACTAAACCACCCACTGCTTACTAACACGAAGTATGCCAATAATGATTACTTCCTTAGTATAGTAATTTATCGAAAATACTCCAATTACCGATGAGTAGTTTGGCAGATTTAATAATTCAGAAGAGACCCAATTTCGAAAATTCCGGACTTCGGCTGGATTCGAACCAGCGACAGAAACACCATGCCCAAACGCGGCAAGCGCTCTACCAGCTGAGCTACGAAGCCACGCCGGAAGCTCAGAAATTTCACATTTGGACCTAGTTACCCCCCCAACCAACTGTGTTATACGGAATCCACCAAATGGTCCAGCCGATTGACTGCTTAAGCAGGATTTCTCGATCAGTTCACGCTGGAATCCACCAACGTCACTGATGAGCAATGAAACTGAATTACCGATAAGTAGTCTGGCAGATTTGATAATTTGGAAGAGACCCAATCGCGGAAACTGTGGACTTCGGCTGGATTCGAGCCAGCGACAGAAACACCATACCCAAACGTGGCAAACGCTCTACCAGCTGATCTGGATGGGTAACTAGGTCCAAATGTGAAATTTATGAGCTCCCGGCATGACTTTGTAGCTCAGCTGGTAGAGCATTTTCCGCGTTTGGGCATGGTATTTCTGTCGCTCGTTCGAATCCAGCTGAAGTGCAGTCTTTTGCATTTGGGTCTCTTCTAGAAAATACTACAGCCAAATCTACTGCTCTCGATAGGCCACGTTACAACCTTATCACCTGAATGTTGGTGCTTGATAATTATCCAAACTCTAACGTTCCATCACAATGTTTAGCAGTTGTGTTGTTTAGGGCAGCTGAAAATAGTTTCCAACATTCCGACGTCCGTTAACTGCGTGCTATAGTTAACCCCAAACCTATTCATTCAGGTTGAAACCTAATCGGCATGTTGACCAGGGTAGACTGTACTCCAAATGAACAGTCATTTATGGTCACCACGTTTGTCTTGTATGAAAGATTGGAGTTTAACTTTGCCTTCAAAATTCCCGGCCAGAGTACGGTAGACTACGATCAACTATGGAATGACGGAACCGCACTTTTGAGGGGTAGACAGTATGATCGAAACGGATCTCCGCAAATAAAACGGTGATTAAACCTTTTGCTAACTGGTCAATTAGGACGGAACCTCATTCAGTGCGTAATATTGATTACCGGTTTTCAATTTAGCAAACGAAATGAATGTAGCCACTAAGTAAACTTGTGTTGATATTGCAAATCAAATTATTACTTGCTACTCGGGTATAGATATTTGCATAGACCAAATTTGATCGACGCCATCAGTCTGTAGAGCCACCGGTTTCTTTGAAGCCTGTTGGTCAGAATGAACGTACGTATTTCAATTTTGGTAAGAAAAGAGGGGAACAAGTTTGGACCTTTTAGTATCTAAACATAATAAGAAAACTCAGAATGAGTCTGAAATACTTTCATAGTCGGGTTCAGTTAAATCTTGTGTCTAGGTTATTTCCTTTCTCAACTACTTGAATAAACAGAATTTGATGAAGGATGATGAATGTGACTTGTTCCCATTTGGATTATATGAGTAAGGCTCATTTACTGAAAAACGCCCCATCAATATTTCATTATTACGATAACAAGGAAAGTTGTCATCCCGATTGGTGTTTCTCCTTTCATAATTTCAACATTTTTGGATATCTTTGGGTGACCTTGATTTAAATCCCATGTAAAACCAAAGTAGCTTAATCAAAGTAGATTTACACGAAAACGGGCGAAGTTATAAAACTACAAAGTTGAAATTAAGATGCATGTCACTTTTAAAAAAGAAAGGACAACATGTAATCTCTGGAGCTTCTTGGATCCCGATTAAAACTTTTGGACCTTAAAGATGTCAGCTTATTAACTCGTGTCAATTTAAAAATTTTCTCATTGTATTTTGTTGAACAAAGTTTGGATATCGAAACGACATAAACTACAATATCTGTTTAGTGTTTCCAAGTGTTCCTTAAATAAGAAACCTTAATAATTTCACGGCTCCATTGATTTTTACAGGAGGAAGAAAGTTTTGCCTGTACTTACTTGTTTCTGTGATGGTCGGTAAAAATTGTTAGCTGGTTTATAGATATGAAGAAAAAGTGAATGGAACTGAACAGAAGGTAAATTCAACAAGGCTGCTGGTTGCAATCAGTTCAACAATGAACACTGAAACACACAATCAGACAAGCGCAGTTGATGACCTGTGGGAATGAACCGGTATAGCAGTTAGGAAACATGTGGTACCGTTTGAGTTTCACGTATATGCCGACCGAGTAATATCTCAGAACTCTTAACCACTTCAGCCGTAATCACAGAGCAGGGCAATACGTTCTAACATGGACAGTCTCTAACTGTGAAGCACGTCAGTCTAGATGGTAACCTGCCTTTTCCCCTTCTCGGTTTCACAGAGTGATATCTTAAGCGTTCATTCTTATCTTGGTGGAAGGCGTGCCGACGGATGATGCAGGGTGTGAAGTGTTTTGTAAGTAAGAATTAAGTCTCTTGTGCGATTTCTTTAACTAACTGAAAACTGACCTAATTCTGACAGTCGTACCGAGTAGGGGGTTTTTCTGAGTCACATAATTCTCCCAATGAACCGCCTTTGTACACTTTTGCTACGTGCCACGTCCTTCTTAAGATAAGGACGCCAGGCCTGTATGTTTATTTCCAGGTGTGGGCGGATTATTGAAACGAATGTAATGGAAAATGGTTAAAAATGTTAGTTTCCACAAATTCTTCCTAGAGGGATTTCGGGGCTATTTGTGCTTTGTTGGCCATGGAAACACGATTGGTAGACAAACCCAAACTGTTTGCTGCTATGGTCCCTAGGTCTCGTCTGCATACTGGCAAGAGCAGCTCTAAGTTGCCAACGTAATGTTCATTACAATTTTGATGGCGAACTTACATGACTTTACACCCGCTGGCATTAAACGGCGAAGTAATTTCTATGAGCCTATGACTTAAAAAGTTCACATCGTCTTTTAGGGTAACCACATCCTCCGGATGCTCTAGAACTCACCAGGGTATTGTGTCATCCGCGTAGAGCAACGTCCGAAATTAGACTATATTGAGTAGTTCAAGGACAAAAAATACTGAATAACAGTGTTCCTACGACAGACGTTAATGATAACTGTTGGTAATGAGTAAACTGGAATTTGTAGATTTTTCATATAAATGAATTAGTTAGCCAAATGAATACGAGGGCTTCTTTTCAAGACAGATAATGTTGAACATGTGACAATCTGAATCGTTTAATAATCCTTCGAACTTAAACTTTTTGAAATAATTCACAGAAACCATGGACTTTATCTGATAATGAACCGTTCACTTATCGTGCTTAGTAAGTGGCTCAATTCTTCTCTCCCACCATGTTTATGATCGAGTCGTTCAAATCGACTCATTTCAAAATGCATCCCACGCGAACAATTTCCCCCCACTAACAACTATGCGACGATTCATCCCGAGAATGATTTATCCGGGAAACATTTTGTTTGACCTAATTTATCCCTTCACGAGTAATTTCCCTAACATCAAACGGTTTAATTATGTTTAGTTGTAATTACGAAACCGGTCAGTGTTAGAGGCTGTCTGTGTAATCCACATACTAAATCAGCTGCTGTAAAAAGAAGCTGCTGCGACTTGAACTCATGTTTAGGTTCAGGTCGTTTGGTTTGAGGGACATGCCGTGAAGTTTTAACATGCGTACACCCAAGGTCCCCTTGGATGTCAGTAAACCTCCTTGGTAGAGAAGTAACTGAACAAGAAGTTAACGAAATTCAGATTAGCGCTGTTGCATGCACGAATTATCGCAGAGACAGAGACGAGAAATTTCTTCGCCTGAAGATACGAAATACAGCACCCTGTTTACTAATCACAATTTGCCGCTGCCACTAGTATGTTCTAGTTAAATTTTTTGCAGGAAAAACTGTCCTGAAGTTAGTTTTCACGGGCTGAATTCTCACCAGTTTGGATTGTCTTCTAAATGAACTGTCTGGTGGCGAAGTGGTCTGAACCAGCTTTCGTGGAACCCGGAACGTCTGAACGCTGGATGATGTTCAAAAGTTTATTAAGTCCTAATGCATTTTTAGTGTTGTACTGTCCATGTATTGTAAGGCTAGAACTCCAGCTGGATAACCATAACTCACCCCATTCCCAAAAACGTCTTTTCCAATTCGATCATACAAGGCAGACAATCCTAGGCAAACCGGGAGAACCAAAATGGCGTTCACCACAGGTGACTACTGTAAATTTCTCTGTTCGCTGTAGCTATGCTCGTTACTGTCGACCCTGGATTTTACGTTCAAAAGCCTTGGCTCAATGGACAGCACAATATCTACCTTTCTTTGGTCCCAAGGTAAGGTCAAAACCTAAGCCTCAAGTCAACTATCAACGGTAGGCTTGTCTGGGAAACGGTGTCGGATTATTATTCACACGAGATAAACTGGATGGTCTAGTTCTGAGGACAAACTGCACAAACTTCTCTTGAAGGCGGAACACTTTCTAGCTGCAAAATAAGATCGAAAACAAGAAGAACTTTGCCAAGCTAACTTTTGTAATATGGCATCGTTAAATTTTTACAGTGAAACGTTATCAAACGTAATACTGACTGGTGGGCTTGGCAAGACCTTTATGATGACTTTTCATGTTGCGCATCTGAGACTGTTGTACAACTATAGGCCAATTATAAGTCTTTACCTTAAAGACTTAGTGCTCGGTATTGCTGGATCGTTCTATGTGCACTGCTTTTCTTGTTTCTGCGGAGCAGATAACATCAATTGCAAAACAATGTGTTGATCATAAAGAGTACACCAATACCCTCTTACTTAACTGACTACCGAACAGTAACGAAATATATCCAGGGCAATTTTGGCACACCTATTCCACTGGGGTCACAGAGTCAATTTGGATGCCGCGTGTGAGCGGACCTACCATGTCGCAGGTGTTCATACCAGAGGTGTGAAATTTCACAACCTGGCCGCTGTGGAGGCTATCAGAATTCGTCTGCGAGACCATATTCGGTGGCTGCATAAATCCTTTGTTCAAGTACTGAATCTGTCATAGTCGGTGGACCGAGTGCTGTGGAATCACAGTGACCATGTCCGTTATCCTTAAATGATAAAATATTCACATTCTATCTGGTTCCATGGGATGATGGCTTCACAACTATTTTCCCATTTATTGTGTTATATTTAGCTTGAAGACGATACAACAAAACGAGATTGATCGCCACGTTTCGATATCCGATGATGTAAAATATTGGGCGCTTTTCTTCATTATGAATAGTAAACAGTCAACAGTCAAGGGTCATAGGGTGAAAAATTTCTGTACAGGCATCAAACAATTGAGAAAGATTAAAAAATATGAACATAAAACTTGTCCAGTCAAACCGCTGTTCAGGATACCAGAGTGTTTGGATAGACAAGCCATCGGGATCGCTGCTAGAAAGTAGAAAACTGACACCAAGTTCTCAGCTTGACCGCAAGAATTGTTAGTCAGCAAAAACCAACGAGCATGCAAATGGGCAGTTACAATAGAAAAATGACCAGGAAATCTGAAACAGTGGTCAAATACACCAACATGATTGAGGTAAATGTCCCAAGAAAGTAACACTCCTCCAGGTAAGTAAAACCATTGATTACGTTTGACAAACGCATGACAACAAGGATAGAAACTGAACTATACCCAGATCGCTAAAATTGGAATCAGTGCCATCACAGTGCTACTGACTGCGGCAGTACCTTTCGTTCGCAAGGCTATTCTGGATACAGGTAAATAGTAGGAATTTTTGGTTACTATAAGCTCAACATCATTCAAAATTAGTCGCAACCTTCGCATTCCTGCTGACGTACTTTTCAGTCACCTCCTTTCGAAAAGAAACAACATGGTTAGATTGTTCCATTCGTACGGTTAGTCAGCACTGAATGTCATTGCCATGGCCGGGATTTGAACTCCTCTCACGCGTGTATGAGGTAACAGCGTTGATCGCTGTTACACTGACCTCACGATATGCAAGACCGGATTGCAATGTGCGGGCGTTCAACCATGTTCGCTACCACATACTGCTCAGACAAGCCAATCTCTTCGGCAGGACAAACAGTAATTGTCCTATTAATCACGATCAACACAAAATTAGTCATTACTGACGAGATCTAACGAGGCCATAACTCTCGTATATTACCTGTTTCCGAAACGGGTTGGCTGAAATGACTGCAGGAATTTGAGGGTGGCGGTCTATCGAATGAGATCCATTTCGCATGTGTTAACTGCAGCCTGATCAACTTACATCAGTAAACTGCCATAAGGTTGGGATTTTAGCTGTACATCGGTCAACCAGGTGGGGTGTTTGACAGTGGAATAAAGCCGAGCTACGGCTTAGCCACTGTGATGCTAGCACATGTTACAACGTTGCGTTCGGTAACCACTTAGGGGTGGACTTCACAATTCCGCTTATTCCACCAATACGATTGTCACCGCAATACGGGTCAACATGAAAATTATATGAGGCAGACTGGCCTGTTGGATAATTGTAGTAACCGTAAAAAACGAGATTATGAATGGAAAGCCACCATCACAATTCGGAAACTAGGTAAGTGCAACTTGAGGCTGAACGCAGCATTCTATCTTTATCCGTGGCAATATGATCACTTACGAAAGTCAAATTCACTAAAATTCGTTTTATGGAAGCAGTTTCAACTGAAGTTTTGCTAGCTATCTTCTACGATTAATTCCTACTAATCGTTCCAGATAACCACTAGTAAGTAGGACTTGCTTCACAAACTCTTCTTCTTTATTGATACGGTTATTGATACATACTTGTCTAGCTCTATGAAACAAGGTTTGCATCAACCGTGCTTACACAATCTCATTTGAGACAAAGATAGCCTGAAGTAACGTCCACTAAACCGGATTTTAGTAGCATGCCTCACGTTTACTTGTTAGTATTCTTCCTACAACATCGTTTCACATAAACAATGATTTCCTGTACTTGACGTAATATAGTAACTCTAATATTAACGGTACGGAAAGTTTGTAATTCTGCCATATTATGGGCTGACTGTACACGAAAATGAAAGTTGATTCCGTGTTGTAATGAACTTGAGAAATTGGGCCCCTTCGACTGTCCGTCACAGTAAATAGGAATGACTTTTACTGGTGACGTGATATGAAATTCCATAATTTTCCGTCCTTCCAATCTAACCTACTTGTATGTCCATGATACTTGCATCAAGCTCCACACCCAAGCCCTCATGAACCACAGTTACGTACGGGTACCAAACGTGATGTATTTCGGAAATTAAGGTCCAACGTAAATTACCTAGCCGAGGAAACATTCCGTTTGTGTAAGCTTCTCAGCTACGCAGTGGTAAAACGACCAGCATAGATCGTATAAGATTTCACGTGATAATATTTCATGAGCGGGAATTACCATTGGCTAGTGTTGCCAAAGCCCAACAATGAGTTAACATCTTAACTGTCTAGCGTGTTACGGACCTCAATACATATAAGACTACCTAATCTGAATCCGGTGTTACCTGGATCGTAAAAAACCGCTCTGTGGTTCGAAGATGAAGGACTTGCTACCATCTGAAGATGACAGTTGAAATCGTTACTGGTGCTTTGCAGTTCAGCAGACGACATTCTGACGGACCATTTGAGCTCAAGACAGATGTACAGTTGAAATTTTGCCCTCGCAAACTGGATTTATCCCATCTCAAAACCATCATCCAACTGCCTTGCTGTCTAAGCTGTTGACTGAAATACGCCGGTAAAGAAACCCTATTGTTCTTATGTTTGAGCTCGAGCGTCTTTGTTGTAACTTAGCTCACATACAGTCACGTTGCTTCCGTTGAAATTTAACCGTTCGAAGCAGAATTGTAGTTCATCAGTTCAGTATATTTGTCGGTCATTTGGGTGTTTGTCTAAACTAGAACACAGGAAAGACAGTTTACAAATGTGAACTGACACACTTTAATGTCAAACATCCAAAATGAATACTTCAAACGGGGGCAATTTCTGTCTGGCATGTGTCACATAACTCGACTACTCCAACAATCGTTTAAGAGGTTTAGAATCAATGAGACACCTTATGACCAACCTGTGACAAGTCACTAAGCCGTGGCTCACTGATATGTATGCCACCTTGTACTATGGTAGTGTGATCATTTCTGTAACTACAAGCACGCAGAATTTTGGTGTCGTTTTGTTATCAAGCATAAAATCAAGAATAGTTATAAGAGATCACTACTATAAATTCTGTTTGCAAACCAACTGGTTGTTACATGTACTGCTCAGTATGGATCAGTTTCCAATAAAGCAACAGAACCTAAAGATAATTTCATAGAAACTCAGTAACCATGCGTGTTATCATGAGCTGGCTAGGTGAAAATGGTCAAAAACAATACATATCGAACATAAAAGACTGGAAGAAATATGACATCCGATTAGCCTCAGTACCGAAATTCACGGCAAAACCGATGGTTTATAATAAAGCTGCCGAAGATGTACAAATATGACAAGCCCCAAAATATCTTTGTTAGATCGCACGTGATTATGTCAAAAATGCTGTCTTGTCATGTTGCACCAGCTGTTTTTCACTTCATGCTAACATTAGTTATTGTCCAGGCTAAAGATCTGGCCACCGATCGGCTTGTTAGCGGTAACCATAATAATATATCAAACTGAATGGCCGTTTTTGAGTAACTACATGTCCGAATATATGTTTACGTGAACCAAGACATTAACCTTGAATCATGACTGCATCGTTTCCACTCCAGGTATCTAAAAATATGTGTAACATTTTCCTTAAATAATTAGTTAATACTGTGGCATAGCCAGTTCTTTACTAAGACCATTGTGAAGAAATACTGTTCCCCGTCGCTTTTCGCACTAAACCAGTATTTAGATAAACTGAATACAGTTAGATTGTTATGGATCCAAAACCGCTAACTCGAACCGACCAACAATAACATTCGGAACGGAATTAGTCAATGTGTTACATAACTTGAATGGGGCTTTTTCACACCATCTTGTTCCTAGAACCTGAGTAGTTAACTCGCACGCTACCGATCAGACAATCCTGACATGATTATTAACAACTCTTCTGAGCCGCAGTCAATTTGCAATCACTGAGTGGATTAGCCTTAATTTACGGTCACTCAAGCAACCGTACTCCTGCTACAGAGTCTATCAGACCCTACACGGTTGGTTCTATTAACAAATGTGGTCGGCGAAGTTCAGTTGTTAATCGGACTCAGAATGCATTCAACACACTTGAACACATTTCACGAAAGTGAGTTTTCCGACCTAACAGCTGCTCCGCAAAATACTTATACAAACCTCATACTGTTGACAACCCAGTTCAATCTTTATTGCCTGCTTCAAAAAACATTACGTACAGGTCAAGCGTATGCACCTTTTCATTGTATTACAATCCACTAAACTTGCGACTTGCACGTCGGTAGCCGAAATCCTTCATTCACCATATGACGACTCCCTGTGCGCTTTGCAAAACGCCGAAAAATATCAAGCTACTACGTAATTCGTTTGGCCTACCGTCTAAACAACTTTATCAAACACATGTTCTGTGGATCGGATCACCTCCGTGTACCGGTTTAATGTCGTTCCAACTTTTACTTCAATCACAGACTGACCGATTACAGTGTGCTCTGCCGTGACAGCTAAATAAATTGGGAGATCGTCCGGGAGCCCATCTAGAAACAGTTACTCATTACTCAAATAAACCAGACCCTCGAAACTATCGGGTACGGAAGGCCTGAACCTTCGTCGATAAGATGTACTTCAATATGTGCATCAGTTACTGGACAAATAAATGAAAATGCGACTTTTGGTGGTGCTACAACTTGGTTGAACAGTCCACTCGCTATGCATATAAAAGCAAGGGGATGTAATATAAATAACTTGCGTTTTACTACTCAGGATCGAATAGAATCACTTGGTCATCGACTCTCACAACTGTAACACAAATCAACATCCGTGTTATGGAGAATGAACGATAGTGGTCATGATCAGTAGAGGTTTTGTTTGCTTGAGACACCTTTGTTGGAGTTTATGTGCATCTTTGAGGTAGGTTTGAGGTTAGATGGTGCAAATTACAGAGTACGAAGCAGACGGCGAGAATATAATACCTTCGAAAATGGTTGCTTCTGACAAACAACGAACTACTGGACGGCATTTTTGGGTTAGTCGGAACATATCAGCACCAGGCAAGCCCGAGAATCCTGCTAACAACACATGAGCAAGTTTCATCCCACGAGGTTGCATAAACGTATACGAATGTTTATCACTATCAGTCGCATATCTTTCCTTTATTAGCCGAAACTGATCAGTCACCAAGTTAGATTTCTAGTACTTATTCACAGATAGTAAGTTTCATCCGCATCGCCGTTGGTATGACTGAAATATAACAGTTTGAAACATCTGTCCGCCACATTTTTTGAAGCCATTGGGTTCAACTGCTTGCAGAGACATCTTTCACAACCTCTCCTCTAGCTGAACCAGGTGAAATTAACTTGGTGGCTAATCACAGGTATCTGATGGATTTAAGCCTACGAGGGCATTGACGTAGTGGTCAACACGGTTGCTTCATCAAAGCGTGACCGGTGTTCTAACCTCGGTCGTAGAAAGAATACGCCCTACTGACGAGTTATAACAGGGGTAAAATCCGAGTATAGCGCCTGTTTCTGAGGGGAACTGACTAGAAAGCCTATGAAGATGCAACAGCTGTGATCAAGTGTGTGATGTACAACTCATACCAACCAAATTCCCTAAGCAAGATAAAAATGTAACAACTGTGGAAAATAAGGAGCAAGTTTGTTGCGTTATTAGTTACTCAATTCAGAGTTGTATTCGGAACGCCTATGGTGGATTGTCTAGTTATTTGATAATCTATACGATGTGGGTGGGATTCCTAAAGACCTGTTAATGTTTCACTATGTAATTGACATACGGACAAGTATAGCCACCGTACCAAACACTGGCGCTCATATAACTTGCAAAAACCCATAGCCCCGTCATACGTTTTACAGAATACACATAGCTGGTAAGCGTCTCCATTTGGAATCACAGTGATCTATCCCTTTTTGAGAAGAAAAGGTGCTTGATATGAACAGCAATGCCACCTGATATATGCTGTAGATGTCAACAGGAGAAACTCTGTGGAAACTCCGTTGCACTTGATAAAAACCTATTTAGATTTGTTTAGAACCACAAAAATAAGGTTGAAATATTCTGAGTAGATGATGCTTGGGTTGATAGTGTGCACCAGACCTGCCAGATCAGCCAAAACTCTCGTTTACACAACGGAAAATTGAAGAACGACTGCGCGATGCAAACGATTAATTTGATAACATCATCGTACTACTCGCAGTTGTTTTCAGTAGACCGCGTTTAGGATTGCTAAATTTGTTTAAAACGTTAATAGCGAATGTGGAAACTTGATCATAGTGTTGACAAGCGCACTGCTCTGCTGCCTCTACTGACTGTGACTGTAAAATTATCTCATAGATAATTGGCTATCTTCAAGTCTTGGAATCCAGTGCTGAAGTGGTAGAATGTGTGGTCGAGGGTCAATAGTTAAATCATTAAAACGAGTAAGTACCTTCAACGAATTTTAGCCATTAAGCGTATACCACTTACATCACTCTGCTTTGCAAAGCTATAATTCATCTGAGCTCTTGAGACAGAATGGGTTTCTGTACATAGCCCACAAATGCTGTCAACGTATAAGTTGAATTGTGGGTTCCAGCGAGTCTAACGTAATTGGTCAAAAGTTGCCAACCAACTATTATCTTTAATCTATTGTGCTCTTTGTGACTTATTCCACTAAAATATACAGTTCATTCTACATAATGGAAATAGTGCATTTTAGAGAACACTAGGAATAATGACAGGAATTAGTAATGAATTGCTTACGTTTCTGACAATATATTTTTCAACTCATCTCATTTTTTGCTGTAATATTTTCTATGTTGCGGTTTCTAGACAAATCCAGTCAGTCTATGCGTCAGTTAAAAATGAAATCGCTGAGTAATTTGCAAAGCAGTTATTTTTAAACCAGTACATTAAAACAGAATGCCAATTCTTTGAAACATATTTTGGACCGTCTATGCATCCACAGTTTCAAAACAACTCATAAGCAATCTGTAATTGTTTTACTGGTAACGTTTCACTCGTGACACACAAACTTCGTCAAATCAGATTGACCAATTGCAAGGTTGTCAATAATTAAAGCGGTCCAGAATGAAGCAACTAAACGAGTCGGAAGGCAATAAGTGATGGGTCAAATGTACACGGATATGATCAACGCTGAGTACGAACTCCTAACTAAAGTAGTTCGGGCACATGTGAAAAACAAGAGAGATGTGAGATCAATACAATCATTCAGATAGGTTAATCGAGCAGTCACGTGACAGTGAGGAAGGTAGGGGGAGGTTTGGCTATAAATGTTACTTCATGCAGCCCTCAATGCAAGTCCGGTGAAACAGCCACCGAGTGACGCTTGTTCAAAGCCTTCAGGTCGAATTATCACACATTTGCCCTTCGTCACCTGGATAGCCTCTGAGTCCAAGGTCATGGCGTGTCAAACGCCTGACCGACAACCTGAAAGTCCTGTTCGTGATCCGGTATTTCAGCTGATCCCGGGAAGCTCTCCTTATGTTCCAGTGGCATTCATTTACTCTAGCTCCGAGTTCCTGTACAATTTATTGTGTATAAGCCCGTGAAAATTCCTTAGAGTTTATTCATCGTACGTAAGCGATTGTTCTGCCAACAAGGAGGGAAGACTTAGAGTGTACCAAGACCATACAAAGTACTTTTGTTTTCCTAAAAACAACCGTGCTATCTACTTTGTTTGAAACACTCGGAATAAGTTCTGATAGCTCCACCAAAAATAAGCCAAAAACAGTGGCTTTTATTTTTTCGACATCCAGGATAAAAGTTCGTTTACCATACCGCTTAGTCTATTGATAATTTGCCATGACCATTCCCGCGCTGCTTTGTATTCACCCTTATCTGTGTACACGTGCAAGACCATATGAACTATTGTAAACGAAACGCTAACACAACCTCTGGTCCAACCGATCTTTTGCACCAGAGATGAAACGTGAGCACTAAACAAACCTATCAAATGGTTACAAGGTATTCTAAAAATCGTATCCGTTCGCTTTAACTATGTATATTGCAGGTAAAACTAAAATTAGCGAAGTTCAAATAAGACCAACTCAGACACTGTTAGTGAGTTTGTTTCAAATAGTTCGAAACACTCTGACATAACATGTCTGCAGGAAATCGATGTACAGATGTAACTGTGAATAATAATTTAAACACCCACCCCAGTTGAATAAACCTATACTGAATGTCCTTGATGTCCGCTAATGTTCTAACGTTCTTCCTTGTAAGCTGACTCCCGTGTTTGTCACTCTCAATGAACAGTCACTCTAGGTTTGAGTGAAAACAATAAATTTTCAGGTCAAGTTAACTGGACATCAATCTATGGTACACGTTTAATGCCTCTTCAACGAACTTCACCATTTTTTGAAACAGGTATTTTTAAAAAATAGAGTAGGATTTCAAGGCAATCCATTGAAGTATGAATGTCTCATACTGTGAAACTGAGGTTGAAGGGAGTCGTTATGAAGTGAGTTTCCTTACGACTCAGGTAGGGTGGCCAGAATCGGATGCCCTGGAGTTTGATTCGTGAGGATCAGCATCAGAAAAAATGCTAATGCTTGATGAGTAACGCTTTCCACGGGAAAATGTCAATAATAGTAAGTGCTATTGGTGTGAGCAAACAAAAACATAATAATCTGGTTGAAAACTTTCCTCTAAAGACTATCAGTTTGCAGTATCTGCATTGATGAAAGGTTAGAACATTAATTGCATAGTGAGATAAATGTTCTTTGTAAGCGACATCAATCATCTTCAGCAGTGAGTTATAAACGGTGTTCATTGGACCATCGGTAGAACGGATACACGTTTCCCTGTGCAGCATAAATATGGTCCGTTGGATTTTTCTACATCTTCTGAATCTTACAAAGAACAGAGAAATATACCGTAGGGTCACGACATGGAAGGGAACAGAATAAAAACAATATGATATTGTACTTTTGACTATTTTAGTTGTGGTCAGTGAATAACATATACCCTGAAGTGGAGTGTGACCATCCGGGTTATCAAACTGTCAACCTGCTGCACCAAAACTGGTTGTAACCCCTGGTCGGAAGCAATACATGTAGGACATTCCAACTAGCAATTTCTTTAAGTAAGCGTGATAAGCTGGATGAATAGAAGGTAGAATGCCGTACAAGTAGAATTCACTCGTATGGCATCAGTTGCCGCGCAGCAGAACTGACTTAGTCTATTCATAACGATTGAATTTGGTTTCAAAAGGGGTAGACAGTGCTTGATAGTGATGAATGAATAACGTTCAGAACACACTGGCGCACTGATAGCATTCAATCTTTAGTGTCACTTTCTATATGGAAATATTAATAAATATGTATCAAATTTTGCATGGTGGATTTCGCAGCCAGAATTAGAGAGACAATGAAAACTAAGTTTTCAGGGTTATCATGAACTTCCAAGCCAACGTCTGATTAATAAGTCATAGTGTTATGAGATAGACGATAACAATACTCATAGTTCAGTTAGTTTCGTTACCTCACCATTGACAGATGAGAGTTTCTTGTCGGAACGTTACAGTCCCTTGACTTAATTCTAGTTATGGCTACTTCTAATTCAGCAGGCGAAACAAGAAGAAAAGCAGTCTTTTTATTATGTACTCTTGATAGGCAGTACAAATATTTCAGTCATCTTTAATGCGTGCACATCACAAACCAGAATTTAACGACCAAACACATTATTACCAAGTGAACAAGACTTTTCAAAAACATTCAGAGAAAAATTAAAATAAATTGCCTATTCATTCGAAACGGCACTGTTGATACCGTGATTTTACTTCATGAATAGAAGCAGCTAAGGTTTTGACTTAGCAGAATACAATAAACAAATAGGTTGAATGAGTATGTAGACCGTAAAAAAAACGTTCCACCAAGTCCAAGGTCCACGGTGTTGTTCCAGCTGTGTTTGTGCAACGTACACTTTGCTTCGGTTGCCTGTACTCTTGGAATACATCGTGTAGGTAACGTTTAGACTGATATCCAGGGAAATGGGAACTTCAGCTTAGAATAAGTAAAAGTCAGAGGGAGACCAAAAAACTAGCCGTAAGATTCAAAATGACTGTTTGGCCAAGTGGAGAATTCCGCTGGCGTTAGTCACACATTGGACGTAGGGCATTTAACTAGTCTGGCGTACATGAGTGTTCGAAGCCACGCGGAAGGTTTAGGTAACAAAAGACGCTAACAGTGTAAAATTAAAGAAAATTATAAACAGAATAAGTCGCTTTCAGGTAAATAGTGGCCCGCCTTCAATCAATCGATGTGAATTGTGTTCATGGCTAAATTAATAGAAATGTCCAACGACGGAGAAAATCTGTTCGGTTCACCGCTTATCCAAACGCCGAAAACAATAGTCAGTCTAGTAACAGGTCAACCGAACGTCGCTTTAGAGTACAGTATAAGAAGTAGACAAACAGTTACAATGTTACATCTTTCGTTATGCTCCACGTTCCTTGCTCCCTATTGGACCAATCAGATTACAGCTTGACTAAGTTTGCGCCTCTGAGACCAGCCAGTGACAGGCTGATTTCCTTAGTACTGATGTATGTATTAAAGTCCGGACTGTTTTGCCACAGAAACAGTTGCTTATTTCAACCAGTCTGACGTTTTCACTTTATTATGTTCTAGGAAAGATTCAATTTAAGTGTGATTTCTGGTGCTATTCGGAGTCCCTGATTTCAAGTACTACACTAGCTAATCAACGAAACATGAGATAAAAGTATATTAGCTTCATCCCTCTCTCTAGAATGCTTGAGCTGCGAAACTTTTTGGTCAGCTGGTTGTATCGACCTCGCTTCTGAGCCTGGTATCTTGGGCCATCAATTTACAACTATCATTGAGCTGGTCATGTTGTAGACTTGGCCGATGACTTAACACTTTCTTATTCAGAAATTACCCGCCATAAATATACTCAGAGTTACATCCATTTCATTTGGTGTAACGGAAGTTCCACGTTAGAGGCGAGGTGCTTCTGATATGCACAACTACCGGTCATCTACAAGTTTGGTCTAGAATCAAGAGCTCTCATTTGCTCCCAAACACATTGCAACAATTCGTCCAATTTCTGGTTGTTACTGTGACAAAATTAACGTGGTTCATACTGTTAGAATCGGTTCTCACAATCGCAAGACGCACAAAAACCATGTGTATAAGTTTTTCGTAATGATTAAATGTTTGCATATAAGTCCATTTTACAGTTATCACAAAAGCAGCTGGAGCAAATTGCATTCTATTTGCCTTTTATTTGAACTGTTTGTTGATTACTTGACCGTAACCGATAAAAATTTACAATGTCATAGCCACCTAAGTAGATCTAATCAACCGCGTGATGTGTGCTATTTCATTATTGCCGGCGCTTTACGAGAAGGGGCGCCTCATTTGAAAGTTAGGCTCAATTAAAAACCAATTCTAACAATCAAGAAGCAGCATCTTTTTTCACTCACTTTAGGCAATTCACTCAGGGTTAGACAAATGCGAATTACTGGCGTAACTCGCAAAAACTGTTGATTTGATGGATGGGCTTGTCACAGATAAACTTCTCTATGACATGGGAAGTAACGAACAAATAGTCTAAACGTATTTCTTTCTAGATAAAGTCGAACGATGAGCACATTGCCTTGCTTTCTAGTTCACTTGCTGTTTGGCGTGCAATGCAATATATATTACAAGAAAACCCTGCATAATATATTTGGAAAACTAGTATGTTTCTGAATACTGGTTACTCATTCATCGACTGTCGTTTACGTGGTGGACTGTTATTGAGTCTCATCTAGTTATCTTTCTTGATGAATGACCCCAATCGCGAAAGCCGCCGTGTGGTTCTGGCGAAGTTCTACCACCAGGCACATACTGGTTATACTGTGGTGGT
The DNA here is from genome assembly GCA_014338405.1 of Paragonimus skrjabini miyazakii. Taxonomy (NCBI): domain Eukaryota; kingdom Metazoa; phylum Platyhelminthes; class Trematoda; order Plagiorchiida; family Troglotrematidae; genus Paragonimus; species Paragonimus skrjabini miyazakii. Next base: position 193,997 of record JTDE01000376.1, read on the forward strand.
TTCTAAATATATGCTTTTTGTTGTATTTATTCAGAATGCTTATTCACTGCGATCATTTGAGACATTTCACAATAACTTGGTTTTTAAGATTACATGAAACAAAACGGGTATGTCCGGTTACCAAACGCTTTGTGTGCTTGTTAGCTTTCGTTTAAACATTTATTGAACAATCTTGCTGATATTCCGATGACTCATTTAAAACAAAATTACTCCTTAAAGCGATTGACGAATGCTGCCAGTCAAAATGACATATCGCAATCGAAAATGGGGATATTCAACTGTTATCAAAAAAGATCATTTGTGCTCCATTCAAATGTAAATTTTGGGCCAAAAATGCATTCACTTTTCGAACAGTTAGCTGCTTTTGCTTTTAACCTTGAAGCATAAAACATAGTCAATAAAACATAACAGTAATTTAGCGGAAGTCTTAGTGTTTTCAGCTCATTTGGCTGAATATCAGCGAAGATCCGTCTGCGTTTAATAAACGATACTTGATGCGGTGATGCGTGGTATAGGAGCTGAGGGATAAGAGGTAGTGAACAAACAAACTCATCATCCGGCCTCATCCAATAGAGTACGCCACTGAGTCCACTGCCATAAATACATCAGGTACAGGCAGAATAATGCAAGAATGACTTCCGCACCCTTTTAACTACCTTCACCGTGGATAGTTTCTACCTTTCTGGCTTGTAAAAAAGTTGCCAGAACAAAGTGACTTGTGTGCTCGAATTTTATTATTGACGGAAATGATCGGGTTCTCCAGAAAACAAAGTATAATAATTCCAACCAACAAACATGTATAGCGCACTTCGTCAGTAATCTGATACATCAGCTTTCTTTGTCATATATTCCGTCAGCTCTGGATGCATGTAATTTGCAACAATATAACTGTAGGCGAGGTCCATAAAATTAATCAATGAGTAACCCAATCTGTGGTTTATTTTGTGCTGGTGACTCAATCTTGTTACCTCGAGTCTCAGAACTGTCAGAAATGTATAGTAGCTTTCCGAATGCGTTGTTAGATAATAATTGCCCCATTTTCTGTTTCTGCCTTACAATATTTTCGTGAGTGTGATGAAAAATGTGCCTGAAAATTACAATATTAGATAAGAAAGCATGTAATCTGTTACACAGAAGGCATACGACAACATCCTATAGAATTACTACATATTCCCTATAAGTTTATATAACTTATGATATAAACACTCAAATAACTGAACCATTTCGTTACTGTTATTGGTATTCTTGATTGCGAATCATTTAACATGTGGACCACATTAATGATCAACAAACAAGTGGGTGGCGCTGAATAAGACCCTTATTAGCTGTTGGTTGGTTCACTCCACACTCTTATCTGAATAGACAACACAAATCAAATTAAAGTCAATTGCTAGATTCTAAACGCGACAGAAAATTTTCTCCGCAAAGCAAATTGCCCAACAAACATAGAAAGAATGATTTTTCTTTGTTAAACTAAGTTTGTATTTTCTTTTTGTCAATTGCTCGTTTTTGTTTTATTTGCAACAAGATAAAAGACCGCGTTCCAATTCTAAGTCGAACAGTTAGATATAGATAATCTTTCTTTCTTTATTCCCATGACAAGTTTATTTTATCGTTTTACTTGCTTTCATACTGCATACACAAAGAAACCTCACTATCTATTACAGTTCCTTGCATGTTGCAAGTTTTCGCCACATAATATCAAACCAGAAAACTTTATGAGCAGTTTTAATTCTTCCTGTTTGTCTATCGGTAAGGTGATTGAATTCCTTATCTACTTTGTGGATCACTGATTTGATTACTTCATTACGGTTGTGAATGACTACCAGGTCGTGAAACATTTAAAAAAGTTTACAACTAATTTTTTTAAAGGTATACTGCAAGCAATATTTTAGAGTCTGGGTATGAACTGCAATCACGTCTTACAAAATCCAGTTTCACTTGAGTTTTAAGTAGGTCTGCAATTTAAACGTTGGCCAAATTTCAATTATCTGACATAACCTTCATGGTGTGCTATCTACTTTGAAGCAAATCTAGATGTAACATATTGTGTTAATATTCAATTTGGATAAAACTACAAGGTTTCTTTCCGAACTTCTCGTTTCATCAAAGAAGGTGTATAAAGCGTGGAAAATTTAAATTGGCGCCAAACATATCTAACTGAAAAGTCTTACTATCAAAAAACATGACTTCGAACAGAATGCTAGTTTCACTTTCATGATAATATACTAAAGTTATCTGCTGCGTGTCCGGGACACACGCGTCTAAGTATTTGTAAATTAAAGGCAGATCACACCATAACTGCGGCCCACATTTGAAGGATGTATAAATACTTTTTTATGAAGTACATTGTCCAACAAAAATGATTTATTAAACCAACCGACAATAATATGCAAAACGAGATTTCCAACGAAAAATCATCACCTTTCCATTTGAGATGTTTACACCTGACTGGAATAGATTACAAGCAGTTGCGCAATAATTTTCTGTGTAGATTATCGTTAGTCTGATACTTTCAGAAAATGAATACTTTGCTCGTAGTTTTATTGATCTGGTTTTGCCACAATTGCATGACAAACTTAACTGTCAGCCATCTTTAAGAAAATTTTAACCGTTACTAGTTGTTAACACTGAATTTTGAACATGACCCGAATTTCAATTTGAACATCACTCATATTTGATCGCAACCTTCGCATTCAGGTACACTTTCCAGCCAGTCTGGTTTGAAAATCTGAAATCAAACGCCGCGACCAAAAGTGAATGATGTTCAGCTTGAAGTTAACCACATTTCCGACTACTCATCAGTAACCTAAAGTATCACCTAGCAAGTTTAGTGGGATCAGAGCTTTCGACCGGTCTCCGAGGTCCTAACCACGAGGTCATCGATCGAAGTTAACAGGGCAATTACTGTGTCTTCTATCGAAACGATCAGGCAGCCTGGTCATTACTCACAAGCCAACCTGGTTCGTATACAAGGATTCAGTCGTGCCTGAAGTGAGGTGAATGGTGCAGTGGTAAACACGGTTGCCTTATGAAAGCGTGGTCGGAGTTCTGGTCCCGGTCGTGGCCAGGACATGAACGACTGACCAGCTCCAATGAGAGCAAAACTGCAGTCTAGTGTTTCTAATCGAAAGAGGCTGACTGAAAAGTCCATCTGAATGCAAAGTCCGTGGGCAGTTGTGGGTGATTTTCAATTTGAAATTGAGCAAATCCCGACTACTCATCAGTAACCGGAATTCTCAACAATTACCCTATTACTCTTTATTTACTCAAGTATTTTAATTTCGAGATTTTGTCCAATGAAGTGCACGTAGTGCTTTTGTTGTATCGAGTTTCTCCCAGATATTCAGCAAACCGGAACAGCAAGAAGTAGATTCGTCAGGTGGGTCAAGGATAGTATTGTGGTGACCGTAAAAGACGCTTGGTCTGGGAATTCGTTTACTACGCAAACTCCCGTACAGATCATGCTAAAAATGAAACCACAAAACGCATACCCTCATTTGCACGGCAGACATGCATTCACATACATTGGGAGACGGTACGTTGTCATTCGCCTTGGTGCAACTTCTCACACAGCAGGTACACACTATTTCCATGGTCTCTTCTGATCCATCGTCTTCCTGGCGTTGAGAGCTTGCCCTTCTGTTTCTGAATGTCGCTTGTGAGTAGTTTACTGCTTGTGAGTAATGTACTGTTTTCAAAGAGACTGCCTGTTATACGACAGAATGATTAGGTTACTAGTTGTTGTATGTTTTATAAGACCGTTATTGCTAAGCACATAAGATTTCTTGAGGTCGTTCTGGACAATTCTGGGGAATGAAAGCAAGGAGACTAATGATATGTCAGCTAACGTTACAAGAAATATGGAAGGACTGTTTAAAATGCATCCGTTCGCCTACTAAGAACGTTAACCGCTATATAGTATTTCTTTGAGAAAGAGTCGCATATGAGCATGCTGGAAAGGAACAATCAGTAAAAGTGATTGTTCTTCGTAATAATTAGTTCAGCAAAGTTGTTGCAATTAAAAACCTTCTTGTCAGCAACTGGCATTTTAGCTTGATTCTAAACAGCGACCTAACATGTACACCACAGCTTCTAACGTCCTGAACCATCGGAGTTAGTGAGTCTGATATTTTAAATTCGTACCCAAATGCTTACGCATTGAGTTCAGCAAGATGGTAACCATAAAACCATCTATGGAACAAAATGCTGTGTTATAAACCGCATTTATGTTGGTATCCGAGCTAATACATTTCATTACGTAATCATGAAGTAAAGCATCCCTTATCTACTTCAACTGCGTTACATGCGTTATGCATTATTTTTTGTTAGTCAGTTTTTGTGACATTGTGATGGAAGTTCAAAAAGCTACAATCGCTTAAACTTTGTCGAGTTGCTAAAAAATAATCAGCAGTGCTATTTTTTATCTACAGGGTAGCTGTATTAAAGAATATTGACTCTGAGCTGTGATAGCACACAATGATATGCATTAGTGTTGATTTTAAAATGTCGTCTCGTAATTGTCAGACCTCTGTAATATGATAAACAAAAACTGCTGTGATACCGTTTGTTGTCTACAATGAGACAAATTCATAAGATATATTTTGTTTAGTACATAACGCGCAATCTCATATCAAACGACCATGCCAGACATCCAAAATTAGGTTATTAGAAATTAATTGTCCTGCTAAAAATTCTGGAACACCGTAATGGTTGTGTAATTTAGACTGTTTCAACAATTCATGCCTCCCATCACTCTGATTTCAATCATTTCCATAATCAGAAGACATCCTCTAACTTATCAACTTTGAAAATGAGTAAGGGTAAGGAAAATTTGATCGCAGGTTTGTGCTTGGGTCACTAACAACAAAATACACAACACACACCTCGAATGACTTACAATAAACCGGGTTGGCAAATGAGAACAGCGATGTATTAATTGTTTACGGCCACTGAATCTTAGAACACTCTATGGATGATCTTTTCATCTTACTCCGAAGACTGAATTTGTTCAGATATTTTGCGTTGCACTTAGCTTACTGACTACACAATATAGCAGACATTTGTGAAATTGTTGTTTCTAGAACATGAGTTAACGAAACTTATTACACTACACCTATTGGATTAAGTACAAAGCAAAAAATCGCGGCTAAAATTTTTCTCAACGGAAAGAGTATAAAGCTGAGATTTTGACTTTCATAATTCATGCTTACCAACCGCTGTACAGTCACTATAATTAGATGCAAAGTTTTTGCTAAGAGTATATTATAAGACGATCCGCAAATTTCTGTCACTTAAGTCGTAAAAACTTGATACATCAACCCATTTTTTGTTCATTTTACTGTCTCAGTGTTAATACTCACCCTAGACGTTAAAATCGTTGAAGCTTATGGGGAAATGGATCTTAAGATTTTGGGGCGTATAATTCTCGTCAGGTGATTTGTGCAAGTAATGACAGCCTTTGATTTGTGGAAGACAGCAACTTTTACTGATGAATTAAATTTTCTTCTGAACGTGAGAATACGTGAAAGTATTCAGTTTGTCAACGTGAACTCAATTTGTGGTAATGATTTTAAAATTTGAGATGAATTCAGATTCAATTCAAATGCGTCAATCAGATCACGTTGAAATAACCCAGTCAAAATGTTTACTACTGGCAACTATTCAGCAACGTACGTCCGAGCCTTTACTCACAGATCTTTAATGATTAAGCTATCCTGGTAAATTGTAATATATTAATCAGTTTGTTTAAGTCATAAAAACCAGTGTTAACACATAAACAACTTCAACAGAATAACTAACAATTTTGAAACTAACTTCGTAGTAGAAATGTGATGAAATAAAGGTAGAAGAAATGGTTTCGGATACTGAGACACTTTTGTAAATATTTTAGCTTTGCTACAGATATGGAAAATTAGGACTTTAATTTGGAGTGTTTCAATAAAGTAGGTTAAAAAAAATGTAATATTGTTCTTGCCAAAATGCACGCGAAAATGTCAGACTTTGCTCACACTCGCCCGGGTTTTGCATAAGTTAGTAACCCGTAATAATTAGTTGACTGTTCAAGAAACTTATAACAGCCGTCTTGCACTTGAATATGAGATGGGCAGGCTGATGGCACGAAACATCCAAAAGAAACAGCTAAAACCTCTCAGCCATCTTCATTATTTCGTAGTTCCTGAGATCGTTCATGTTGAAGAACTAGCATATATTCTCTGAAAATATGGAACCAGTTTAAGGACGTACTCCCACTGTATGACATGCAGTTTCGTTGAGAGCAGTACACTACTCACAAGCAGTATACTGCTCACAAGCGACATTCAAAAACAGAAGGGCAAGCTCTCAATGCCAGAAGGACGATAGATCAGAAGAGATCATCGGAATAGTGTGTACCTACTGTGTGAGAAGTTGCACCAAGGCGAATGACAACTTACTGTCTCCCAATGTATGTGAATGCATGTCTGCCTTGCAAATGAGGGTATACGTTTTGTAGTTTCATTTTTAGCATGATCTGTACGGGAGTTTGCGCAGTAAACGAATTTTGAGTTCAAGCGTCTTTTGTGGTCACAACACTCTTAACTACTGACTCAAGTGCCGTCTGTTTGACTTCTCGATAAAAAGTATTTAGATTTTATTGGCATAATTTTCCGTCACATCCTTGAAAAATACAAGCGATGAAAACATCATTTTTCTGGGTGCTGCTGTAGATGATCTTTTATGGATTGACATTAAAATTAATTTTACGTAATTTGGTAAATCCAAAACTGACCGTAGAAATTGCTTAATTATATGTGTAACGACTTAACAAAGCAACACATTTGACATTTTGGGGAAAAGATTCAATAACGTTTTTGAAATGAATGTTTCATTTATCGATCACTAAAAACATCACGGAATTACGCTTCAGGTTCCTACTGAAAAACAAGCGTGACGGCAAATATTTGGAGGAAGGAACGTAGAATTAATCAGTCTCCAGTGTACTTACGAACAAAGCTCTAGTAACAGTCTTGAATAGCAATTAATCATATTAACGGAAGGCATTTACTAAACTATTTCGTGTCATCCTTACAGACGAGGATGAAGATACCAGAATTTAGCAGTGTACTAGCAATTAATGAAATGTAACTTGATCTTGGGTTGATGGAAGAATTTTGCGACTTTCCGCAAAATTTCGGTGATCGTTTTTTTCATCTGTAATAAAAATGATACATTAGAATAAATGGACTATAAACTGGAGTTTCTCAAAGTCCTGACTAAATTTTCTGGATATTTGTTCTTACCTTCAGCAATGGAGCGCTAGCTCACAATCTGGAATACGGATGTTTACTGATAAAATGTAACATGTGTTGGTCTTGATATGAGTGAACCGTTGGATAACTGCAAAAGAGTTATAGAATTTTGTTCTAAACACAAACTGGTTCAATCAAAAATTCGACGCCAGGAAGTTTCTAAAATAAAATTCATTGATTTTCTCTAAGTTTACGGGCAGCTTGTTAAAGGTAGACTCTGAAAAAAGCAACTGAACTATGAACAATCGCAAAGCCTTACTAAGAATTAACCGAAACATAATTTTACCTTGGTGTTGAATACTGCATGATGGGTCTGAAATATCAACTTGTAGCAGCAGGTCTGAGGAAATTCTGGAAAGCACAGCCCATAAATGTATGTGGATAAGAATTTACAGTTTTTGCCTTAGTTTTTGAGCAGGCAGTAGAGGAGATTAAAATAAAATGTAACAGATGCGGTTGACAACAGAAGCAAAGAGTCACCGTGCGCGTACAAACATTCCGACAAATCATTTGGTGATAAGTAATGAGGGAGTTTGGTTAGTATAATTTGAAAATCACCCACACTTAACCACAGCTCTCACATCTTCATGAAATGTCTTTCAAAAACGATCCATTTTCTGAAGTTTTGTTCTCATTAAAGCTCACTGCTATGATCTGGAGTGAAACATGGCCATGCCCTCATAAGTTAACCATTTCGACCATTACGAAAGTGACAAGACATTAAGCACGATGGAGTCATTTTACACAAATTCAGTCACGTTTGCCTGAGAGAGGAATTACCCGATCACTGTAAGAGGAGACGTAGTAACTGTCTTGTTAACTGCAATCACTGGTCTCATGGCAAAGAACTGTCCACAAATCGAACTCAGAAATCACCGAAGTTGTTGGGCGATGATCTTGAATACTGATGAGTAGTATAGGACTTTTTTCGATATAAGTTAATCATCAGTGGCAGCTGACTACAAGCTTCGTATCCCAAAAGACTTTTGTTATACTGTAAAACAGAGCACCTACTACCGTTGACTCTAGGCTAAAGTATTAAGGACGTCGATGGTTGTTTCCAGACATTTACAAAATGGCTTGCCATAATGATGGGCAATCAGCAGAACCAATATGGGATCTCGTTGACTTACAAACTGAATAGTTGGTAACTACTTCAGTCAGCCTAAGTAGAACTTATGACTTTTGACTTGACTAAATCAGACAGCATATTGACAGACCATATATATAAACACTAGTTAGAACTGCATCTCGTTATATACATTGCTTTTCACTCACAATCGATTGCAGCTGTCGCATTACTATGGAGATCTGGCAGTAAAACTCAAGAGCCGACTGCTACAGAAGTCTATCTGTTATATTTTAGCCATTCTACCTAAAAGCAAGAAATAGACGTCAAACCGATAACTAGCAGATAACTCCACATATATCTGGTTATTGGTGTTTTTATACTCCTAAATCCAAGGTCGCTCACACAAGAAATAAGAAACTGTATACTGAAAAAGAACTGACGAAAATATATGTTGAGACCAGAATTGCAGAGATGGTAGTTCTCTTGAGATGACCGCATTGATCATTTTATCATTGTCTCATATCGGAGGAAGGACGTAGTTTTCTTATTTTTTACGCTCAGATGCTTGTAAAGCACTTGTAGTCAAGTGTAGTTAGATGTTCATATATGGCCATTCTGTCTCGTCTAACATGAGGCTGGTACCACAATACTCAATAAGATTTCTCCTTACAAAAGTGACAGTCTAAATCGTAGTCGTGAGATCGACTTGGACAGGACGTGACTTTGCCAGTTTTTCTGTGCAAACTGACCAAAAGATGACCAGGAATGCAAAATCTGTGATGATACTTCAATGGTGTACAATTTATAGTAACCAATTCCACAAATGTTTGCCAGTGACTGTTGGTAACTTGTAAGTGATCAGACTTGGTTGGGACTCATATGGACTTTTGACTGTTGCGGTTAGCAAATTGGTGTTGCCGCATGAAGCAACCAAAAAGCTGAGTACAACAAGTATGGAGCACACTACCAAGTTAAAGAGGAGACGACCAGCAATATGTATACGTACATATATATATATCAGTCATCGGATGGATTGTAGTAACCTACAATCCTGAAAATGACGAAGTGCTCAAGATTGCTGGGACGGAAAAAGACAGTCGAACTATCCTTTCGGTCAACTGGATGTACGATTTATGTATTGTGGTTAGTACATACTGACAACTTGAGTCGTTTTGTCGCTGTCACTGTTAGGCTATTTAATATACGGATGCTTCTAACTTGTCATGCACACGTTTGCTAACTAAGAAACTGAATTAACAGTCAACAACTCTGCTAAATGCTTTGATGTACGTATCATAATTTGCATCACAGAAGAAAAACGATTAACTTACGAGACCTTTCATGTTGGTCTTTTATGCGTTAGTCAAGGTGGTGGTTACGAATTGAATAAGTATAACTGAAAGAAACAGCCAACATAGACTTGCAGTACTGTTAGCACCTACTGGTGAATCCTAGGTTCCCACTGCCCTCTAATGACAGTTAATCAGGCTGGTGTCTCCAAGGAATTATGAGATAATTGCGCAAATAAACGTGTACCTATGAATGCCCAAGAAACGTAGGCCGGTTATTATGTTGGGAAAAAGGAAGAAACCCGCCGGAAAAGCTGCGCTGGGCTCAAGTCAGTTTCATAAGAGCCTTCATCGGCTGTTTTGATGATATTCACTAACCAAACGCTACTACCCAGAGATACGGAAGTCAAACAGCTGTATTATTAACGTGTTGAAAGCGCCAAACTCATTGAACTGGTTCACTGAATAAAAAGCATTCGCTATCTAGGCGAAGGACGGAGACAACAGAAGCAACAGTTTCATGGATAAATCAAGCATTTTCTTGGAGGTGGACCGGTTGAGCAGACCTGTCAAGTGTCCTTCAAAGTGACACAGGTTAAATATGTTTCAATTTTTCGGACGGTAGAAACTAAAATCGGTGTAACCCCATTTCGTAATTAAACTGAGGAAAAATGTAACAGCAATCTCTTACAATGTCCCCACTGTGTACGCCGAAAAGTCCATCGGAGTAGGATGCGGCAAGCTTACAAACGCATAGAGGATGATGGTTTCAGTCATGCGCATGTGATTTAACACTGTTTTTCCTCGGGAAAGCTAATTAACCCTTGCAAGGTCAAAACAATCTATTCATGTAAGGTGATTTAGGAGGTAAGTACTACACATATTAACCAAAAATAAACGCACACTAGTTTCAAGGAAAGCATGAAGCAGATGACGTTTATACATATATTTGTTATGCACTTTTAATTCATAGACTTTGGGAGTCCGTAGGATTATTCTTGCCTGTACTGAACACGTATATCTGTTGAGTGTAGATTATTTGACAGTTCGGTTCTGCCATCCAGAAAGTGAAACAATTTCCAACCCCGCCTATACATCGTCCTTTTCAGTCTTATGTAATGTTTCGGGGATTTAACTAACAAACTTTCTAGCCGAGTCAGAAAACGATCGATGAGTGTGTACACCTGAAGCGCGGTTAGGTCTGTCGAAATGGTTGTGCTTATTCTATCAGGATCACAACTTTCGATCACTTCAGCCTGTTCCATTCACAATGGTCCAGTTATGATTTCTGCTTTGATTCGATTAGAATACCCGTTAGTGTAACCCCTCGATAAGTTTTGCATTTCAGCATCCAGTTTCCACTTTTTGCACCACTTTGATGGTAGTTTCTAGTCAATTTGAACGATTTTGGAGATATAAAACTGCTGCTTTAAACGCTTTTTTGTTACAGCTGTTTGACTTTCGTTTGGTTAGTGAATATCATCACAACAAACGATGAAGGCTCTTATGAAACTGACTTGAACGCAGCGCAGCTTCTTTGGCGGGTTTCTTCCTGTTTCTCAACATACGAACCAGCCTACGTTATTTGGGCATTCTTAGGCGCACAGCCCATTTACGCGATTAGATAACTTACCATAAATTTTCGCCTGTGATAATTAATACGCGCCATCCGGTATCATCACTTATTTTAAGCAGACAAAACGGCTTCCTACATTCTAGTCAAACGATACGAAATGTATGCTTCAATTCATATTATGTAGAGCCGTACAACTTCAGTCAGTCAATGCGCATTCGACAAAGTTTTACGTATATGAAGTGATCAATGGATGAGCTAACAGTCTTGCTCCTTAATGGTACATTCACCTGTTCAGTGTACCGAAATGAAGCAAACTATTTCCTCATCCCTGATAAGATCATCGCTGGAATTTCACATATCCTTTTAGTACAACGTTATTTACATAAACCAATCTTCAAGTGTAGTGCCCAGTGCAAAACCCTTGTGTATCTTCTCATTCGAACGAAAATGATGTAAGCTGGCTGACTGTTTAGTAACTACCTAAGTGGACAGGTTAAACTGGTTAGTTGTCAGTGCGCCAGTGAGAACTTGAACCCTCGGATTCATGTGGTCTGATGCCATATGCGCTGGACAGATTTAGAGTTTAAATTCCACTAGTTAAATGACACCCGTGGATCTGCAGCAAGCAAGTATAATCTTTCGAATAAAAATGGTTGAGTTTAAAACCTCGCGGAAATTTAACAAGAGGCTCTTAGAGCTATCTGAACATCATTTTAATGTTCTTTTGATAGATCGCTGTAAGTAGGCTAATGATGGACTAATGCATAGCCCTCTCTTGAAGCCACATTGATGATGGCGCTAAAGGTATTTCAATCGAGTAGACAATTCCCTAGAATGCTCAGTTAACTTATCTAGGATTCACTAACCTGCTACTTTTCGAAACAGTTGTAGACCATTAGTAATAACATCAGTAGGATATGTCAAATCGAGAAGCCAAGTCACTCGCTGTATTTCCTCCTGTGTTTATGTAGTTTTGCCGGTGTTAAAAACTGACATAAAACTTCAACAATTATCGAAGTATTTTTGAGGTAGCATACAAAGTTGATCACCCCCGTTTTCTTAGTTGTAAGCAATGTCTCACTCACTGGAAATAAACACTCTGTGTTAACCATTTGAATCACCCATTGTTTAACCCAGTTGCCTGCTCTAATAAAAGGACTTAACTTAGCCTCAATGACAGGCCAACTCTGTTCGTAAAAACTGATCAGATCCGTTAGTCTGTGAGTGACATTGGCTGTGCAAATCTCCACCTAGCAATCAATTTTTAGGTGCAAATTCTATTGTTTGTGGGTGACTTTTCACGAGCTAAAGGTTCTGTTAGTAGATGCGCCGTTGTTTTACTAAAAAGGTTATCTTGATTTAGAAGTAATCTAGTTTAAGAAATGCCTTGTGGGGGATGCTAATGTACCACGTTCTAGTGATTCATTTTGTGTTAACCGACAGGTTGATAAAAGTTATTTTACTGATATCTTAGCTTTAAAGATATTCAGGCAAGTAGAACTAACACACACTTATGATTTTTAGGCATAAAGAAATAAAACAAAATCAATATTTTTTGATTGCACAATCTTGAGTAATGTTTACTGTTACCGAATTTTGCTATTATCATAAAGGCCTAACAAGAGACCTAATTGATTACAAGTTCAGTTTCAGTTAAACTTAAATGGGAACAATTAGCTGTGCAAGTTTGGTTACATAATGTTTCGGATTTGACCGTTTGCTATAATAGCAAGATTTGGTACGAACCAGTACAACTCATTATTGTTCAAAAATGTACCAGGCTGCCAAGAACTGACCTGATTGACATGAGATTTATTATTATTATTATTATTATTATTATTATTATTATTATTATTATTATGTTCCTGGGGGCACTGCACACATTTTATTGCTAAGTTTTACCTATCTGATGGCTCCCGCAATCAGCTGTAGGTAAAACAAACGACTTCGTTTACAAACTGTATCAGAATGTGGGTGTATAACCAAACTGGGAAGCTCAATTTTTCATTGCAACCCATCCGACCGATATTTGCTTGTAAGTTATGAACTCCTCATCTCAAGACATGCTTGTCAACAGTAAACACACTGGATTTTACGTATTTTTGGCTAGCTAAATATGTTCTTCAGGTTAAAGCAGTTCACCACATCACTGGCACAAAATGGTTAACATATTACCTAACAAGACCCAAATCAATGCTGGTTAAGAACTGTTGGTCGTTTGCTTTGCAACGATGGAGGCTAACATGACTGTAACCTGTGACCTTAACGATTTTAGCGACTGAACAGACAGAGTGATTGCATACCAAAACTGTGTTAGTCCCGACATCACAAAAAAAGCTCAAATACCATTGTAAAAATGTTTAAAATTTTGCCTCGTAATCAAAAGGTTTCAGTCCGGTTGATGAAATCAGAAGATAAGCAGCAAGAATCATGAACAACGGCCTTTTTTTACTAAACATCCAAGCAACTGGAACAACCCCAAACTTATTACCACCTGCAATACAAAATTCATTTCAGGTAATCAGATTTTATATAACTTATTCAAATGCCTGGTTTAAGTGCAGGAAATGCCCTATCCCGTAAAACGTCACCCGTGTAATTAAAGTCCTGTTTATCACCATGAAGGTTGGAACTGTGCTTCCTGAATAAAGCTACTCTGTAAATTTTAATCGAAGCGGCATTCCGGACACCATCTACTATTATTTATACCTTTAAAAATACTGTACTGTGCTCTTCGTGTAATGTAAGTACAAGCTATGGAATCATCACAAGTCTCGCACAGACCTCATCAAAAACATTTGGACTGGATAACAAACATCGTTATGTTCCACTTTAGTAGTCATATAATCGTACTGTCAACATGCTCATTTGCATTTGAACTTAATGCAATACTATGTTTCCGTGCCCCTAATATTTAAAACACAGCTTTCTGACTGTTTCTAAAGATGTCATCCAACCAGTGACCAGCGATTACTGCTAATCAGTACTACGTGGTGTCAATAATAACATTGCTTTTTGTGAATTTTTACCAGCTCCTCAGTTGGCAAACTGTGCCACCATTTATACAAAATGTATAAACTACCTGTCCTATTATGTGCAGTTTGTCAGGAATCATAGTTATTCATTGCTCTTCTGAAAACGTATTCGTTAGCTAGACTCCAACAATCTTATAGATGGTTGCAAATTCAATAGAACTTATTAAAAACAATCATTGACTTGAATGCTAGAGCAAACTGTATTGATTTATCAGAATAATGCATATCTGTGAACTCAGAATTACACCAAGCTGTCAGTCATCTGAATGGAAATGACAGACTGATGATGGTCGAACACGCTGAAACTTATCGAGAAACAATGGTTAACTATTACGCAGGATAAAAAGACAGAAACTACGACATTGTTTATGAATACAATTGGTTACTGAAACGGAAAGATTGGAATCGCCACATCCTGATGATCGTGCACTCTAGTCTAGACAAAAAATTTTCAAATCAAATGGAGTGAACAGATGGTTACGGTAAAAATGCAGCGTGTAAGCTTTTCGATGTTCATTTTTTGTTGAAAAACTCTGCGAGATATTTCACATACAGCAATCACCCGACGAGATACAAAACTATGAACGGCACTAGTTAACACCTTTAAAAGAATGGCATTACTGAAGAGCTATCAAATCAGCGTAGTTGACGCGAAATGAAAGCTTTCCGATTTCGGAATTTGATTACTTAATAATCACTGGTCAGTAGAAATAATAATACGAGATAGGAGGCAAATTTCACTTCGGGCTTTATGGACAAAGGATCCGAGACAAAAGGAGGTATTGGGCTAACACAGAAAACTATTCGAACAAATATCCATCCATATGTACCTAGAGATTTTTTCAGAAGTAGTTTCTATCTGCTACCGTTTAATACAATTTTCTAAGGTAAATCTGCGACTGTTTTACTACATATTGTAGCGAAAACGCGTCCAATAAAGCACAATCTTTATTGCCCAACTCGCTAGTTCACATGCTTCGCGCGCGCTCGCGTTTATGAGTCAGAATTATAGCCCATAGCACCCCGAGTTTTTCGCTCACGCGTCGTGTGCACTTCTGCGTGGTTTATGTGGGTGATCGGCGCCTTCTATCCGAGGATTTTCCGCCTGCCAATCTTCGTCCGTTCGTCCGATTCCGTTGAGCAATGGCTTGTCCGGTCGCTCGTGTTGTCTTCCATCTATCCACTGTGAGCATTGACTGTCCTTTACGACTATGTCGAGATATTCCCCCGAGTGTTAGAATAATTGAGCCTTCAATTTGGTCGTCCATCCTATTTTGCGTGCCATGTCTCGCCCGCTAGTCCGATCCGATCGAGCAATGACTCATCCGATTGCCCCTATTGTCCGCTACCCGATCGTTGAGGGTTTGTGGACGTGCCTCCTCCCGCGGTGAGGCATTCCGCCGAGCGTTTGAATACTCGCCCTTCCGGCCTGACAATCCACCACAATATGACACTGACTTTGTGCCGTTCTTTTCTCCTAACATACAGACCATGCCGATTTGTTCTTATCGTGAGTCATGTTAATCTGTGGGATTTGTTCAGAAAGTAAAGGATCGGCTTAACGTATCCCGATATTTTTCAGTGAGACGAGAATGATTCTGTCCACCTTTTCCAACAGTATGGCATTTGGTAACGTTGTCAAGCATCAGGTAATATAAGTATATATGTGTACAGATCGAACTGGGTCAGATACAGAGCATAACACTATTCCTGTAACAACTGTATTTGTTTACAAGCTGACTTCCAGGGGACTGTACACACTGTTTTCGATAGTGGTTTGAAGTTGCTGTTTTTATTTCCTCGAAGGCAAATCGGGACAATGGACCCCTAGGTGATTAGTTCTTTTTCTTTGTATGTGTACACATGTCCAACGGTAGCTGTTTTCGGTTATTTTGAGTCGTATTTTACCCTGTCTGTCATGACATATGGTAGCTGCGACCAAACGGATACGGACGAAATATCACGCTAAAACCGAAAGTAAGTGAATATTGTGTCGGTATTCTGACAACTGAACAGCTTATTGAACTGGTTCTTGTTTATGAGGTTTGTGTTGAAAACGGGAGGAAACCACTAGCAAGTTCAATGCAAGGTATGTGGGTACGAGGTAGGTTACCCCTAACGCTGTTCGAAGGTTGAAAAAATTATGCTACAACAGGCAGTGTTTATAACCTACAAAGAAATGGCCGACCGTGAACATCAACAGGTGCCCGGTATGCCAGTGTTTTACTATAATATGTGAAACGCAGTCTCCGAATGAGTGCACGCCGGCTCGCTAAAGAATGTAACACTTACAAGTCGACTGTACACCGAATACGCAAAAGATACAAATATCTGCCAACCCGACAGACAAGATTACAAGAACTTCGGCTATCGGATGCCGACAGAAGTGAACAGTTTTAAGCGTGGTATTTACAAGGAATATATACTCGATAACATTAATTGACGAAGCAATACTCTGTTTACACAGATTCGCACGGAAACAGCATTTTTTCGAAGTAATAACCCTAATCTGTTCGCTCTAGTCCGGGGTCAGCATATTCAAAACTTTTGGTTTGGACGAGGCTTCTTGGAACATCGACTACCGGACCTCTCTTTATTGATAGAAGTGTTGTCGGTGAAGCCTTTATTTATCTAATCATATCTAAGTTAAAGCATCCTTATCTTCAAATGCTACAGCAGAACGTTCCATCAGCGCCGAAACAACTGGAAATGCCGGAATACACTGTTTCAAAAGGATGGTGCATCACCACACAACTCGCTGTATGCACCGAAATGTTCGGATAAAACATTTGGCGGAGGATGAATCACTCGCGGTGGACTAATGGAGTGGCCCCTCACGGTTGTCAGGTACTCCTCCCCATCAGATGTTCTTCTTGGAGGCTAACTCAAACAAAGGGTCTGCAGAAAACATCCATAAACACTAGAGCAACTCAACAGGACCATCATTTGGGAATTCAGTATACTCCATAATAATACGCTGTGGTGTTGTCATCACGTCTATGGAACATGCTTTTTCTGTAAGGAAAAACATATTCGTTCGAACAACTCGTAAGAATATGGTTTTTATACCAATGCTTTCATTTTTTCACATGACATTAATACTGACCTGCCGATAGAACAGCGTACCTCTAGAAGCAAATGACAAGTTCGTATACTTGGTTAAATCAGTCAGCTGTGGCTAAAGTACAGAATCTGAGCTATTATATTGCTCATTAATGTCTCACTAAGGTATCGCCTTAGTTCGTGTGTAGTGGTGATGTGTAACAGGCAGCCTCGTTTGTGAGTGGCATACTACTCACAAACGAGGCTGCTTGTTATACAACAGTGCTACACTATGGAAAAGCTATTAGGGAGCTTTTTCTTTAACTGGACTGACTGCGTATTACCGAAGGCAAGCATGTTTCGTGAAAATGCGACCAGTTCTAACCGATAGTATGTGGTAAAGCTAACATGTTACGTATGGTTCATTTGTAAGGTACAAAAGTGAGCCCCAATAGTTGTTCCTGTTAAAACGACATATTGACCTCTTAATAAAAGTCTATCATTGTGAGCTACTTCCAGTAAGACGTTTCGCTCGGTATAAGTTGTGCAGGTTTTTAAACAATAAGGCAACCTAACTTAAAACGCATTTTTAAAAATTCAGGGATATTTTCCCCTAATGACGCCAATCCATGTTAGAATTAGAACAAAAGAAACAAAGTGACGTGAATTAGGTTGGAGTCAACAAAGAGGCGACAAAATTGAGAAATGTGATGCGCTATTTAGTAGTTTGATAACAGGGCAGTTTCCAAATAAGGTGGTAGAAAGAGGAATTCAACATGTTGTGTCCCGGATTCTACAGGGACTGTTAGTTTTTAACCAGTCTTTTACTAAGCTTTAAGTCGGTTTAGTTCAAGAATGCAGTTTTTTCTTACCCGTGATTGAGTGAAAAATAATGTCGTGGCAGCACTCGTTGATAAATGTTGGCTTCTAGCCTCGTGTTGTTTTTAGAAGCCGAGAGGCCTCTGTCCACAGTCCGGCACTGTCGATCGAGGACTGAGGTGACATAAACACTGAGAAGATGGAGCCGAGCTATTTGGCATGAACTGCTTATACCTTCGTGTGCCTGTCAGCATGGTTTTGTTTATTTGGACGTGTTGAGGCCGTCCATTAAACCAACTCGATCAGAAGATCAGTTTTTGTGTAACCTACTTGGGTAAGCCGTTGAACGGAAATTCCCGTGAAGTGGTTTGCACCTCTGATTTCGCTATTGCGTGAATAATCGAGAGACAATCTCTACCTGTATGTGAACGTTTGTCGTGGTTTACCCCTCCTTTTCGTACAGGCGTGCCCGAAGTGAATTGAAACAAACAGGTGCTCTGTAAGCTCGACCGCGTGATTTAAATAAGTTTCGAGCCGCAGAAAATGCGTACGTTATGAGTAGCAATGTTCGTTCCGACTGATAAGAAGTGTAAGGCCCTCATAATTAGTTTACACTACGTCAAACTTATATTAATAGCTGCTGGCTGCTTTTTAAGATGTCTCCACTTGAAAAGTTGGGTTGGCGATAGAGTTCAATCATTCCATGAATTTAATTGTAACTGGTAGATCACAGTGTAATTTGTGGGTTTATGACCTACCATTTGTGTAGGGCTTCAACAAAGTCTGACTGAAGTCTCAATTCTCAAGAGTAAACCTCCGGTAATTTATCTCAAGGGACAAATAGTCGAAGGGTGATATGCTGCTGAACTGCAGATGGAAAGCTGTATATTCGTTATCAAGGTGTAAGATGTGGCGTTGGGTTTCAAATATACATTGCAGGATTTATACATCAGGAATATGTTATCTTCTCTTCAGAATCGTTCTGTTATACGCAAATATTTTGAGAGAAACTGGTCACAATATACAAAAGATATCTACCAAGCATTCAAACGGTTTTCAGTTTGATAGACGCTCATCTTCTTAACGGAAATGACACCTGCTACCGGGCGAACACAAAACTTACCACCCCAAAGCAGGAGGACACCTTGAGAAGAGTCGTATGTGACCGGATTATTTCAAAACATTCTGTGTTAGCTTTGTTTTCAGAGGCTCGTGATTTTATCAGAAATATGTACACAGTACCAATTTTTGGAAGTTCTAGTTGAATGAGAAAAACAGGGAAAAAATCAGGTTAATTTACCGCCTGTCAGCTGATATGGTTGTCATGACGTTGGTTTCCGTTCAAAGATAAAATCAGCACTTTCTTTTCTTTGCGGCATTCAAGTGATTATTGTTCTGCATCAGGGTTTCAACTGCACTGTTTATGATTCTTGCATGCTTCGAAAACTAGCCACAGAGCCGTAAGCAATAAGAAAACAAGACAGAATATGATTGAGCTCGCTGATAACTATGTCCATTTTGCCGTCCAGTTCTGTTGGGCCATAATGATTACAACCACAACCACAACAAGTTCACAGTTAGTATTGACATTATGCTAAGCCAATAATTCTTATATGCTATCTACCAAAAGTATTTTCGTTGTCTGATTTCAGTAAGATCCAGCAATAATTATCATACAAGGACACTAAAACTCCGCGCATTTCTCAATAACTATTGTTTGAAAGAACAATATTAAAAGCATCTTCATTTGAATATGATTTTGGTCTCGAAACCCACACCGGGAATTTAATTTACTATAATTGATCAAGCTGAAAACAAGCTCTGATAAAGCTCACTGAAAGACAGAAATTTTAGACAGTTCATTAAAAACCTGTTGGTTTCCAAAAACAACGGGGAGTTTGAATTACTCAGAAGCGAAGTACCATTTTACTACAGAGTGCTTAGTAGAGTAATGTGTCAGGAATACAACAATTCTTAGTTCAGTGCTGCAGTACACTGGAGTACTACGTGAAGTTCATTCATGTAGTCTAAAAAATTCGTCTTCAACTATACTAATGTGCAAAATCTTTGATCGTCCATAAATACAGTTCAGCATATGAATGCCCAAATGACTAGTGCACCGTTGGCTCTCTAGCTTGTTATGTTTGTTACATACCTTGTAAAAAGTTGATCACGTTCACGAGTTGAAATATAACAAATAACTTCAACTATTGTGTGGTATACTTTAGTTTGTCTGTAGTGTTGTCAAGTAAATTCCACCGCTGGAATGGATAAACGTGAATCCTAAATTAGTTTTTGTAATGTGAGATTGTTGTTTTGCTGTTTGCTGCAGTTACTTAAGTAGATCTTAACAGTAGCAGAATGTGAGTTTTAAAAAACAACGGAAACTAGCTTATAGCAACCGTACACACTCATTTTAAATAAACCGTTATGTTTTTGCTAAGGTTGTGACTGTATAAATATATAAACTATAGAAAGAAAAGGTTTAACACAGGTGATATTTTAGTAAACTATTACAAACTTGAGATCGGTTATAATCCGTTCTAGTCTTCACACACAAAATTGTCCATGCAAGTTATTAAGTTTTGTAGAAGATTATATGGCTGACTATCATTCTAAAGGAAAGATCATTTTCCTCAGTACCAACGTGGCCGTTCGTCACATTGTAATAAAAATTAATTTCAAAATAGTTATACAAAAAAAACATAGAGATGATCACGCTTATACTACGCACCGGATACTTTGATTGCATTCCCGCAACGTTGTCCGACATGATGTTTGTTTATCAAAGAAGGACATGATAATGGAACAATAAAGAATGTCACAAACTTAGTATTCGTATAAATACACAAGATCTTCAGCAAAGCCTAACGTTCAGTCTTGTAACACTCAGCAGAGGTTACAGAACGAAACGGCATGGTATTCTATCATGAGTTAGAGCTGAAGTGAGTGGTCGGAGTATTTCCCCCCGTGTGACTGCGATTTTACATCTGTTAACTAAGTTTAAAATGTGTTGCGTGATCATGACCTACAGTAGGTACCCAAAGCCTTTTAGGTTGCTTCGAGTCCACTTCGATATTCGCAGATGAGTGAAAGCAAAATTGCAAAGTTCACCAGTGACGATGCATCATAACCAATCAGGACATAGATGGTGAGCTTTTTGTTTTCC
>JTDE01000376.1:215387-234164 GCA_014338405.1 Paragonimus skrjabini miyazakii
CATGATATAAAAAACATGTTTCGCCTTCAGAAAACGTTTAAAACATAAATGGCAAAAAATGAATAAAAATGCTTGAAATAACGTTGTCTGACGAACATGTAAATAAAAGCTGGCTGAACTAACAAACTATACAAGACAACATTCCGTTCTTATTCATTTTGAAGGAAATTTTAACATGTTTTCAATATTAACTAGATGGATCCACACATCTTTAATGAGTTTACGTGTTGGGATTGTAGTGAGTACTCATTAAGGAATAAGGGTTGATCCAGTTGGTTATGCATTTAGAGGCTCAAAGGAACTTTGAACGAAAAAAATTAAAAACGAAATCTTGGTGAAATAAAGATAGCAGGTAACCCATACTTTTACGTAACTTAGGCCTTCGAACCTACAAGATTACTTTTTTCGTTACTGACAAGTTCACCACCTGTACTCTGGTTCTTTGACTCACAAACGCAAGACCTGAGTTTTATACTGATTCGGAATCTTTCATTCAGATATTTTTAAAAAATTGGTCGAAAACCTTAAGGATTCAGTGTTTCGTTTATATTCCTTTTCCTGGTCACCATTGTGAAACTTAGAACAGTAAACCGTCATCGCATAACTCACACGGTTAATTAATCAGTATGTGCTACTCATGTTTTGAAATCAGTGGATTACATATTTTGCCAACTGAAACGTAATCAATATGGTGCCTGTATACTTTTGAAAGGGACATCAAAGAGACAGCGATGGAACTAATAAACGGGTTAAAAAGCTTGTTATGCTAAGCTACCTTGTGGAAAAGGACAAACCAGTTATTTGAGTTAACAAACACGCAAATCGCTTTCTGAATTATTTGCGGGGTTTCTGAACTACAGACGTTTGCCAATAAACAAGTGGTATGCTCACAGGCACCAACTCACATTACAGACGATAAGTCACCTGTAATTACAGAGGACATTACGAAGATGCACACATTCAGCTCTGTAGCTTCACTGTGAAGGAGCTAGTTATCAAGAGGGTTCGGTGATGGAACTTCAAACCTGACGTGGCTGTGATCCACAGTTGACAACAACCAGTCAATTTTAGTCTTCAGAATGCAGTTCCGTCGCAGCGGCGTGTGGTTCTTTTGATTAATGGATGTAGCATCACTTAGGCAGTTCAACCTTACTGTTCAGTGTACAGAATCAGACAGAAGTGAAGCCTAGGCAACTTCGGACATACCCATCTTTTAGGTTGTGTGCAGCATCCAACCACAATTAACGGTGTTTATACGTCGAACAGATTTCTACCTCATATATTATAACATCCTGTGGATGAGATATTTTCCATCATCGATTACTTAGTACTAATGGGCAAATGTGAGCCTCAGGTTTACCTAGTTTTCCAATATCCAGCCAGCTGCAGTGAAAAAGCGCGATTAATTTAAAGTTTCATCTGTTAGTTCAAACAAAGGCAATTAAAATATCCAGACCTAACAGCTTTTTGGAGGCAGAAAATGTGCAGTCATACGCGTCATTTTATTGAGAGAAATAACCAATCAAACTAAAATGTGCCAGTTGGTCTCGTTCCGCGTTATTTTTCATTCATTCACCTTTGGCGTGGTCAATTTGCCTTCCTTTCCATCAATCGGCCGCGCTGTCCACCTACACATGTCGGTGCTGGCATGCACACATCGTTTGGTTCGATAAACGGTATTGCGTGGGCTTACCAATAGCTGGTTGGTACACGTCACCTCGTCTGATTTTCTCGAATCCACTTTGAGTGATTTGGTGTACGCGCAACAACCCCACGACGGTGTACGTGATCCGTTCCGGAGCTGTAGTGGATTTCATTTTCGAGTGCACTGCAATCAGTATTTCGCTTGCCACCCTTCGTCCTTGTAACTAAAGGTCAAAGAAGAAAATTCGCCACATTTGTTTTTCGTCAGATCAATCCATTTAACATTCAGGGTTTATAGTGTTTGACTGAGGATGACCGAAGTTGAACATACATCTGATTCAGAAATGGACGACCCCAAGAAAATAACAGGTAAACTTAAACCTCTTGACCTTAGGTACAGTTATTATGGAAAGTTCATGTTTGGTGTCTTTTGTTTATTAACAATTAAGCTGACCAGATTTCGATATTACTTTACTTACAACTGCCTTATGTATAAGAATGCATGATAACTCCGATTTACAGAACGCCCTCAAGGTTTCGAAAAGTAGATCCGCTCCAATATAACTTGTGAGATAATATCACAATAATGAAGTGTAAATCCATTAGTTCTGATGCCTATTAGTAAACTCAGTTCACTTATAAATAGTTTCTGGACACAGCTGAGCTAGATATTAATCAAAAACACCTAAATAGTAAAACGGAGGAAGAGAATGCTACCAAACACCTGATTATTGGTAACTATTTGTTTAAAGAATGACAACTACAAGGTTATGCTTAACTTTTAGTACCCAAAAAGTATATGTAACTAGATAGTGTATAACTGGCACGTGACCATAAACATTGGAAAGGTTTAGTATGCTGCTTGCTACCTAATGGCAATCGAACCAAAGACTATCAAACAAGATGACATAGGTGATTGATAGTAGTTGATGGATAGCTTACAAAAATGAACAAACATTTAATCACATATAACAGATAATCCGTAACGGGGATGTGTTAGCGTCCCTTATAGTTGCTTTCTGATACCAGTCTGCCGCTCAGTTTGGGTCGGTGAATTTATGTGCTATGAGTAAACAGATTATACATGAGGCATGCCTAAGTGGACAATGTAAAGATTTTGGAATGCATTTTTTTCAAGGTGACATTTTCAAAATCTTTTTGTTAAGAGTATAATAACTTACGTGAACAATAATTTTAAAAAATGCACTCTAGTTACTTAGTAACTTGTCTTTCTTGTTTGCTTAGTATGCCTAATTGTAATAAACTACGCTTCATGGGCATCTCTCCATAGAGTACGTCAAGGCAAGATGCTAATTACGTGTTCTGTAGTACAAAAACCACTTGAGAGGGATGAACCCAATTTTGGTAATCAGTTACCACTAAGTTATACATTTACTACGCTAAAGTCTATCACATATGGATGATAACTTTCAGATTGTGAATCGAATTCAGCTTACTTAATGCGATTGTAAAGATGTAGTAAAATACCCTTGCTTAAAAGAATTTTTTCATAAGCTACCTTGATGTCACGTGAACTACACTGACGAATCATTATGTAACTCATTAGGTAACATTTCAAATTCGAATCTGATGAACGGATGTCTGGTATGAGGTGTTTGTGAGGCACACAAAAAAACACAATGTGAAGTAGTGATGTTAACTATGGTTTAACTTTACAGTGATTCGGGAAGAAGACAGATTACTGGGCCTAAACTGAGATTTCGGTTTGCCTATGATCACTTGTCTGATAATGGATTAGCTAGCTGTACCCCACCCACCCTTCATTACATATCACCTGAATGTTTAGTGAGTAGTGTGCTTGTGAGTGTAAGGTGAGGTAATCGTTTTCTGACTTGTTAAGACAACTAATCCAAAGAGTACAAACATTTCCTGTTGAACGTTGTCAGTATAATATATTAACCATAGCATTGTATTGGTACTAAAAAATGTTAAAGGGAGGAAAATTCAGATCGTGTGTGAAAATTAGTTTCTTGTCGGTATTGGATTTTTTATCGAACATGCATAGACGATCAACTATCAGGATGACAAACGTCTACAAGTTGACTAACGATTCTGACTAACATATGAGCACCGTAAACGTATTCACACCGAGGCATTTTGTGGAACAAACAGTAAAATGACAAACTCACCTTGTGACTTTAAAGGTTGCAGAATTAAACTGACAGAAGTCTGATAACCTATCACGATTAAACCTTTTCCACAGAATGCACTTGTGACTAATTGATTTAATTTATATTGAGTGTATCTTCACTTAAGCTTGTAAGCGTTGATTTCAGCAAGTAGATATTAAATAGCTAACAAGTTTGGAACCGATCTCAAGCTTAGTTTATGTGCTGTCACTCACATTATGGCAGCTTGGGATGTTCAAAAACCTTGTGAACCGTTGGCAGCTCCGTACAGACCCAAATTGGCTTTTTAAACAGCAAAGTGTATTGATCCTTTGTGCCCCACTTTTGCAAGGGTAAACCAAAGCATTGCTCTAGACCCGCACGCTTCAGGTGAGAAGAGTGTGATGTGTGCGAGCATTTGTTCTGTATTGACACACCGAACAACCATTTTTGACTAGAAATATGCGACAGCTGAAACCTTTGGCCACTGGCTAAAAGTAACAGACAAGGATTAAAATGATAGATGGAGGCTAAAGTATGAGACAGAAAAACGTGGTTCAGGTTGACTAAATGTACATATAAAGTTTCTGAACTATTTGTACTTTTTACCCACTGCAAGTGTTTTATCTATTAAGTTAACCGTTTTGTGTTAATGTCTTGATTCTTGTGTATGCTATCAATTCAAGAACAGTCAAGATTTTTTTGTAAGTTGCATCCGAAATCGAATATAACACTGATGATTTGGTTAAACAACTTTCACCTAGAAAACCCATTGATTGCCAACTTCTACTACATTCCGGTATTGTCGAATGAGGACAAGGTTAATCTGCATAGCCACAAATGAAGTACACGGTGAAAAAGTTTTCAATCAGGTGAACAACCAGGTGAATATCACTGTGAAACTGTGATTTAACATCGATTTTTCACACAGTTTCTTCCATGAAACCATGGATTTATTGATTCCCTTTTGCAAACCACAAAAGTCGAATAGTGGATGTCGCAAAAAGGAGAGCGACGATCACAATAAGGAAGAAACTACCATAAACAATATAAAGTGTACTTCATGAAAGCCACATTGCAGGAAAGGCAGATGTCCCCACGATCTGTAGTCACACACACCAGCATAGTGGCAGATTGGCTGTTTGTGGGTTGTCCATCTCATATGTAAGTTTCTAGGGCAACAAAGTCGAGAGTTAAACGAGACATCAACCGGTAGCCTGTCGTTCCTTTGTGTGGCTATTCAACGGACTATGTCCGCGCTGCTTGGGACTGAGTCGCTTGGAGTAAGTTTGGTAAGACGCAGGTGAATCAAAACAGTTGGTGAAATCATCTCATAAAACATCACACAGGTTCACTTTTTCGGTGAGCTTACTTCCTAACTCTAACTACACATATCACTGTATTGTATCACCAACTTTAGATTATCCATGCGACAAATAAAATTTGTTAGATTAGTTTTGAACTAGTCATCGGTCACAAAGTTCCGCTACTTCAATAGATGCTTGAAGTTAGACCAACGGCAATGCATCAGGCAACCAATTTAAAACAGTTCACTGTACATCAGTGAACTTAGTCGACTGAAGCTTCTAGGTCGCGTGTCGCCTAACGCCTGTGATGTCCCTGCTAAGATTATCAACATCTGAGTGAACTGGTGCCAATATAGGGACACCACGCAGTCTACCATTTTTGGACTACAATCTTCACATAGCAGTGTTGCACCCCATTCCGAAAATGGAAGAAGCAAGAGGAACAATGGCGTTTACACCTGAAATTCGTAGTGAAAATCTATTTGCATCCCTTGGTTGCCTAGCTGATAGAATACTGGACAAGAATCCCATCCCAGTCGGCTTTTCAAAGTTGTTGAACCCAGTGAACATCCTCAAGACCTAAGCTCCTACTCCCTGTCACTCAGTAGAGAAAATAGTCCGATCTTACGAACGTATAAACTCGACCCACAGAATACATTCACCTACCGGGGTAACTTTCTGGTCACGTATGATTCGGTCATGACTACACTCAAATTAACTTGGCCACTGCATCATTGGGTAGTCGGACAGTGCTCCGAATGGAATTGTGCCATCGCTTTTGAACCCTAAAACACGTCTTTAACTTCGAACCACATGAAAATATGTAATGAAATCACCATAGTTATTATCAGTGACGACGAAAACAACAGAATTTTGCCTCGATTTTGTTGTCGTTGAAATACCAATTGTAATCAGTGGAAAAGAAGATTGACAAAACGTCGGACCTCCATCCAAGCGAGACGCACTAAGTACAACATATTTAGTCCTATAGGTTTGGTTTTCGGACAGCGTTCAAGAAAAAGTGCATATAAACTTCACAAAATTGTGATATAAATATCTGGCATAGAATAGCAGTAAAGCTCTGAATTTTGTAAGTTGAGTCGCAAGTTAAAATGAGTCACTGAAACAAATCATGCAGTCTCTGCAGAGTGCAAATTGTGCTATCTGGAAAAGGTACACCTCAATAAGGGATAAGAATGTACACCGAACTGTGGAACTTTATAATATCTTCTCGGTAGTTGCAACACAAATGTAATGAGCAAGGTATTCTTTTTGTATCTTCTTTATCGATGTGCCATTGACCATTGGCGACGTTACAGAAAGTGACCTATTTGAGATAAGTGATTGGATAGTAATATCTAATTAGGTTGTACACACCATTTACGTCCTGCCATCATTATAAACTACCCACTTTCTAAGGTTTTCAAAGTTTTTATAATTAATACATTGGAGATTCCTCACTTTTCCATTGTTTTCGATATGCTCAGCAGCTATGGTTTCAGATAAACGGTTGAAGTAGATCATAGCAGATGAAATGTCTCTTTCTAAAACGCGGTTAATAGAAATATTCACATGACTAAGGTTTTCTAAAAGGATCAAAACGTTATCAACAATAATCGCAAGTTATTTAGTCGTCTGAAAGAAGAATACAAATCGATTTCTATGAAAGAAAATTTCTCGGTTAGATTGATAAGGTTGATAAGGTATGCTAGTGATTTACAGACACAAGGCTAACCCATACCTAACCAAATGATACACACCAGTTCATCTGTGCTGAGTCTATTTTACCACTATTTTACCGCTGAACTACCTCCTCGTGGTGCCGACTGGGCGATCTCAGTGCAAACCTTAACTGGCTAAGAGTTCAACAACTCTAGACAGGGCCAACCACTCTACCTGGTTTTAATCGTACTGGGTACATTCGGTCAAGACAATGAAATTACCGCTAGCACCTCCGTGCAGGCTTGGTCAGATTTGCAAATCGAATGCTGGCTTCTCGGTGCATACTCGTATACATCGACACAGGAATGGTCCAGAGCAGGAAGTGGACACCCAGCCTGCCACAATCTTTGACTGTGCCAACTGTGACCGCAGCTTCTCCACCGAAATTAGTCTCAGCCAACACAGAAGGCATGTACATCCCGTCGTACGCAATCATGGGAAGGTCACGTCCATGAAAATCGCCGGATCCAATTGGTCTCAGCAAGAATCGGCTTCTCTTATCAGATGTGCCGATGCACTGGCTCCGTCATGCCTTACTCGACGCGAACTTCACCATCGGCTGTTGTCGCATTTTCCAGGACGTACTTTGGAGAGCATTCAGAATCGTCTGTATGCGCTGAATTAGCAGAGGAATACTGCCCCCATTACCAGTCCAACCACCGCCTCACAGACTAACACGACATCGGATATTGGGTCCCAAGCTGCTGATCACTCTGAGTGGTTTACCTGTTTGATCCAAACAGTGATCACCCAAATGGAGTCCAATAGCGAGGCTTTCCTTCACAGCGACGAACTACTAGCTATTGCCCGCGGTCTTCAGGCAGACATTTTCACAGTGGTGCAAGTTAAATCGCTGTTGAACATGCACACTTCATTAGCTTTTCCGTACACCTGGCGACTTGTCACTCGACGACGTGGTCGTGTTTACGTCGGAACCCACCTGACCACGAAACAGATACGGAAGGCTAACTATGCAGCGATCCAAGCGCTCTACCACCGGCGTAAGAAAGACGCTGCGTTTGCAGTTTTTTCTGGAAACTGGAGAACTGTCTATAAGATGAACCCCAGCCTCCCAGATAATTCCGAAGAATACTGGCCCGAAGTATTGTCGGCTCATCCGCACGTTGATGAGCGACCATCTCGCACAATTCTTCCTACGGACTGGTCATTGGTCAACCCGATCACTGGAGATGAAGTACCACGCACCTTGAAGCACACGGGACACACCGCTCCAGGTTTGGACAAATTGTTGCCCAAACATTTGAAGAGTATGAAGGCTGATGCCTTGGCTGGTTAGTTCAACCCCTTCCTGCTAACCCAAGGTTGTCCAATCCATTTATGCCGCTCTTGCATCACGCTTGTGCCCAAAGTAAACAATCCTTCATCTCCCACCGAGCTCAGACCTATCGCCGTATCTTCATCGTTGATACGTTATTTCCACAGGATATTGGCCAATCGTTGGAATTCGCGCTTGCAACTGCCCGCTCTCCAGTTTGCATTCCTACACCGTGACGGTTGCCTCGAGGCGACCTCCCTGCTTCATGCGCTGCTTCGGAACTCATGTACCACGTCTTCAAGTTTGTGTGCGGCCTTAATCGACGTGTTCAAAGCGTTTGATTCTATCTCACAAGATTCGATTATCAGATCGGCACGAGCCTTCGGTGCTCCACCACCTCTAACACACTACATTGCCGAATCCTACATGAATGCTTCCGCCACGCTCAATGGCTCCGTTCTCCGGTCCCAGCGTGGTGTTCGCCAGGGTGACCCACTGTCCCCGCTTCTATTCAGCATGGGAAGGGATGAGGTGTTGGCATTATCTCGACCGGAGCTTGGCTACCAGTTCCACGACACACTGGTTAGCGGTTTCGCCTACGCCGACGATATGATCCTTCTAACTGAGAATCCTGCGCGTCTCTCCGAGAAGCTTGCAGCCACCTCTGGTGCCCTGGAACTATCCGGACTGAAGATCAACACACAGAAGACTGAGCTCATGGTCATCCGCGGTGACCATGAACATAACACAACCGCCACCTCTGATGGGTCTATCTACTTCGGCCTGGATATTATCCATTCACTAACCGCCTCCGACACGGTGATCTATCTGGGTATCCCGTTCACCTGGAAGGGTAAAGCATTCACTAACCACCGTCTGCAACTTCGCACGATGCTGGATGAAACTACCAAAGCGCCCTTGAAGCCACACCAACATCTTGAACTCCTGAGACAACATATGATTCCGAAAGTGAATCACTCATTAGTGTTCAGCTGAGTCCGCTGTAACACGCTCAAAGCTATGGATTGTACGATTCGCCAGTTTGTTTGGCAGTGGCTTCGCCTTCCTAAAGACACACCAGTCAGTCACTTCCATACCTCAATTTGTTTGGGCGGTTTGGGCATTCCGAGTTTGTCTGCAACTATTCCCATCTCGCGCAAATCTCGAGTGGAGAGACTTCTCTCCAATCAATGTCCAGTTCTGCGGAATGTAGTCAGATATAATTCGTTTGGCCTTATCTTGAGGGAAGTGAA
Organism: Paragonimus skrjabini miyazakii; assembly: GCA_014338405.1. Taxonomy (NCBI): domain Eukaryota; kingdom Metazoa; phylum Platyhelminthes; class Trematoda; order Plagiorchiida; family Troglotrematidae; genus Paragonimus; species Paragonimus skrjabini miyazakii. The sequence goes on from JTDE01000376.1 coordinate 224,719, forward strand.
CGTCGCAGTACGCGTTCAGAGTGTAGTGGTGACGAACAAGGAGGAAGCCCATGCGGCGTGGATGGATAAACTCTACCATTCGCTTGACGGCCGTGGTCTTCAGGAAATGTCACGCTCTCCACTCTCTAATCGTCGGCTGTTCAACCCAGATCGCATCTTTCCCAGAATCTTTATTCGTGCCATCCAGCTCAAATGTAGTCTGTTGCGGACTAAAGTCCAAAATTCACGAGGTGGCCGAAGTGACCACCCAGTTCTCTGCCGTGGCAACCGCGGTCAACCGGAAAGCTCTGCTCATATTCTACAGTCATGCTGGATCACCCATGACGTGCGTTGTGCTCGACACAACCGTGTGACCAAAGATCGGGCGAAGCGACTGCGCAAGTTGGGCTATACAGTTTTCGAGGAGTTGCAAGTACCAACCGCGAGCTCGTTTATCAAACCCGATGTGATCGTGGTTCGTGACGACGCTGCTGTGGTGCTTGACGTCAGTATAGTGGATGATTACCGAAGCCAATTAGCCTGGACAGACAAGATTGCGAAGTACGGGACTGACTCTCATAATGCCGCTATTCAGTCAGTCCTCCATACTTTGGGCTGTTATGTGAACTCTGTTTCTCATTCCCCTGTGGTCATCTCTTTTCGTGGTATTATATTTCCTTCATCGAGTAACGCTATTCTTCGACTGGGGCTGCCTCCTACGCAGTCACGGATTGTCTACTAACTGTTCTGGGTTCCCTAAAAATCTACGACGCATTTATGCGGGGAACTGTTCTCACCTCTCTGACAGTTGTCTCACTATGAAGGACATTTTTCTGTCCCAATGCGTGAGCCTTGACTGTGATAGCACTTTTGTGCCCTGAAGAACTTTTTGATTTTGTGAGACTGACTGTTCACCTATTTTCTTTTTAATATTTTTCGTGTAATTTTTTCTTATTCTAAACCAGTTTGTTATATACAACATAAATAACTTTTCATTTGATGTCTGGCCCATTAACGCTTGCTATTCTTGTGAGAGGATTTGTCAACTGTTCATTGTTGCTAACTATGCAGAGTCTCACATTTGACAGACAGCTTGTTTTCACATTCACCTCACTTTCATTCTTATATACCCACGAGCTGGAATTTTTTCCAAGGTATATTTTATGATACAGAATACAGATAGTACGGAGTCGACTGACTGTAGTGAAGATAAACCGCGTTTAAAATCTGTTGCAAAGACTAACAAAAGTTGAACATTATTTTTTTCCTCGCTAGTGATCGGAGTGAACACTTGGATAAAGCTTATAACCAGAATGAACAAACACAAATCACTGGCAGGTTTGAAAAGACGGTAATGTAAAATCCGAATAGACATTTATGGGAAAACTAGAAATCCATCTTATTTGAGACCGCAAAAGAGACGCATACATGCACCGTGATAATACACTGTTGAGCAAAACGCTAACAAGATAGCTTTCACCGTTCAATTCACTAACATCACATACATACAGGGAAAGGTGTAAAACATAGATATCTATCAGGTTCATCTAATGTGGCTGGTCTGTTCCGAATTGACGTGGTGAAGACCATAGCTCATACCCCAACTGGCTGTATTTTTTCAGCGTGTCCTCACTACTTGGTATCCATTATCTAGATGCCCTTTCTTACCTACCTGTTATCCTCTGGTTAGTTGATTCTCACGCTAACCCGCCATATTTCTCACTGCACCACCTAACTGGCTACTGAGTCCCGAGTACCGTCCACAGCACAACGCACATAATTTGGATACTTCTGGGAAATGCAACGTTTTCTTTCCAAGACGACTTGAATTGTAATACAGAGCCCCGCCTGTTAATCAGAGCATTATCAACTTGAATCCTGTTTAAACTGGACGAAGTGTATTAACAGCTATTGTCTATGTTACGAGTCATTTCTGGTTGAAGTAATTGGCAGGGTAATCCACACAAATCTACTTACTTCTTCGTGGTGGCCAGAAAGCAGCTCCTGCATTTGTGATTTGTGGGGACTTCACTGCTGTCTTTGAGTCTGTACACGTTCTTTCTTTAGACGTTCTTTGATGAAATTCTAATTAACCACACTCAAGCTGATCGTCATCTTTTGAGTTAGGTTTGTTGGAATGATTACTAGTTGAATTAGCGGCATTCAACAAAGGCCAAGCTGCGAAGGAAGCACCGACAACAATGAAATGTTCAGTTCACATTGGAGTAGTGGATTTTGGCTAATGTATACGTCGAAGTGCAGCGAGTTGCAAGCAAGCAAAGGACGCATGTCGTGTTGGGTCTAAACCAGTTAATGAATGCTAACTGCTCGCTCACTTTTAGACCAACAGTTTATGTTCACTGCCAGAATGAGCAGGAACGGGACAACGGATAAAGGTACATTTGACCGAAAAACTAAGAAAATAAACAGGAACTGTGGTGAAGATAACGCAAAGAACTGGCCTAAGCAGAAGTGGACTCGACGTAGCAAACAGTAATTCGAAAACATGACAACAAGTTCATGAAGCAGTGATTACAGACCAAACAGATGATAATTCACAGACAATTAGTAAAAGCGAGAGGTTCGACCATTACAGGGTGATGGTGGCTCTGATGATAAACAGTAATCCAATTAGTCAATGCAAGCAAGCAGATAAACCAATTCAGGCATAATTTAGATCAGCCAGACATTTATTTTGGAAGTACAATTTGGTAGCAGTTGTTTTGGTTCATTCCATGAAAGTCCAAGATTTAACGTTTCCTTTTGTCTTGTTGCCAACAGCAAATGAATTTTAGTAAAGTATATATACCTACTGACCGAATGTTTGCAGCAATTAGTCTTCTGGGTCTACTGGTTGAAACAGTTGAGGTGGCAAGTAACTCGAGGTTGTTCTCCATTTATATCAATGTAAATAATCTTAGTAAATGGATGAAGCAGCTTTGTCAATCCTACTGCCGGTCTGCTCTACAATTACCCAACTTGTGACAATTCAAACCTTAGTTACATATTTTCACACGCGTATATTTGCAGCTGTTTCATGACCGCAGGCTCGAACGATCATACTGGTATATCATCTAATAACTTTATTTCAAGTGGGGCTATGTTCTTAAAATTCTTCTCAGTTCTGTAAACGCCTTGTCCCGGTGAACTCATCAAAGTGGTGCAAAACGGCTTTGATATTGTTAACCCACATCTACACTATGTACACTGGGAATCCAGCCACAATTCTTGAGTAAGTAGTGGAATTGTACGCCACAACAGAGGGGCTGTTCGGAAGCATATCAACTAGAACACGGGTTACGGGCATCGGATTCACAGGAACTACTTTATTTAGACGATGCTCCTTCTTCTCCCGTAGGTCGAACCACAATAAACAGCTCAATTTCAGCCTACGAAAATAAAATGTGCATCATCTAAGAAAAAGAATCACTCCCGCATGTAATTGGAAAAGTTAGTGACTTCTATACGACATGGTGAGTTATGTGGATAACTGAGTCCGATTTGGCAATTTCTGAGGTCACTGGGTAGTTTCGTAGCACAGCTAGTGGAACGCTTTCTGAGTCTGAGCATGCTACTGCAGGTTTGAATCCAATAGAAGTCGGGGTTTTACAACAGGGTATCTTCTAAATAATTGGATCTGCTAGAACTACATGGAGTTTTGTGAAGCTTTCGGTTGGAAATTATGTTGTGATCCCTTGTTTATATGCCAAACGTTACAGAAGCTTTGTGTTATTTAGCTAACGTTTCACATCACTCGCAGTTGATCACAGCTGTTGCATTCCGTTAGACTTTCTAGGCCGCCTCTTTCAAAGCAGACACAAGGCTCGGTTTTCGTGCCTGTTAGAGCTCATCAGGAATGCATATGTTTATCAGCATCGGGAATTCAACTCCGGTAAGGCTATCATGCGGCAACAATGTTAGCAGCGATGGTCACTGAGGAGTGGTCATATTTCGGAGAGACCAGTTCGATCCTGAATCAGCGATCCGCCGGCCCGATTTGCCAATGATTAGTGAGGCAGCTAGAACTGTACACTTCTTCCGGTGACGGAATTCAAAAGTTTTAATCATCTGTTAAGAATCATATAACTTCGAACCTTATACTCACTAAGGTTTAGCCGGCTAGTGTGTTTTGTGAAGGCCTTGCTTACTACGTTACTGCACCTTTTTATGCAGCCAGCTTGAAGTGTTTGTAAGTTATTACTTATCGTGGTAGTGAAATTCCAACAAAACAGCTGTCTGTGTTTTGTGAGTTGTACTACTCTGGTCATACCGATGTGTGCATGTGTGTGCATTGTTACATTTTCTAGTTTGTCCGTAAACGGTTCTGTTTTTTCGTGATGCATATCGACATCTGCAGGGTGCACTTGCAAAAATGCGGTACAATATTTCCGGATACAATATGCAACATCACACTCTTCTCAATTTCGGCTTACGAAGAAATCTAATGAATCTAGTGAGAAAAGAATGCATTCTGATTTTTAAAGTTCTACTACATAAGATATGTGGAAGCTGTGAAAAATTAGCAAATAGACTCTCAATAATTCAACAATCAAAGTTGTAATCAGGTTAAAACCAAACATGTTAAGTTTGATGACTAATCGAAAATAATAGGATTTATTAAAATGTTAAAGAATGTACTTCCATTTAACACTGTTGAAAGGGTCAAAATGAAAATGAACTGCGTGATCACCAGTCCCCATTTGTCAAGGTTGTATGAGTCAGCAGTTAAAACAGTCTTACAATACCTGTCTCAGTCTCATGTGTGTATGTTTGCTATCAAAAACGCAATGATATGAGCTCCTATTTTATGAGCTACGTTTTGGAGTTTTTTTACGTCTGTTCATTGATTCCACGGTAATTTTCAGTAATGAGACCACTTCCCCCAATAGTCTGCTGAACCACTTCGATGGTCTCCGAACCAATCAAAGTCATACTGTGCTGTGACATGGACAATATTTATATCCTAGAAGTTCTGTCCGTATAGAACACCGGTAAGCACTTCGGCCTCGTTTACTTTTAGATCTTGTGAGGTGGTTTTCAACCGAAAGCAGTTTCGTTTTAAATAGTGAAACTAGTTTATTATTCATTGGCCATTTTCCATTTCGTGAGATTTGTCCTAAGTCATGTTTTACACAATACCACATAATCACAACCAGTTAATCATCACAGCCAGACATCAGTTCATTGCGACCATCCCTGGAGTCTAAATCTCTCAACACTCCGGAAGACAGGCGATTTTTCAAAGGTTATCAGTTCTCAGAGCTTATTAACCGGCCGACTGTCAGCCGACATGAAATCAAAATCACGTCACTCTAACTTGAAGGTTACTTGTGAATTTGGAGTCAATAACTGTCTGCCATTTTTAAATATAATCATAAGTTTCGAGAAGATGGCTCGGTTAGAAGAACTGTCTGTAGGAAATCCACGTAGCTCGGTCAATACTTAAACTTCACTGGCTTTACAACGGTCCAACAGAAACGAACATTAATGAATACTTTATTCACACGAGCAAGGCGAATCTGTACGCAAGACAGTCTTGCGGCTCATAGATAAACACAGTAAACAAAAATTGCCACCCAAAGAGCTGGTCACTGTAGAGAAAAAGGTCTACATAGAACTACCCCTTAAGTTTGATTACGTCATGCATCAAGCAACGCAACGGTTGAGGGACTCAATTAAGCGAACCTACAACGCAGCCGAACTCCGTGTAGTCGCTCGTACTCAAAAGTTACCGGTGCCCTTTGTCAAAGGAGATCAGCCCATCGGTGCCACTTCACAGTGTATTTACCAATTTGTATTTAACTGCGGAGAAAGTTACATAGACAGAACCGAGAGATGCTTCAGCTCCAGAATGAAGGAACATCTACCTACATGGGTGCAGAAGTCCGGGTTGCCGGGGAACGGCAATGTTGCTGAAACACGTAAGCAGCCAGTCTACTCAGTCGCTAGACACGTCCTGACTACTGGTCACGTTATCGGTCCATCTTGCACATTCGGTGGCCTGTTACGTTATTCTAACCCAAGATTCTTATGGTTTGTGGAAGCAATCACAATCAACCGACTCAAACCAGCTTTGTGTGTTCAGAGACAGCTGTTCGTGAATTGGACAATTCCCTGGACTTAATAACCTACCCTAACCCGTTCGCTGATTATTCAGCCCTCTAACTGTTTTCTATAAAAAAACTCGTGTTATTGTAAATCTGGTACTGACGAGCCAATACGAAATGCTTATATCTACCAGTTGCCGTGTTCTAACTGCTATGTTCGAACTACTCTACGGAACCAATTCTTTCAGACTTCAGTGTGTCGGAAAAAAGCGATCAGTGTAGTTGGGCATGAAAACAAGGTTTCCATGCATAACTGCAGATGTTTGACGAAAACAATGTAATCTTGAAGACGAACTGAAAGTCAGTATCCACAAGGATACTGTCGCTTTCAGATATGCAGAGTATACAGAAATGCCTAGTGAATCAACCTTAGAGACTTGATTTCAATTAACTTCATGAGGGATTTTTCAACTTTACTCAATCTGAGAATAAATCAATATATGTGGGTCAAAACATCTGTATGTAGGGTGGAAATACATAACCTGAATCTAACACTGGTTCGAATTTGTTAATTTTCTAATTCACGGAATATTAGTTTTCACGTTACCTTTCCTTCTACAAGTACTGTTCAAATTACCATTTTCATTGTGCACGGAAACCATCTAAACTTTCTGCTGATAAGTGGATTGAGAATAACACAACGTTACGAGCAAGTTGTAATGCTCTACGTTTCAACCACCTCGGGAGGCCTTCCTCAGAAATGTTGTAATCGAAATCACATTAACAAAGGAACAGAGGTCACATGGTATTTGCCGTGGTTTGGTCATTCTGCGCTGCATCTGAATTGATTGGTTTAATCCTTTGCCTATTAATTGGGGGTGAGACTGATGTAGATAAGACGCGTCTGTGTCTGGTGTTGTTTATTCATCCAAGCCATACTGCAGAGAGGGGTTTGCTATCATTGCGATTAATACAGGCGTGTTGTGTGTAAATCGTGAGGGCTTCAGGAACAGCATCGCCGCGGATGGGAAAGCAGACTCTTGCGAATCACTCGGGCTTGATCAAAACATACGTTGTGATTCTCTGACAGTGCATGAAATGCGATGGCTGAATCGTTCTCTAGTTTGCGAAGTTGATGTGCATCTTTAAGAGAAAACCCCGTGTGCCTTTAGTGTTCGACAACAAGTATTTTTAATTGTCTGCTGGTCTCTCCAATGTAGCTGATATTGCAATCACCGTATCTGATTTCGTAAACACAGTCTGTCTTGTCACCTATAGAAACTGGATCATTCGGACGCATCATCAGTCGTTCTAAGGTATTATCTAACCGGAATACGGTCTGTATAGTGTACTCAGAAAGTATGAAACGAATTTTTTCAGACGTTTATATACGATACGGTTTACATCCATATTTTCTATTACCAATATAAAACAGAGCAATAGGTTATCAATGATAACTTTATTTTGGCAATAAACTCTCCAAATGATATGAAGCACAACCGGTTATATAATAACTTCAACCGAGTCTGTTCGTTAATGCGAGAAAGCTTGTATTATTCCATGACTTTCTAACGTTGAGGTTGATTACTGTGGTAAAACGAATAAATGAACATTCTGCTTATAACCGTTTTCAAGTTTTCCACCCAAAATAAATTGTTTGGAGTTACTTGTCATCGTGTAAACACATTCTAATTTGCTATAGCATATTCTGTTAAGGTTTACGGAATGGGCTAATACTATTTCCATATAAAACCATACAATGATATGAAAGCTTTCGTACGCTTAGGCTAATTCAACCTAACGTACAGATAATTATGAAGACATTAACGTTCTTGGTTTATAGAACAATGACTGCCCACATGCATCCAGAATGCATGTTTTGGTGATCGGGAGGTATTTTTACTATCAAGAAGACAGCCATTATGGGTTACTTTTAAAAGAACAATAGTCTTCCACCAAAAAATATTAAAACAAAACTTTTCAAATTACTTTCTAGGATTGGAGTCACCTCCGAGGGGTGAAAATTTTTAAATTAACCACAAAGGTAACTTTTACCAACAGTTAGAGAACCCACTGATTGTCGCGTGAAATCAATGATGAGCATGTTTTACGTCCATAGAGCAACAAATAAACCGTTGAAACTACTTCGCGGCCGCCAGGCTAGTGTAAACGTAGGCCGGAGGAAATAATGGGCCATTATGATCTCTGTCTAAGAAATCTGTGAACAGTAGAACATTCGTGGATTTTTGAGAAGACTTTCTATATAGTCAAATCAGGCAAACAGAATGAACTACTGACAAAAGCTAGATAATGCGCTTGCTCATTTTTCGCTTAGCGTTGGATTCCTCATCATGCAAACCATTTGTTTTATCATTTACAGACAAAGGTGACTGAGATTTAAATCACGTTTTCACAGTTTGTGCCACAGTCCTGAATTTGCTGTCATCTGTCCATCTTTGATTCATCTAAATGATTAGGAAACCAAGTGATGAAATTAAAAGAGTTGGATTGGTTCACAAAATCAGTGGCAAATTAGTCAAATCTTATTGATTGAGACAAGTTAATGATCGTATATACACCAGTAAATATTACTGAACGGGAATACAGTGCTTCTTTTTGATGCGTTTAGTATGTTTATGACATATCAAGACAAAAATGGATAACAAACACGCTGTCAATGATAGGTTTTGGATCTGTTTATTGAACGCTAGTCAGCTGTTCACGTTAGTTAGGTCCACGTACATTAAAGAGTCGAAACCGCTACTTGTGATTTGATATCAGAAGCACAGTACAGAGACATCCGCTAAACCACGTGGTTTCTACCAACTCGGTCACGAGATGATACGCTGTTTACGCTCTTCGGGTATTACAATTTGGTTTTTCATAATCTTTGAAATGAAAAGCTTGAACAATTGATTTTGAAAAGGCTCTTTGAACCTTTCTGGAACTGTGTTGGATAATTTCCAGTTTCTAGAACTCATTGGTTTAGCACACTGTTTTCAAATTATTAGTGAGGAAAACGCAACATCTATAGGTGATACAACTGATTTTACAGATGTTCCAGTCATTAAGTGTAAAATAGAGTGTGAACAGATACAAAGACTGATTGGTATTTTGAGCGTCCACACTGTCCAGCCAAACTTGCTGTTCGCATGCTTCCGTCCTGTTTTTTCCATCGATGGTGCATATACGACAACGGAAGGTAAGTGTGCCACTTTTGAACTACATGCTTAATCAGTAAGGTTGGTTAATTCCATGCTACACAGGTTCAATGACAGAATTCAGTGGTATGCACTTAATCACACTATATGTAGTGCAGAGGACAGAGCCTGAGAACGGGAACGTGGTGGCCATTGCGAGGTGAGAATTGATGAGGAAAGTACCTAATGACTTCAGTTTGTACATCAAAAGATCACGTTC
>JTDE01000377.1:0-46869 GCA_014338405.1 Paragonimus skrjabini miyazakii
TGGTAGGAATCGAAATGTGCAAACTTTTGGGGAAAACAATGATGGAAAGCACTATCCACCACCTGTCATGCTCAACTGACATGAAGTTTGATGGACGGTACACTGAAAAATAATTCAAACGAACACTGAAATCCCACTGGTTGAAGATCTCAGGGGTTGTACACAGTCAACCAGAATAGTTACAAGCTGTATACTGACGGGTGGTTGGCACAGGCAAACGGTTGATCATAATGTTTAACGTACAATTTCGGGTGAAAACCCTAAAGATCTCAGTACGACATTTCAGTGTGGTGTTGAATTGTTATGAGGCAAAACCTCGGTACAACTATTGGTTATCCGGAAAATCAACACATAGCGTATGGGTTTCAACTCCACAACACACAAAAGTACATATTTGCTTATGACACCGATTCAAAGACGTTACGGTTGCTACGGTTGTCAATGTCCAGTTCATGTATGAGGAATATAATTTTATGCCACACTGCACTCCATTGTCTCTTTTCGTATTTTCCTCCGATTACTTCACTACCCAAATGCTTGACTACTATGTGAGAAGTACAGTGCGGTCGCTGCACCTCATTACAGAAGTAACGTTCCTTCAGTGAGACATAGTCGGTGCCTGAAAGTTACTCATGCTGATTGTTTGGTACCATTAACTGTTTCAGTCATCTTTTCAGTGGTCGGCTCTGAGTCGGGTAGAACACCAAATAGGGAATTTGTCGGTATACTCGACCGCAGAAACTTTGAAATTTTCACAGTAAAAACTGAAGCGATGTGAGTACAAGATACTTTCAATACATGTTTTATCAGACGTGGAAGAGGTAGAAGGTAAAAATAACTGACAGAAATAAATGACATTTATGACACATATCAGGTGAATTTAATAACCCAAATAATGATTACCTCTGACCTTGAGAAGCGGGTCTGGTTTGTTACGGAATTCAACATTCTGTGTAAAGACAGAAAAGTGATCACATTTTTCAAGCTCGGCTTGATATCATGTTGATAGCTCAACCAGACCACTCATAAATGTTTTGATATCTCCAATGTCTTGAAATAGCTCATACAATAGCAATGTGGATCCATTATTTCCTGCATTTACGATAGTTGGGTAAGTCTCACTTAATCCAATTGGGTACTAATTTAATTAGGCATTCTTCGCTCCGAAACGATTAGGCAACGATTGTAAGCGGTTCCCTACAAAATGTAAACGTAACAGTGTACAAGAATGCATTTACCTTCATGTGGATTCGTTTCGGTTAAACTAAGGCGGAATTTTTCATGTTCAGAGGATGTAAGACTAGTCAGTCATGAGAAGTCATTTGGCTTCCAAATTCGGTCACAAGCTTATCACCACCATACAAGTTACTTGTACAAAGTTGAGCAGATTACTTAACGAGATTCATTTGTTTTATTGAACCGGTTACCTGGAGAATCCTGTCTTGAATAACCACCTACGTTCGTAGACAATACTCCCATTTATTTAGATAGATCCATCAAATTTTCTTTTGTTCGTGCATTCAGACCCGGAATGGGATAATTACACGGCTGTGATGATTCTTTCACAAACTTTTCACAACTCACGTGATCGATGTTATGTAACTAGTTCCCGTGACACAACCCAGACAGACCCTAATGATCGATCCAGTGATGTTATCTACCATCAACACCAACTGAACCCAAATGAATCTGTTGTATTTAGTCTGACAATGTGCAATCTAAAACGAGCCTCTTTACTACCAGTCTCTTTTTCGTAAATGAAGGTGGTATATTCAGGATACTAGATTCAGTACTCTTACCCACTTGGATATCATGGTGCTAAAGTCAGAAAATTACAGATTAGAATAATAGATCTGAATATTTTTCAAGAAATTATTTTGAAATAACAATATGTTCATAGCTGTTCACTTAACGGACCACACATAACTGATGCTGACAACTAATCATGGCTAGGGTCATCCCTTAATTTGATTCTATTTAGTTTGAATCAAGGAATCGAGAAAGCAAAGTTATGCAACAGTAAAAAGTCACTGATAAGTCGAATTATTTTGGAGGACTTTATTTCCCATTCTAGCACAGGTCTTAGCAGTGAATTGAGTTTAGTCTGTGGAGAAAATCCAGCCACGGTATCGTATATCTATGTATGGTTCAAGGCCTTGGGTGCGTGGTTGAAACGAATTCATTGTACAGGTAGCGAATAGATTATGATTATACGAGATATGCAGCTGATCACGTCATCACCACTGACAAAACTGGTCCAGTTACGAAAAGCTACAATTATGCATTTAGGCTGACATATCATTGGATGGTATGTGTAAACATGTCACAACACATCTGAGTTTCCAACTGTTTATCATTCGCAACGTGGTGTAACTCGATTTCTTTGGTAATATTCTAGTGGATTAAATTGTGAATTTCAAACTGGTATGAATTTGATTCTAATAGACTCGGTCTGCTGACTACAATGCGAACCAACACTAGTCTGAATTTTTAAAATGTCTGAATTTGGGATATAGAATTTGTGATGACCACCGAGAGGCTGTAAACTCCTTGCTTTAGGTAGAACAAGAAGTAATATCGACAGTTTATTCAGATCAAACTGGTTCTGCACATAAGTAAATAGAATATAACAGAAATTAACAAGTTACAACTAAGTGGAGTGTGTCTATAGAAAATAACCAATAACAACTGGCAAGGTATGAGACAACAACGCAAACAAGTAGGCTGAACGGTGCGAAATACGTCATGCGGGAATGAGGGGCTGTGGTACAATACACATGTTGGAAAAATACTAAATGTCCAGTTGCTACTTACTGCGCATCGTATGCAAAAAGATACACTGGCGGATATTGAACACCACCTGCTTGGTCAACAAAGCAACAGTGTGCAGAGTGAGTAAATCAAGTTAGTATTGGAAACTTTCCCACCCCACAGTTGGGTCGGTGACCTATAGAGTAGTGCTGAAGAGTTGCGAACCCCCGGATCGTTGCTTTGCCGTCACATTACTCGTAATCCGAAATTTTTTCCCACTGATACTGTACACAATCCACACTGCACATCACATGAACAAACGTTCGTACACCCTGAATCAATGCGATTGCCACACAATGACTCGGATTTCACTATAGACTCGGTCGATGCTTTCGCCTACATCACAACTTATCGATCGATTGACAATAAACTATCAATTGCGCTTTGGGGGCACAGTTCAAATGAATTGAACGAATAACGTCAAACACTCTCAAAGTAACTCAGTTTTGTGGTTCCCGGTTTACCAGCTGACTTAGTCGTCATTTTCTTACTGTCTTGAAAAATGTTTGTGACAGACTGCTACATAAACGTTTGTAATTCGCTACCTTTTGAAGTACTAATAATTCTTATACCACGAAAATATGCATGTTGTTTCATTATCTGATATCTTCAGCAATGTGTAAACGACAGTGGATTTCGTTCGGTCAATGAAATTATTTTTGTGATATGTGCTGGGTGCGTTGTTAGTATGCCACTTAGGTTCATCGCGTGACACTAGTGTATTGATGTGCTTTATGGGTGTTTGGTTGTGAACACATGACCACATGAAGTGAAGTCTCCGCAAAACCCGTTAATAATTTCAAGTAATAGTAACAGCCTTTATAATCAGTGTTTAGTGTAAGTGAAGTGAACTACAACTATACTTGACCGTGCGTGATAGCAAAAACTTGAACCACCTTGAACGAGTGGGAATATTGGTCAACAGCCTTGGCATTCTGTTTCGGTTAGCGAGCAGCAAGCAAACCTAGGACCAGACGACATATGAACTTCGCCTGAGTGCGAAAAAGAATATAATTCAATCTGTCGCAGATTTATTTGCTAAAGCAAAAGCGTTGGGTGCTCATTCGGCTTTAGAAACTCTCCTTCAATAAAAGAAGCTTGTAGAGGACTATCCCTATACAAAGGTATAAACGTCAATAATCAGTTCAAAATGCAATCGCTGAATAGCTCACTATAGGCAATCCCGATCTATGTGGAACAGGAGCACCAAGGAGGTGAGACGCGCGTATCAAAAGTGTATTCCGAAGCAGAATCAATTCAAACAGGTGTTAGAACAAAACAGTCGGAAGACGAAAACTGGTAGGTGCAAACATTTCGTATTGACTCATCAGTACCAAATTTACAATAACATGAAACGTTTTTTTTATATCGAACAGGGTAGGGTGGATAGCCAATCGCTGGGTTAAGAAAGGTCACTAAGTCAATATTAGAGGACCAAACGAAGTTTCAGCAAATAGACACAGTAGACAATATTGCTGAAATAGAAGGTCGCATAGGAAGGCATCTCCAACTTCTTCTACAACTACGTATAATTGACGACATGATGTACAGACTTCTTAAGCCATGTGGGTCATCGACACCTCAACTCTATGGCCTCTCTAAGACACACAAGTCTGGAATGCCGCTTAGGCCTATTCTGGCGATGACTAATTATCCATACCATAAATTGGCACGCTGGTTAGTCACGATCCTAACGCCAGTAAAACAAAAGTTTCAGGCCTATTCCATTAAAGATTCTTTTGAGTTGATCAGTGACTTGGACAACATCAATCTTGCTAATGAGTTGATGTGCTCCATAGACGTTCAGTCACTGTTTACGAATTTCCCACTACACGAGACAATTGGTTATATTTGTGAGCTCATTGAAACAAACCAAACTACTCTACCTCTACCTAGTGATATTCTGAAAGAAACTTTATTACTGTGCACTGAAAACGTCAGTTTCCGTCTCCATGATCAGTCCTACTGCCAAACAGATGGGGTAGCCATGGGAAGTCCACTAGGGCCCATCTTAGCAGACCAGGGAAAGGTCAAGTTTACGAGCAACTGTTTCTGAACACACAGGGTCGGATTTAGTCGATTGATTGCGACAGCTTCAGCAAACCGCAAGACTCTTGGATTCGAGTGACGTAATAGGATTCTGAATGCACAAACTGGGTCAATAACGTGTCCAGTGGTCAGGACGTGTCTTGCGACTGCGGACGCTGGTTGCTTGCGTGTATCAAACACATTATCGTTCTTCTGTAATACAGAGTTCTGTACCCACTTAGGCAAATGTTCCTTCACTCTGGAGATCAAGCACCTTTCGGTTCTGCCTATGTAACTTTCTTTGCAGTTACATGTAAATTGCTAGACACAATGTGAGGTGGCACCGATAGGCTGATCTCCTTTGACTGAAGGGACAGGCAGTTTCTGGGTCCGGGCTAGTACACAGAGTTCCGCTGCATTAAATGTCCGCTTAATTGAATTCACTAATCGTTGAGTTGTTTGGTGCATGTTATAATCACTTTTAAAAGACAGTTCTATATAAACCTTCTTCTTCCTCACTGTGGCCACCTGTTCTGAGGGTGGTTTTGGTCTACTATGCTTAGCTATGAACCTTTTCGGATACCCATTAGATTGTAGTACAGAGGTGATCAAGTCCAATTCCTTTGCAAGACTATCTTGTGTACAGATTCTTCTTGCTCGTGTGAATAATGTATTTACCAGTGCGCGTTTTTGATGGACCGGTGTGAAGCTACTAAAGTTCAGATATTGACCGGACCATGTGGATTTCCTATAGATAGCTCTTTTAATAGAACCATCTTCCCGGCGACTTATGAGTATGTCCAGAAACGGTAAACAATTATCAGCCTCAAAAACATCGTTGTCAAGGTTCAGTTAATGGCCAGAAACAGGAGAGGTAAAATATACGGGGGTAAACACTTGGGGGGGATAGAGCTGCGTCAAATTTTTACCTGACTGAACCTCAAACGTCGATACAGTAGGCTCCCTACTTTTCTAGCTCCCAGACAGTAGCAGGGCATTATTTCCCCGCTGTGGGATATGTTCTCTCTGCTTCCGTCAGTGCTCGACCGGCCTGCTCAACCGGCCTGCTCAACTGTCCCCGTGGTTGCGAAAGAACTACCTCAATTCCGATATCACTCGCAATGACTGATATAGTGAACTGTTCTTCCCGTTTGGGGATCGTCAGGCACCGTCGAATGTTAGCAGCTTCTTGCTTGAGTTGGTTGTAGCCCCAGTCCAGACTGATTTCTTCTCCTTCCCCAGCAGTTGAAAGAGTCGATATGCTGTCTGAGAGAACCTCGGCACAAATTTTGAACCGTAGTCAACCATTCTCAGAAAGGAACTCAGTTACGTTTCGATTTTGGTGTTTGAAAATTCTTGATGGCTGCCAACTTCTCTGGTAGTTGTTGGATTCTTCCGTTATCAGCCGTGTGTCCCAATTAAACGACTGAACTGCGGTCTATTTGGTATTTCTTATTACTCAATTGTAGACCGGCTGTGTCGATTCGTTGTAACAGCGTTTGCAGCCTTTTCGCGTGATCCGACACCGTATTGTAGAATATAACTATGTCATCCCAGTCCACGTTTATTCCATCCTGACCCTCCAGAATGTGAAGCAAGAGGCCTCTGAAGGTAGCTGGAGCGTTGCGAAGGCCAGACGACATCCTAAGAAATTCATATTGTTGTCCATTCACAAAAAAGGCAGTTTTCGCGCTGTCCTTCCGTGCTATCGGTAGTTGTCAGTAGCCGAAACGCATGTTGATGAGAAATATTAATTTAAATTCCTGCAGACGTGCAAAGGTATCCTTCATTTGGTGCGTCGGGAACGCGTCTTATACTGCCACTTAGTTAAGCTTTCTGAAGTTAACACAAAATCGGTAGGTTTCATTAGATTTTCTAATCAACGACACTGGCGACGAAAATGGGCTGCTTGTCTTTTGAATTGTTCCGTTCTCCAGCTTCTCCGTTAGCTGCCTTTTCACTTCTGGGACCAATTTAAACGGTATTCTCCGGTATAGTGATCTGCATTCTGCCCCCGACTGTAAGTCTATCGAATGTTCCATCCATGTACAGAAACTGTACTGGCAATTCCCAGTGGTAAATAGATGAGTAAACTCATCAATACACTGTTTGGTAGCGGGAAATGGCATTCTGGTGGAGATTTCGTATTGACCTTGGCCATTCGGCATTATTCCTTCGTTTCTTCCGGATAGAATTTCACGGCATCATTATCAAAACACCGTCCCTCCGGCTGCCACTACATTCCAGTTACAAGGCTTGACAAACAATCCTTGTATTTTGCTTGTAACTGACGCCCCCGTCCCGTGTCTACTACCGCAGTTTTTTGCTCTTCCTCGATCACTACTTTTATTCGTGGACCAACCTCATAGCAACCCGTTATCACAGAAAAACAAGGAGAAAAACGGCTATCAGGGTAACGGCGACCAGGTGTTCCATTCCGTTAAAAACAGAGTAACGGTTATGGCGTGGATGCTCACATGCTCGTCCAACTTGTAGTGTTCTTGGCTGTGGGCTCGTCTTCAAACCTTCCACTGCTTTTGTCAGTTGTTTCACCTTCTCCTCGAGCTCCCTGACGTTTAGCTATCCGACTTCCGTCCGTACGAGTGGGTGCTGTGCAATTCCGACCAGCCGTTCAATCTCCGTGATTCCATAAGATTCGGCCATCCGGGCACTGAATGAACCGCTCTCTCACCAATCTGTTCTTTGTTTTCTAGTCCGTTTCCGGCGGACCCAAAGTCAACTGCCATAATAAGTATTGATAGTAAACCACTGGGGTCTTGTGTATCACAAAACTCGCTTCCGGTATTGTTCCTTAGTAGATTTCTGAATTAGTGCCGCCCATGTTTCTGGATACGACGTTGCAACTTTTGTCCGCTTCCTCAAGGCATAGCAGCCTTTGCTCGTCCGATGAGCAGTGGTCCCAGCGCTGTCAAAAATTATTCCCCGTTCTTTAGTTCGTTGTACACAGCAGTTGCTTCAGTTTGTGACAGGCACTCTTCCACGTCTTCATTCGCGAATGAGCTTGACTATAGCGGCTTCGTCGCTTCGTGTTCAGGGCACGGCACCAATGTAGCAAAAGGTTTCCCAATAAAGCACGATCTTTATTGTCGAACTTAATACGTTCCCACGCCACGCGTGCGCCATTGTTTATGAATTGGAACTTCAGTCGACAACACACCGGCGGTTTCCGCTCACAAGATAGGTTGGCTTCCACCTGGTTTGTGTGTGTGTGTGGCTGACGCCTTCTGTCATGGGATTTTGCCTGTCATTCCTCGT
Organism: Paragonimus skrjabini miyazakii; assembly: GCA_014338405.1. Classification (NCBI taxonomy): domain Eukaryota; kingdom Metazoa; phylum Platyhelminthes; class Trematoda; order Plagiorchiida; family Troglotrematidae; genus Paragonimus; species Paragonimus skrjabini miyazakii. The sequence continues at coordinate 8,116 of JTDE01000377.1, forward strand.
CCGTTTCTCCCCCATTCCGTTGAGCGATGGCTCGCCTGGTCACCCGTGTTGTCTGCAATCCGATCGTTGTGAGCTTTGACCAGTTTTTACCACCGCACTGAACTACTCTACCGAGTGTTGGAATAATCACGCTTCCGATTTGGTCATCCGTCACAGTAACGCACAACTATCAGGTTTTATGTAAAATGCGTACAGTAAGACTGAGCTCTGCCAATGTTTTATCGTTCGTCTTTGTGGGAGAAGTTGATTAGGAATAGCAATAACTTTGTGAGTTTGACCAATTCGCTTAATGTGGCATCATAGTAACTGTCGACAAAATGATTGGAGATTCATCGACCATTTGTTTTTATATTTAACTGACTGATTATTATGCCACACAACTTTTCAAAACTTCGTGTACGAAACCTGAGGCTTTACATGAACTTCGGGGTTTGTTGGTTCATGCTGTTGAGAAGCATGTCCCCCCCTATGGAAGGTATGAATCTCATGTAAACTTTAATATGGATTCGATCTACGTTAACACATTTGGGAGTACATCTCATTGACTGAAATTAAGAAGTGTCCTCAGATGAGTCAATTATTTACACATACAAATGCAATCTGGTAACGTGTACTATCAAATGAAAGGTCACACATCAACTAGTCAGGACAGCAAAGTATGGGTTTGCTCGAAACTGATCTAAGCCAGTCGATTTTCCTCGTGTATCAGCGATGTTGTTTAACGTTTGAACACTATTGGGATTTCAGTCGGATACAAGAAAGGCAGGTGGTGATTTTTCTTCGGCTGGACAAAATTATCGTCAACAGTGCATACGAATGTAAACTGTAAACCAGTTTCGGGAACACGCAGATTGTTCTATGCTGATAATGCCCCGGGCGACAACGTTTTACTAGAGAAACAAACTAGCATCTGTTGTCGGTAGACATGTGCAGATCAGTGATCACATTGTCCGTTCAGCATGTGCATTCAGAATCCTTGTATGGTGTTCTTATCCGAGGTTCTGTCTAGTTGCTGAAATGGCTGTAGTCAGTCGCTCTAAGACAGCTTTGCGCATTCAGAAGCAGTTGCTTATGTATCTGACTCTTCCCTGAGCTTAGTAACTTTTCACAGTCGATTAAATAATTATCCATCCACTCCCAAATCGTTTGCTACAAGGAATTGATTTATGTTATTACAATTTCGTGCTGAGAGTTTACTACGAAATGCGTGTATCTGCTATCGATTGTTTTCTAACTATTCTGCTCACATTTCTCAAGAGGGCTACAAACTCTGCATCTGTATAGACACTTTCGATAAAGTCAGCTGAATCTGATCGAAATCCGCACACCACAACCAACAGACGCTAAGGAGACAAGCGTCGCAGTTCAATAAGGTCGACTCCATGTATGGACAATCCAGGTATTCTCATCCTTACCCCCTCCCCAAAAATGTGTACTTACAATTGCGTACAGATTTCTTTTGAAAACTGACACAAGCTTTGTGAAAAAAATTTCACCGGGTTTGCTTTATGGATGATGAGAGAAACAGTTGAGTCTAATGATGATTTTATTTCCAGTTAGAAATAATCCCCGTGTAATTCCGTTGATTATATTTAAAAATTTTGAACGAGCAGTGTTCACCTTGATGTTGGAGGACTTTTCTGCAGGCAGCTTGATAGTGAGGGGATGGATAGTTCAATAGTCCCATCGCTAACGGATATGTTTTTATACATAAATGAAATGGAATTGTCTGATGTTATAGTTTGTGTCACGGCCTAAAAGCTGCATGTAAATGCTATTTCAAGTTTACATATTACAATTCATTTTGTTGCACTGTGTTATATTAAGAACAATAAATCATCCTTTTCTGACACCCTGCTCACCGTGAGATGGTACGGTTCAAGTGAACGCGCATTGTATTGCAAGATAACTTGGAGGAGTCAATATTGGCCATTTTCGTCGTTCTGCAATAAAAGCGTGCTGCATACAAGCAAAGCCCAGTACGAAAACTTCTCCACATGGCTTAGTAGATCTGTGCTGAGGATTAACTACAAAAGCAAAACATTTGTCACGGAAGACAGATCACAACTGATGGGTATACGTTTCTAAAGAACCGGATGTGCTTGCACATGCCTTTCCGAAGTAGCCCTATCACCACGAATGTAAACTGAGAACTACGATCTACATTGTAGCTGAAATGCGTTTGTCACTGCCAACTTAAATTGTTGATCTACTTGTTCACAATCATATCTTACTGAAATGTTCCTGTGTTATATATCAGTTAACCTGCAGCTGCAATGATGTATCAACCTACTACAGGAAATGATTGAACCTACACTCGCAAACAAACTAACTAATTAAAACGGAAAAACTACCTCATCTATTGCAGGACGCATCACATATGCGGGTCACGTCCGGGACCAGGTCAACTCGTTCAACATGCTTTTCCTTTATTGGAACCCACATTCCTGGAGTCCTCCGAAACAGTTTTAATCAGAAATCGGCGTCCGGTCTTATATGTGTGCATAAGGCATTAAGTTCTGACACCGACTACTGCTGAGCGCAATAGATGTATCATAAACTGCACAAACCTTCTGAGAAATACTGTAAGTTTTTGACTGTATAGGCCACTACAACGGCGATCACGGTCAGTCGTTGAATGATCGGAGTATTTTTTATTTTTATGCGTATATGTATGTGTGTGTGTGCATTAGCTGTTTTTTCAAACAGTTTGTCCGTCTTGTCACTGAGAGCAATTGTTCCTCTAAAGTAGAGCCGAAAGATTATCGGTTCTACTGTTTTTGCTACCCCCCGCATGTTACATATCCTAATATGTTACGTTCATGACTACAAACACTAAACAAACTGTTAACAGCTTGTGATGCATCTTCCTTCGTTAATGACGAAACATATTGCTGAAACTTAGCATTCCTAGTTTTGATCTATTACTAACCTACTGAAAACTTCTAGTATTGTTTGTTTCGCATCAAATTTGTGCAATCAAGCCTTTCCATTAGAAGACTGAAATCTTGTAAGCTTGTTTTTTTGGAGTGTTCCTCCAAAATTATTGATAGTTTCTTATCTGACTTGGTTCACTTCAATTTTTCTAAACATTGTTTCTCCATAAACATCACAATTGTGAATCTCGCCCGTTGTGCAACTTGTTGATTTGATATACATCTGATTTACAAACTCATTCGAGTTTGAACGCTACACAGTAAATGACTAGAATCATTTCCACGAAGGTGATCTACTTTCGACATTCGTGCCCTTGAAATTCATAATAACGAGCTCGCCTCATGAATGCAACCGTACATCTTCTGATAGGCTGCTTCATTCCCATAAAGTATGTCAACTCTCTATTACAGAAGCAGTTCCGAAAATTTTCCACTGATTATCATCTGGTGTTCTAAAGGTAACGCCATCGCCCCTCAAGCAAATTTTAATGCATAGGCATAGCAATCAGGAAAGTAACAGTTAAACACAATTCATTACAACCTCCCATAAGGCTAGATATGTTATAAAATTTCAGTGTAGTCACCAAGTATGGTGTAACTATACTCTCTCACCAATGATATGCTGAATTTAGTTTGGAATAAACCACGAATCGCGTTATTGGGAAAATTGGAGCACCCACTTGTCTCTATCTTTCGTTTTTGTTTCCTGGTAACTGTAGAGGAATATCTCAACGTAACCGTTTGGCGTAGCCAAAGACAACAGCTGGTCAGAAACGGACCGTGCGAAAAAACGATCAAGCCACAATTAGGGAAAACAGCTCGACGGACGCCAAACGACCCCAATGTTGCGGTCTGCTTTTTGGTAGAAACCAGATGTAGTGAGATTTCTATGGGTTTTGCATGACGGATACTACTACTACATCGTAGCTGACAACCTCTTCACAGCTCGTTCGTTTTTGCACTCAAGTGAATAGATGATGTCTAATTTTGGTGAGTTACCTTAGACTTTATCGGTATGGAGTACTGTAGGACACCGATGCAGTAAAATGTAGACAGGGTAACATTGCTTACACGTTTAAACACACATATATATATATACGTTTAATTGTTGAGAATATCTGTACCTCGGGTAATATCATGACCGAGTATAGAAAGCTAACACCGAGTGATAGGTATTTATTGTGATATTTCAAATCCACACTAAGATCCATTGTCAAATAAATACAGGCTGACGTCAAAACCAAACAAGTATATTCAACGAAGCCAGTTCGAAGTGGCTTCAATTCCCAAAATATTGGCAACAGTTGACATTTTCGGAGCGAGTTTTTATTTTATTCGTCAGCTGTTGGAATTTGACATGAACTTGATTATTTTTCCACGCAGCGAATCTGACCAGTATTTTTCAATAATTGGTGCGAAGCACACCCAGAGTCACCATAATGCGATTAAAAATGTAACAACATCCTGTGTGAGGTACACTATTGGGTAATTTGATCAGAACGATAAACTTCAATTATCCGAATGTCAATGAGATACACGACAGCTTAAATGGCGTCCGTTCAAATCAATACTGCTTTCCAAAACCGCTGTAAGCTGTTTTGTTCCCATCACAGCGTTCAATTAGTACCTACTCATTTCCTGATCGAATGGCCAAGACGTAACAGATTTATGTTTCGCAAAGTTTGTCAGCCTGTTGACAACACTAAGGCAGCCAATACTTCTTAATGTGTCCTCTGAAAATGACACGATGTTGAAAATCAACATAGAAATTCTTCCCGACAAGAATGGAAAATTGGACGGGCTATCCGCTACTTTACTGACGTCTTTACTCAGTAAATCATCTGTTTGCCGTTCAATTTACTACAGCAAATGCAACAGCATTCTCTTTGGCCCGAGCAGCCGGAATCATTTTGGGTCAATGAGGATCTCATGTTCATTTCATTTACATGTTGATGGTGAATAATTTTTTAAAATCGTGAACTCATTCATTCATTGAATGCTTAGGACAGGTTGGAAGTGATTTAGATGCTAAATCTCTGGTTTACGATTTCATATCAGTGGATCTATTCATACATCGTTACAAACACACCTTGTTTTAACGGTCACAGACTCAGGATGGTCTGGAAAGTCAGTTCTAGCGATAATCTGGCATGGATCGAGCAAGACAACGAACGTCGTTTATTACATAACCACTTAATTCGGCATCATGTTCTGGATTTTGTCTAATCAGCGGATTCGCTGCCTTCCATCAATCAGGTGATATTCTGAGCTTCCGTTCAGTTCTATTTATAATGACCCCCAGAGTGAGAGAAGAGAACAAGCAAAGAATAAACAGGACTGTTAATAAGACCTCAATAACGTAAGAAAAGCATGCCATCACAGTGCTTCATTAAATTGAAGGCACAAGTAGCGGAACGTAAATCATCCGGTTCAGGTCCCCAGTAATTGAAGGAAGAGGTTAACTTTAAACTGTGTTTAATTGCTGCTCAAAAGCAAACTACGAAAACGAACTTTCGGTCTGCAACTGTTGTTCACAGGTTTCAAGCGGCCCTGATGAATCACTCAGGTTCAAGTGTCAAGGTAAAAAATTTAAATAAGTGGCAGACGTTCAAACTGCCGAAAATACAAGTTTTAATTCCCGATAAACATGGCAACTTTTAGGAAGAGGTTTCTTTTCCCAGCATTGTTTTAAGATGAATTTTTGTCTTCCCTGTCGAAGGTACTGCTGAACTTCCTATCTAAAATGAATACCAATCCCAGAGAACTTCATTAAACTACATTCTTTTCCTGGAAAAAAGCCCACCCTTCTCCAACACTCAGATTTTGCATACATGTGGCACGTGGCACCACGATTCACTTCCGCCATTTCCAATTTTAAAGATTTCAGTTCTGGAGTTCGCTGCTTTGATCTGGCTGGAAGAATATCCAATTCAAATCTTTCTTTCACTCACACTCTGTCAAGTTCTCAATTACCAGTTGCGGAGGCACATCAGTTGATTCCTCCAAAGTCATCGGACGGATATTTATTATGATTTTGAGTTGTTCGCAGAATAATGGCAACATTTTTTACATGAACAGATCTGTTAGAATATGTCGTTTCAAATCTCTGTCCAACTCCGGAAGGGCTTTTTATGACGTTAACTACAGTGACACGACGTTGATCAGTGTACCATCATTGAGGTTAATTAGGGTACCCTTTAACCATCACCTTGTTCCCGGGCGTTTGGCAGCGATGTCCTACCAAAAGACTAACATCTCCTGCGCGTTCGCGGTCGTAGTTCTTTTCCACGCCGTCTTTAGGATAATTTCCGTGTTGCTCTAGAAGGTCATCTGCAAAGCCATTAGCTTCACCTAGTTAGTCACGTCCCGTAGGGCCCTCGGAGATTTCTAAAAATGATCCGGACGTTGACGTTGTCGAACTCCGGCGAACATCGAATCCTTATTCTCGGTCCGAGTTAAGACTCCAACTACCATGAATAAAAAGACGTCTCACAACCAGTGTTTACATGGTGTTAATATGCGTTTCACGCAATGAGGAACGGAAACAATGATATGCCAGTTAAAGTCAAGATACTGTAGTCGGGTGAAATTTGTGGGCGTGGCAAACCAGTTTTTGTTGTACTACTTTCCATAATTTTCTTTTGTATTATTTTTCACAACTAACTAGTCACTCACGGGTAGCGTAGATTAATTTCTATCTTCGCCAGCGGCTGGATCTATGTTCGCACAACAGAAGTATACACCTTCTACTTAATTCACCAAACGACTTGTTGGGAAATTGGCGGCTGTGAATACATGTCTTGGCACCAACCAGAAAACATCATATAACTGTTACCACACAAAACAGTCTGGAGGGGTTGGTAGCCTTCGTGCACGTCGTCATTCATAACCCACAACCATCTGGATTGTGAGGCCACACTTATAAGATTCTGTGAAACAAAATTAGACTTTCAATGGGAAAAGTTATGTATTGATGAGGAAAAAGATATGCAATTTGAAACTGATTGTGAACGCATGAAATATATGACGTATGGAATCCTGTCTTCTAGACAGGTACAGTGACTATAGTCTCTGTCCTTTAGCATTTTAGCTGTTATGCCGATTTCGTTTGAACAAACATTTCTGAGCACTTGTGGAATGTGTTCTCCACAAATGGTAGGCTGTTGCCCATGATATTTAACAATCGGTCTTATTAAGGCACTGCTCGACGGAATCACTAGGACGGAGACGAAACAGGCAGTCAAACAACAAGACAAACTTAGTTTTCCTGCCTGAATTTGACACTTTCTGGTCTAACATCAAGAGGTTATTGTAATTAAAAGTATGACTTTGATATACTGTTGGTTTTCGCATGAATTTTTTAAAACACAGTGACTGCAGAAACTTTGACTGTAGGGCAATCTTAGTTCCAGTAATGAAGCAAAACAATGCAGTTAGAATGCTCGTCGAATGTAGAACTTCCAAGCTCTCGGCTTGGATTCGTAGCCCAGCTGGAACGGCACAGATCACGTGTTCGAATCCAGTCGAAGTCCGAATTTTTGTAAATGAATTGATTTATATTCAACAAACTGTCTGAAGTACATACCAGTAAAACCATATCACTAGAAAGACAACTGAATGTGTAGCTCAGAAAAACAGATCATTTACGCACCAGGCATATGTTCTCTCAACTTGTCCACTTGCCATTTTGATAAATAAGTCGCTCCGAATAAACAGGCAATAGCGAATGTTTGCGCAACGCATAACATTTTTCTACTCCAAATTTTACTTCGTGCTGACAAGTCACCCGTCGAGAACACTAAAACTATTTGGCAATTGATTTGACTTGAATAACTGTATGAACAGTGACTATGATTTCGGTCACGGTGCCATCTGTTTCAAGTGCACACATACACTTTACGAGCAGTTACTACACTTATTTATGCACCAACCACATAGTTGGAAATTCATTCGCAGTCACCGCCAGATTTCACGAGATCACAGACTGTCTGTGTTTGCAGCCACAGACAGTCTCCGATTCAGGTCAGCCGTCTGTGTCCCATAGTGTACTTCAAGTCCACGTGATCATGCAAATCATAGGCGCGAATGCGATCGTAGTGAAACTATCAGACAGTCTATCAAATTAAAGCTAAATTCTACCCATTGGTAAGGTAAATTTGACTGTTCCGGGCCTTGGTATGTCTTCAATTTTATCAAACGCGACGACGTACCGGCCTTATGTAATGTGTTGTTAAGATCAAGCTTGTTAACCTACAAACTGTACCGAGTACTTTCGCGAAATTGTTGAAAATCAGATCCGAAAGTCACCAGTAGACAAGAAATGCCCTGAACAATAAATTCTACTATATATCCCGTCTTTTTCTTTGTGCAGCAAGTCTCCAACCTCATGAACAAAAGGATTCTCCTTGTGTTGCCCATCAAAGTCGTTTGTCCACCCATCCACCTCAGTTCGATCTCATCCCTTGATAAGTTCGTAAAGAGTACAGAACGAATGATCCTCAGAACACTTTCAATTTAACACCGCGACAACCGAGTAGCCTTTCTGATGACTTTTCAAGTTAGGAAGCTTACTGGAGTATTAAGATGATCGCATCGTTTCACATTTTGTGAGGAAAAATGGATCTGTAGTTTTGTGAAAAACGCAGCCATAGTTTGAATACCCCCAAGAATATCCAAACAATCATTTCAGCGTCTGTTCGAACAGAGGACCACAATAAGTAGTTCACTGTTTCGCACGCGGATCATATTAAGTGACCACTGTTGCATTCGAGGAGTGATAATGAGCTAATCAGATGACCGAGTTTTACCTGGGTCGATAGTCGATACTTAGGGCAACGCTACAAGCCAATTCGTCATGATTGAAAAGGCTTACATTGAACAGTCAGCCATGAGTTAGTATGCCTTAGTTTAACTATACAAACTTTATGAGAAAACAAACCTACACTGCAATTAAGACCGTAGACTCACAGGCTACCACTACCGTCAATCATGAGATAGCAACCTGATCCAGCTAGCTAATATTGTATTTATCAAGTTGTGTGTAACTGTGGCGATATTCACTTCGACGGAATCGGCAGGTGCCTAAACTCGAGGATAACGGAGTATTTGACGAAATGGATTCAGAGAATGACTGCGCACCCCGACTCATTCATCCTCGGTTCGCACAAACTTCCGGCTTTGTTCGTTAACGGGCCAATAACGACCAAACGTTAGTCACCATTTTCACTGGGACGGTCATGATCAGCTATCTCAGGTCAGCGATTTTTGTGCAGGTACAAACATGATAATCTCATACTCCCATTAGTTTGATAATTTGGCATGAATGTTCCACAACTCTGTCTGTGTTTGATTTTTCTGCAACTAACCACCTCCAATCAGTGTAACATGTTTTCTGGTTATCGTTATTTGATAATGAGTAGGCGATATGGGGCGTAAACACCTATCACTTTCTGTCATCGCATGGTTGTGTACAAACTTACAAAGGGAATCGACTGTTCTAAACACCTCACATGATGATATCATGCATCTGAAAATGTGTTTTGACAACGAAACAGATGGAATTGGACGAAGAAATGTATAAATTAATGTTTATAAGTAAGATCTTAGAAATCTTAATATATACTATCTAGAGTGTAAACAAACTAGTTTTTTTTAACAGCTGCTGTCACTTGAAAACAAATACAAAAATGATACAAAATGTATTCACAAAAGTTCCAACAAGCATAACATTACATTTTTGTTGAATTTTAACAGATAATCAAAGTATACGTTTAATATACCACTATCTCTTCAGTTTGACAAAATACACCACCAACACTTTCAAAAGATGAGCGTATAAAAATGCATGCGTTAACCTGCTGAAACGAAAACTTTTAAAATCAAACATTGTGATACAGAACTAGCATCATTGGTTTGACATGAATTAAAAGCTAACTAGATGTCTTGATTAATGGTCAACTGTTGGGAATTTGCTTCAATAAAAATTGGTTGCAGTTTTCGTATTCTCAGTTATATTTTTTGGAAGAGGATGTCTAGAAAACGAGATGGTTTATTTTTATGTAGATAATGTTAAGCAAAGAACTCGGAACGATTCAATAAATTGGTTGATTCAGCAAATCTTGAAATATTATCTGGTTCAGCTTTAACCCTACAGCTGGATCACCTCAATGTCTGTTCAAATATCTGTTGACCTCGGAAAACATTATTCTTTCACGCTGACCGACTGCCCTTCATGAAACTAGGAAATCTCTGACACGGGAATGAGAAAGACTAAACGACCAGAAACGTCGTGCTGGCTCACACTATCACAAATAATGAGTCTACTTGAAGTGTTCACCATTCGTGCAATTCGACGCACTTCTGAGTACCATGGACCACCGGAATACATGAAATTTTTCGAAACGTCTAAATGGTATAAACTTCGGGGGAAATGTTTATTTGGCTGACGTTAGCCAATTTTGTTGTGATCTCACTGGTACCTCAAAAGTAATTAGCAAACGCTCCACTAGCGTAAAAGTGAACATTGACAAAATCCCAGTTGTTTGTGAAATTAAAGCAGAAGAGTCCATATTGAGCCTTTGAAATGAAAAATTAACAAGACGGTTACAATAGATGGCCAAACTCAAATAGTTTAGATATGCCATCTCATCTGTGGCAAGTTTATTTGCTAGCTGTGTTCATAGAGAGTACTGAACGCTAGAAAACAGTCAAGATAACTGAAGTTTCTAGAGTTCTTCCAACTTACACCCAACACTATGTATCTCCACAACTTTGAGAGGATTCAAGAAACTTTCGCTTGATGGAATGTCTATGAATTGATAACCAGAGACTTCATCACTATGGTTGTTGATGGTCAAGGTTCGCATTTATCTTTCCTGTTTAACTACTGCTGGACTTACTAACTGATACGGCAAATATTCCGTCGAAAGTTATACACCTAATATCTATTTTGGTCAACTCGTGATTATTCTGTAATGAATAAGAGATTAGGAGAAAACTACATTCAAGGTATTTAATCCGAGAAGAATCGTCTACCGATACATAGCGATAGATGATAAGAAAATATTGTAGTCAATGTAGCGAATCAAGTATGCCTGAATTGATAAGAGAGAGAGGATGAAAGTGAGAAAGAAACCAGAATGATCAGTCACCGAAAGTTACAGTCAACGTGAGTTAACAGTTACAAAACCGTCCATCTATGTGTCTCGTGTTATTGTATTGCTATCTGGCAAAAGTCACTGTATACAGCCAAACCCAACCAATACACTAGATGATTGATTTATCAATTGGAAAAAACATCCACGTATCAACAACTTCATGCGGTCTCACGTGATGACCACTTTAGTTTCAGGTTACGTCGTCTTTCGAGTATGTTGATAGAGTTGTATTTGAAATACTTTTGTTAACACGTCCAAGTGAGCGGTAACATAGTATAGTTTACTTGTTTTGAAGAAGTGTTCAAATAATACTAATCTATCTATGAACGCTTTAAAAGACCCAATATAATACTCACAATCACCATCGGAAAACTATAGAGCAATAAATGATATCAAACGTTCACATTGTGTTTATTCCGAATCGGTCATTACTCGAATATTTGGGAGATAATTAGTCTGCTACATTGATCCTTGCGTATCAGTGATGAGTTCATGAGCATCATTCAACTCGTTTTAAAAACAGTTTGTTTCGAAGCACTTTATATCTATCGTTATCAATAGTTATTATCGATTGTATACCTGTCGGTTGATCAATCTTGTCAATCTTGTTCTAATCATTCTTGATTTTTTATAGAAAGATCATAAACATATGAACCGAGGAGTACACTTTATAGTTCGATAGAATAGCATTCCACTTACATATTGTACGAATGGTTTGGTTTACTCTCATCTTAAATCGTATCGAAAATTTATCGTCAAAACCATTATGGATGATAGTCGCCCTCAGTATCCTCAGCCTCAAATCAACGCTGTTACAAACACCAAACATATGTATCTTTAAGCTCTCACTGAAGCTTACGAGTATTCGTTTTAGTTACTATTGAACCGGTTTCTTTATAGCTGACTGTATATCGCACTGTATAACAGTGAACTTTCTTATTGTATTGTTTTGTAAGCAATTGTACATTAATAAATGTACAATATTGCAGTTTCATCTTCCTTTCCAACATTATATATTGTGTATCAGCTTGATTTTTTTTGAGATTACTCAACATTTTATAGTTTTGATAACTGAAAATCCATCTGTCGGCGTTTGTACAGTAGCTACTTGTTTGGTCGAACAAGTCTATGAAACAATACTTGGACTCAGTTGCTGATTGGTAAGGCCAAAACATTAATATGGACAACTTCTTCAGCAGTTTCTTGGTGATATCGCCGCTCCTCTCCCCGAATGTGGTAAAACGATTTCGAGGACTGAGTATCGAAGCGGTCGAGAAGTTTTAAATAAACTGAAGTAGTTGTCTCAATCTCTAAGGTAGTCTTTGTTGGAAGAAGGCTGCAGAACAGCTGTTGATGAAACATTTGTAGGGAAGAAGAAAAAACTGGCGTCATTATCAATACTGCATTGGATTGGATAGCATTAAGTCACTCATTAGAAAACTACGTTGAATATATGCTTTTATGGAAAGATTATGTTTGTGTTGTGAACATTAGTGACAGTGCGTTGAAAATATGCAGCCGCCATTATACAACAGGACACTGAAAAGTGACAATTGGTAAATATACATCCATTATTACAAAGTTCAGTCCTCGGATCATTTATAAACCGTATCAACAAAACAGAATTCTGTTTGCCAAATCTGTCGAAATTATCTGGAATGACGTACATACATTCATTTTTATTCCTGACTATTATGTACGGATGCTGAGGACTCATGATGTTTAATGCAGTTAGGCGGTATTTCGAGTTGCCCTTCTTATGTGTGTTCCGCAATATTTTATTCAGGTCCATTCAAAACAAGGTCTAAACCTACTCATGTCCCTTTGGCTCATGTGTTGTAACTAGGCTTTACCGATATCGCACAATTATATGTAACAATTCACCTTATTGCTGCTGGTATAATCTATTTATCTGTTGTATTTCCTGCCAAAACTCTGATTTTTTAAACTGTTTCTCTTCTAAATCAATAAATCTTCCAAAGTGTTTGTTCGCAATACAGTTTCAGTGTTCGACAATGTCGGTGGTGGACCTGCGCGCAAACCGCTTGCTAGGACAGTCAGTGTCCTAAATCATCTTGTGGATTACATACGAAACAATGGAACGTGTGGGTGGCTAAATCCAAATTTCTGAGCGCCCTGTCTGGGTTTGTGGCTTAGTTAGTAGATCGTTTGAACATGCTGTTTGTGTCGCTGGTTCGATTGCAACCGAAGACAAGATTTTCACTACTGGATCTTTTCTAAATTATGAGTTTATTTCGGAATATATGTTGTATGAGACATGGTTATTTGTAGAGTTTGACGAAATTTTTAAATCGTTTGTTAGTGTAACCGTGCCAACCGATCACTAAAACTGGTGCAGTGATCTCGTGTAAATGTCAGATGTAGGGTGGGAATGAACCGATTGACAGTAAATGACAGGCGCATTGATTATTATCGGTTTGAAATCAGGTGGACAGTGAACAGTAATTGATCCGTATTTCAAAATTCGGTGTTCGTTTGGAGATTAAATATGGCGAGTTTCGTTGATGAGGTTCTGAAAGAGATGGCTGAAGATGAGTCTATCCGTGTCGTCTGTTAATCAACTATTCGCTTAATCTATTTGGATATGACGAGACACAAACTGTCAAGTGTTCAACCAATGATGAATATACTGCAGTGGCTTCCATAATTTTTTGCGATTCCGTGAGTACGTTTTTGCTTACTGATTCACGTTGAACGCATTTTTGCCATTGTGAGTTGATTGAGTACAGCTTACCAAGTAGCTGCAACCTGATGTCGGTAAGCAGTATTTCGATATCACGCGGAATGGGATAAAGGAGAGATACTGACTTATCAGGTTATGGTACTGGGCAACATGAAAATCGAAGACAGTGCGGAAATCGGCTGGAAGAATAAATGTCGGATCTGCCTCGAATGCGTTGGTAAGTGCTTCTCAGATTCACCGGAAACTGCCATCGCGCAAAAGGGTGGTAATCATTCAGCCGTCACACGTAAACTATCGGAAGCTAGCGTGATTTACTCTCCTATCCAGCATGAAATTAAACAGACAGAACATCATGCTACCCGGAGTGACCTTTGGAACAATATCATCTTCCGTGTTGCAACGTCATTAAGTTGTAAGACTCCGAAGGCACATCACAACCTATGAAAGTACAAACCTATTTCGCTGGACAAATATGTGATCCTCCCTCCACGATGGTTTGGGGTGGGCTTTGTTTGGAAGAAATAACATAATCAGTAATACTGAATGGAAAATAGACTACGGTTTCTTATACTGTTTGTTTCTCAATTGCACTATAGCAGTGTTATGTTCCAGGACGATAGTAATTTAGCGTGCTTCTTTTCTCTACTGATGGTGCTTTTTGCATCACAATATGGACTGGCCTTTAGGTGACCCTGACCTAACTCCCATATAAAACATACGGTGTACTAGCCAACGGAACTTCTACAAAAAACGATCGAGATAATTTTACAACAGATTCTTATAGAACAAGAATGCGAATGGTTGGTATGAATAACGTGAATCAAGACTCCCTTCCGACTGGCCCCAAATTCCAAAACACATCAAACAATTAAATAGCTTACGAGGCAGATGTCGGATACGCAATGCATCGAGTTGTCAGATACTCTCCGAATTTTCATAAAATACTACTCTTTAGGTCAAGTAAGCATGCAAACACATATTCTAATCCCAGACTGTCTAGTATCTCATTAAAGTCTTGAGATGTTAGAACTCTGATGATAGAATCGTGTTCTCTGAATCAGGTTTAACTTAACCCTAACAAAATATTGCTGGAATGATAGAAAATGTATGAAAAAGGTTGCGAGCTAGGAAAGTGCAGTTCACTTTCAATAAGGATCTCTAGTTATTCACGTTGGATCAATTACATACAGGAATTCCAAAGAGAAACTGAATGATATGTAATTACAAAGAGAATACTGAGCTGACGTACACTTACTGTTGGTAAGTTAGACACGCAAATTTGATATCAGATTGACTTCGGTAGATGCCCACCATACGGCTCGTTGGTGGTTGTCCCATGCCCGCGCCAAGTTAGTATATCGCTATGAGTACATTAACGTTCCGAATCCCTCACGCGATTGTAGTGGAATCCTGCAAGAGCACATTCTGGTATCAGTATCCGCGCCTGACAGCCGATCTTGTATAAGTCGATTCAGTTCCAACAAACTATTAGAATGTGGAAACTTAAGAGACCTGATTGGGGAACCTCACAGACAGAAAAAACTGTAAAAGCCTGAACTGATACAATCCGAAAAATGGGAGTTACACACTGATTCTTAGCAGTGTGTTTTAAAAATAGACTATCTGCAACTTTGGAATAGGAAAGCGAACCCGTCTGCCTTTAGGCCGAAGCTGTAGAATGTACATCTGTTTCTGTATGTTTACAACAATAACGCTTAAACGGTGGGAGTATAAGATCTAAATATTCAAGCGACATTCTATTTTCGGACAAGATTCATGAGAAGACAATGCTGGATCTCGATTAGAAACACCGAGGGTGTCGTAATCGAATGTAAGGTCAGGTCGGTTTACGTGGCAAAACATGACCCAGCTTGTGGTATCCTGGTGAAAAGATGGAAACTTAAATGTTACAAACTCAACCATCTGTCAATGACCTCAAGCATTCTGTTGTTCAAGGCGACAGAAACCCCACTCATACATGTGGAACGATTTGGATCATTGGAAGAATTCAGTAAGCAATGTTGAACAACAGTTTTACTAAAGAAGACTGTTGTAGTGCTATGGAATTTCTTTTGCTGTATTTAACAACCTGGACAAATCAACATCATTATCATTTTCGGCTTTGATCTGTACCTGTGGGTGCAATGGGTTGGGATAGCTACTGGTTCTGACAATCGTCAACGAAATTGCAGTGTAATAAGTAAGTAGAAATGTATAGCGATGAAAAGAAAGACAAACGAAATAAGCGAACAGAAACAACCGATTTTCACGAACACGTCACCAGCAGTGGTACGATGATAACTTCAGAGTATAAGGTTCACCGATCGGTCCAAAGTAAAATGCCAAACTGTCTGCCTTTCTTGTTAACTGGCTCGAAACTCAAGGTGAAATAACATAGCTCCTGTGTGACTTCAGTGGCTTTAAAGAACTTGAAAAGAAACTTGGAACTACATCATCATCATTTGTGTCAATCCAAAGCTGAATTGAAGCAAAAAATGAGCAAGCAGCAACATGCGCTATTTCAGTCAAATCACTAAAAGTATAAATAACTTTTCTTTGGAAAATTGTTCATGCCATTTGTTTTTACACCACATGTCTGAAGAGTTGAAAAAATCATGCGAAAATTTATTTCCAGTATTGTGCTTGAAATTGTATTTGTTTGCGATTGAATAGAACCTTTCAATATCTTTTCATAAAAGCATCATATCTCCCTAACACGCTGAAGATAAAAGAACGACAAGTAGCAAACAGTCTTCCAGTCAATTGTGCCTGTACTGGTAAGTTTGCTGTTGCGTGGTATGTTTGCAAAGGCGTTGAAAAATCGTTTCATGATCTTCCGAAAAAATGGGAGAAGGGCCACCCGAGGTGGTTGGAACGTAGAGTATTACAACTTGCTCATAACGTTGCGTTATTCTCAATCCATTTATCAATAACATGTTAAACACGACGCCCAGACAGTTGGACTTCATTTGTAAAAACTTGGTGCGCATATCTTAAATCCATTTACTTGAGTGTGGAACACAGAATCTTTGAATACACTATTGTTTCGTGGTAAATCAGTTTTCCTATTGTGTGTAAAATGGTGCTACAAACTTGCACAAAAAGTTGAACTTATGGCAGTTGTCACTTGGACTAACAGTAGTGCGGAACATTTCAAGCTTAATAATTCTTTTTGGCATGTGTATGAGAACTGACCAAGTGGCTTTCGAATGCCATACTGGGACCAGTATATTTTCAACGGTTACATGTACTTCCGATGCCATTCCGGGACGCGAAGTTGCTATGGCAGCACCGGCTACCGCTCGCTTTTTGTGCGGCGACTGATGGACACGATCCAAACTTATGTATGCCGGACTGACCCAGTTTTATACGTTAGACACATCCAGCCGGCATGCACAAACCGCGATCCGGTTTTTTTGCTTCACTTGTTCAGTCCGGTGCCGATCGATAGAACAAGTACAGTAGCGAGCAAAATGTGATTGTTCACGGCACAAGTGCACGCCTTCAAGATGTACGTGTGTATGTCACGACATTTTCTACTACACTGGTGTGGTGGTCAAGCATGTATGCTGTTTTGATCCGGAGAGTTTTGCTGACTAGAATTTTGGTCTTTCCAAGTCAAGCTATGTGTTATAGGTCAGAAAGGAGCAGCCAAACAAAAAGCAGTTTAGCTCATATGTCTGTGTGTTGCATTACCGACTGCCTAGTGGAGCTTAGGCAGTCAGGCACGAATTTGTAAGTATACAACAGAACCATATTTATTGTCATGGCACTGTTATCTTCGGCGTACAGAAGGAGGAAGTTAGAAAATGTACCCCCAAACAAACAGCATTCTAATCACCTCACGGTTGACTGCTATCACCATCTTGCACAAATCCTCAAGAGCCTGATGTAGCTTTTAATACATCAACTGCGTGCAGCAATAATCGGAATGAGTCATCATTATCTGAGCTGGGTACGAACCGTACTGTCAAGTGAATCGGATTTGCAAGTTATTGGCTCCGGGTAGGGTTTCTAAGTCAACCCTTCATCCTGTCAATCCGCAGGTCAGGCTTTTGAATCAGAGGCTCCGGGTTCGAATCCTCAAGAAAATCTTATTTTCTCTTGTTCTACAGGTCATATTTTTGAGTAAGAGACTTAAGCTGAAGTCCAACTTTTCAATCTGAGACTAACGTGTGGAGTAAGGACGTTTTCCGTTGGGACATAGAATGCGCTTACGCCGTTGGATCGATGCAACATCGGATAGCCAGAACGCCACACCAAATTGACCGCCATGAAACTGGGGCACTATGACGTCACAATCTTGAGCAAGAGTAAGCTTGCAGACGATGAATAGTACCTGGAAGCACGTGCCATGGACATCCTCTACCGAAAACAGGAAGTGCGCGGGAGTACGGTGTCTGTTTTGCAATAGCCGCATAATCCCTCGAATCATGTCCATGCGCCCGCTAACTTGGCCGAGGTAAGTCTGCAACATTTCCTAGTGCTCATGATCCAGCTATGCGTCACACTGACGACACAAAGGGTCAGTTCTGTCATTAGCTTTCCGCCACAATCCGCTTGACACTGATGACTG
Source organism: Paragonimus skrjabini miyazakii (assembly GCA_014338405.1). Classification (NCBI taxonomy): domain Eukaryota; kingdom Metazoa; phylum Platyhelminthes; class Trematoda; order Plagiorchiida; family Troglotrematidae; genus Paragonimus; species Paragonimus skrjabini miyazakii. The sequence continues at coordinate 26,488 of JTDE01000377.1, forward strand.
ATCAACTGTCTGCTCTGGGTAACTTGAACGCTCAAGTTGGGCGCGATTCAAAAGCTTGGCGGGAAGTCCCCAGACTCCACGGAGTTGGCGTAGTCAGTAAGGACGTTGGTCGCTTGCCCTTACTTTAGGTTACCCAGAAGTATGCTCAACTAAACACCTGATTTCAGTTGGTTGCTAGCGATATCTCTAGGTGGACTCACTCATGAAGCGATCATAACCATGTGCTCGATTACATGATCATGCGGAAGCATGATATTCGCGAAGTACGCATCACGCGAGTGATGCCAAGATCTGAATGGTTAGTTAGGACTAGATTGTTTATTCACGTTTTCAAGCCAGTTTGTTGCAGATCATTCGAGCAACGGTAGAAAATGAATGTTAAATGTTTAACGAACTTAAACAGGAGGACGGCATTTCAGTGTGCAGTTACCGTTCGTCTGAAAGACGGCCTCATATCCACTAACCTTGACGGTATGTGGCACCAGTCAGAGGAGAAGATCAAAGTAACAACCATCGAGTTGACAGGTATTCAGCATCAGAAACGACCGGACTGATTCGCCGATAACAATGCAGCTACCTCCGTTTTGAGACGAAAGAAGAATGCAGTGTTTGTTGTTTTCACAATGGACCTAAGCAATGAGGGCAACCAGAGGAATTTCTTGCGCAGTCATTTTGGTAGTCTAACAAACCGACTGGATATCACTGGTTAGCTGACCGTGAACAGCCTGCCACAACAAAATGTCGAAGCTTCATTGTTATAACTCCAGATTTAGCCGAGGTACATACAGCTACTTTACAATTGCAAAATAGAAGGAATTCAGGTGGAGATAGGTTGTCAGAGGAAATTCTGAAGCATAGCGGTCCAGTTTTGGACTACGGTCTGCTCCAGTTAATTTACTGCATCTGGGAACGGGAGATAGTCTTTCAAGAGTTCACAGATGATAGCAAGCAAAATGTCGCCTACTGAGCTACCCAATCGAGAGGAAATAAAAACGGGAATCCGAGCGACACTAAGCAGTCTCATTTTATTGGAAAAACAACACTTTTTACGGAGAAACAACAGCATTCACAACTGCTATTAACCGACAGGCGTCCTAAAGTTTTGATGTTTACTGCTGTGTTGTTCCACGACCTCATATTTAGTAGCTCGGTTTTTTGAAACAGATACGCATTCACCAGCAACTGATCGTCGTCTATGATTGGTTGGTGTCAGTTTAACCTTAATTTCGTCTGTAGCAGCTTGTACACGAACACTGATTGGCTGAACCTTCTCCAATCAAGATTCCGCTCCAGTTCAAACTCACTACACAAAGCACCGACAGTTATCGGGGCATGAGTTTGCTGAGGTCCCCCGGAAAAGCGTTAACAGGAATCTTACTGAATCGACACAAATTAAAAGTTTCGGAGACCAGTATCTCCACGGAGCCATGTGGACTTCGGGTGAGCCGCGGTACGATCGACATAATGTTTGGTGCTCGACCAATCCAGGAGAAGTGCCGTGAGCGCAAGTAGCATCTGTATGTCCCTTCGTGGAATCCACTAAGACGTTCGATTCTGTGAGTGGTGAGGAGTTGTCGACGGTGCTTGGTACGTTTGGATGTCCGAGTAAGTTTATATATTCAATCAGAACATTGCGTGTGGGTGTGAAGACAAAGTTGCAGTTACGTGAATCAATCGCTGTTAATTTTGACATTGTCATCAGCCCCAGCCCTATTTTGTTTACACTTGATAGCAATGCTAACAGCTGCTACCCACAACTAGGACGAATTCATCTACGTACTTCAACAATGTGCCGTATCAGCCAATAACCACCGTCATTTGGCAACTCACCCACTCTTCTATTTAGAATCCTGGTCCATGATGGCCTTCTATCTTTCTTTTTCCTCAGCTTTCTTGGCGTACTGTAGGGTGAATGTTGTCTGTTTTCTAGTCCAACCTTAATTTTTTGTTTTTTTCTCATCATCCTTTCCAGAGTGCAATAAAATATTCCTAATTTGAACTTTTTCCTGTCTTACATTTTCAGTATTTTTCCTCCCACTTTTAGATCTTAACACTAGAGTCTCTCTCTGTTCATTCCCAGAGACAGACGTGTTGTCTGATCTGCACCTATCTGCAATGTCTGAGATGCATCTTCCGTGAGCATTTTCAGGGGCGGTTCCAAACGCTGAGGTACAGCAGGGAGCGGACATGGACGGAATGAAAGCCATGAGGATGTTGAATTAGCTATGTGGGCTGGGTCACGTCTGTCGGACGGGCGATGACTGTATTCCAGAACAGCTGCTGTAGAGACAACTGAAATCAGGTAAGCAAAATCTTTGTGATCAAAAGCAGAGATACCAGGATGTTATCCACGTAAGTCTTTCGCGTTGTAACATTCAGTTTAGATACTGGAAAGACTCAGCGTTTAATCGGACAGTCTGGAGAAATGTGGTCCGGATGGGCGTCCACCAGTTCAGTCAGCAATTATCGTGTGGCCATGAAATGAAACGCGCGGTACGCAAAAAAACCATTGGTGCCATAGGTCGTGGTGAAGTGATTATGTGACGTTGTGATGTGTTCGGCTGCAAATACACTGGCTGCCTGGGATTAGTAGGTCATGAACGCATTCATAATACACCGTCAACGAAGAGACCACCAGTACGTTAGGATCAAGAGGCTGTATAGGTTATATCCTTTTTTCTTGTTCGCAGCGACCACCGTTGCTTGGCAACTCAATCACTCCCATTTTTAGAAACCTGGTTGGCTGTGGCCTTCTACCTTCTCTTCAGTTTGGTTGGTGTACTTTATGGTGAATGCTTTGTCTGTTTTCCTTCAGTGTAGCCTTGAATTTCACTTTTTCTCTATATTCTGTCTAGAGTGTACTAGTGTTGTGACTGCAAAAGACGCTTGGCGTGAGAAGCCGTTTATTGCGTGAACGCCCGCATAGGTCATGTCAAAAATCAAACCACAAACGCGTACACTCATTTGCAAGTTAGATATGCATTCACACACATCATTGTCATTCGCCTTGGTGGAACTTTTGCCGAGCGCGTACACACTATTTCGATACTCCCTTGTTGTCCTCCGTCTTCCTGGCATTCGCAGCTTGCCCTTTTGTTCCTGAATGTCGCTTGTGGGTAACATACTACTTGTGAGTAGTATACTACTCACAACGAAGCTGCCTGTCATACAACACTAGCTTGCACTCGTATATGGAACCACTTATTGCATTATATTTTCATTATTCCTCTTTCTAGTTTAGATGTTACCATTACAATCTCTCTGTTTATTTTTAGAGACATATTGATTTCCGTTTCGACCTAACCTATCAAGCCGGTTACCAGCATTGACCGACTGGACACGAAAGTCTCTATTCACACGCATTCTGGTCTTATTCCTTCAGGTTTACACTAAGTAGGGTGTGTGTGAATAGAATAAAAAGTGATACAGCGCAAACCACTTGTTGTGATGGTTAGGCGAAAGTATACTTTGACTTCGATTACTGTGAGAAACTAATCCAAAACGGATTCGGCCAACTTACGATACTATTATCTCAGTATGCGAAATCAGCGAATGAAAGAAAGTCAATGACAAGACAAATTATAATAACTGTACCTTTATTGAAAGTCTCTTTTTGCTTATGTAAACCGATTAGCTTTATCGATAACAGTTATGGTAGCACATTTTACTGTTCAATGTAATCAGACGATTATTAAGTGTATCAACGGCTCAGGATTGCCAGAAAAGATTTCTGACAATTTTGCCTCTTCAACTGCACACCAAATTCCAATGTGAATATATGCATAACAATCGCAACAAACATTGGAAAGTAGATATGTATACGTTATCCAAAATACCAAAACAAATAACATGAGGTTTCGTCCTTTGTGTATCTAACAATAGTTGTTTTGTTTGATCAACAGGGCTTTGCTGATTACCAACTCAGGTCTAAGTCAGAACAGACTGATGGAGTTGATTGAACTACTATGAGGATTGCCATGTTTGCTGATACACCAGATTAAAGTTTGTTTATTTTTTCTTAGTAAACGGTTGATAAGTCTTGTTAACATCTCGTAACATATACTTTCTTGCTTTCCTGATGAAGTTGACAAAACAATGGAACTTCGTGCCTTATTTATTAAAAGAACCAAGCTAACAGATCTATATTTCAACGCTAATGCACGCTGTTTAATTGTTGGCTAGTTTGCGAACTACCCATACATATATAAATATCCTTCTGCTTTGAGGAACAATTTGCCAAATTGGTGACATGCAAACAGATCTCTAATTCAGTCTGTCCGGTCTGGTTTCCCATTAAGTTCCGGTCTGTTGTAAAACAGTCCGATCCAGGTTTTTGTAATTTATGCCAAATCCACCTGTGACCTGTTAACCGGTGTGTGTATGTAGATCAGTCGAAAACCGGATAACACATTCAGTTTTACAGATGATATGGATGATCGATCATTGGGCTGGTTCACGAATTCGCATCTGTTCACATTCATACACAATGTACAATATTTACCGATGAAGTAAATGTTGACATGCATAGGCGATCACTCACTGCGGCAATTATACTCTACATGGTCCGTGAGGAAGTCTGACTGAACTTGGTAAAACATGGTAAAATAATGGACCACCTAATCCATTCTTGCTCTGTGTGTATGCGTTTGTTCGACTATGGCATAGCTGCACCGCTCAACATATATCACTGTCGGCGGAAACATAATTACCGGACAGTATGTACATCTCCGAAGTCATATAGACTATGAATGCCGTACCACACGAATGAGTGATCTTTTCTGAAGGACACCAACATACACACGTGAGGGGCCACGTGATTTTGACATCGGATCAATGTTAGCATAAGTGGATTCTAACTGACAAGCCAGGAATTCAGGACCGGTGTAGATCATGCATAGTTTGTAGTAGTAAGGTTGCGTAATTCAAACTATTAACCGGACAAACAGCTCCTTTGTGATAAGATGAGCAGAGTAATGACCATAGCCATAAGGAATTACGGTTATTGTTGCGATTTTTCCGTTGGAAACGAGTCATGAGATTGTCAGGAAACCATAGCAAGAAATAATATATGTCTAGTTAATACAACTCAAAGGATGTGCTATTCTTCTTCTAGGAAATAGAAACTCAATCAAGTAGACTTCTATTTCAAATCGTTTCAGGGTGTTCTACAAACAAAAAATATATTTCTTCTAATCTAAGTTTTTCATTCACGCTAATGTTAGGTGTTGTGCTCCGCTTTCCATGTGATTTTTGTGGTCTGTGTTTACTTCAACAATCAGTTGGACATTTTGTTTATTGTTAGACTGCCTATTGATGATAGTGCTCTTTTGCTGTGTTTTCTGTTGTGTTTTCTTCCTACGAGCAGTTCTGTCCACATGTGACGGTCGATTTCTTTACAGGTTGTTTCTTCCAAATAATTTACATGCTGTGACAAACCATGTTGTGTTTCTGTTTATATGTTCATTGTTCTTCTGTTATCTAAATTCTCTAACTGTTTAGTTTACTGTTACAACCTCAAATGATAGTTGGTCTGAGAAGTTGCTTATTGCCGAGCCTCAGTTACAAAATATGTGAACGTAAACACTACTTTGCTAGATTGACGTGTGTTCACATATTTGACAGTAAAGCATTGCCAGTCATCCAGCTGACCCATCCGGCATAATACATATGCACGTTTTTAATGGCCGGTTCCAGTTCTGTGCACCCCAGTCGTGCTATACTACTCACAAGCAAAGAGGCACGTTATACAACGCTGATCTAGTTGCTTGAATATCTACACACAGGACGCCAGTTCTGACTTATTTGTACCAGTGTATTCAGCGTGCTTTTATTTTATGGTCAGACAATCATACAAGAGACAGAGTACACTACTGTGAGTACACCTATGCGTAGGCGATACAAAAAGGACACATGCGGAAGAAGGTTTTGAGAAGAGCAAGGAAATTGTAATGGGAGATACTCAGATAATTTTTTGCAACTGTATTCACCTCTTGAAGTATTTGAAAGTGGAAGAGAGAACTCAGTGGGTGGTAAATGAAAGTCAGCTGAAAGTTCCAGAGGCAACGATTACATGGTTAGAAAGACAAGGAACAAATCGGGTTGACGATATTGGCTACTCTCGCGAAAATTCCCATTGAATCATAGAACAGTAGACGTGACGAACAATTGTCTTCGACAATTCATCATCAGATCAATACAATTATGTAGATTCAGCAAAATCAAAACAGTGTGTACACAAGACAAAGTGGTTTAGCAGAATTTCATTGGATCGAGCAGAACGTTACAAAATATCGAGGCCTCCATAGGTCAGTCACTCAGAGAGCAAATCACCAGTGTTAAAGATGGGTGGTTTGGGGTTCCACCCATCATTACGTCACAAGCTATCGGTTAGTGTTTGAGTGAGCATACAGACTGATGGCTACAACAGAACATACAGAGAGAAGGGAGGAAACAAAGAAGGATAGAGGATGTAGATGTAGGAATAAAATGAATGTGTGCTATTTTTTTCACATAACAGCCCGTCTGCCGTGCACGTGGTCGAACGCTAATGAGACGCTTGGCGTGCCTTAGGCTAGAATGGGTAACAAACAGGTGAACAGTGAAAGAACAATCTCTTCAGAACTAGGTGACACATACCAACAAACATACAAACTTATTTACATCGAATACAGACCAGACAGCATCTACTCCTTGTTGGCACTAGTTTTACAGGCACAGCTGGATAAAATTATGCTAGCCGGTTTACTCAAACCTTGACAGCTATTACCGTCATAATAATCGGCTGGTTACAAAGTAATTTTAAAAAGCGACGACATGGTAATAGTAACTTTAAATCCTGTCTGTTTTTTTAAATTTAACATAAAATTCGTTTTTCTCGTTTATTATTCTTTTTTATGCAGTTTGATTGGATGAGTCGACTAATGAAGGGATTGTGTTTTGGAATTACTTTCAGTTTTACCATCTCAGCGTACAAGCCAAACATATTTTCAATTTGCACAGTTACATCGACTCGAGCTGACTGTCTCCAACGTTTCCAACAATAAGTGTTCAAACTGTAGTGATGTGTCGTTTTTATTTACTAAATAAATCAAAAGGGTGAATGAAATATGTATGTATGAAGTATGTTTTCAGTTGCATGGACAGAATCATTGAGAAGAGATATGTCTGTACCGAGACATCAGAATCATTCAAACTCCTTAGTTTCTTGAGTAATCCGTACTAAATCCAAACCCTGCCAAAATGTCGGTTATTATTATTGTTGCAAATATTAATCTACAGGATATACATCTGAATTCTTCTCGACTTCGGAAGATGACAATATGCATCTCTCAAAGTAAAGCGCATTTAAACAAAACACCAACGAAGTCTGAATTTCATAAATGAATTTGTTTATTCCTAGTTGAGACATACTGTTCCAAAGTTGCCCAAACCAGCAGTGAACCTCCAATACCTGAACAGGTCAAGATGAAGTTAATAGTCTACTTGATAAAGTGGACAGTCAAATATGCAATTTCTTGCAATTTCTTTCATCAGTATATCATCTAAAGCTTACAGTCTTTTCCTACATGTATATGTAAAACAACATTTCGCCGTAGCAAATGTAAAGGAAAAAGTCAGAAACAGTATTTTTCACGATGTATCTCTCGAGTACATCTTCCTGTATCTGATTCGGTGCAGAGTCTCGGTTTATATGGCAAAGCTAAATGAACGTTATGAAGCCAAACCACAAAATCAACAACGACACACGTACACACATACTTCAGTGAGCACAAGCCACCAACGTAATCTGGTACTGATGAACCAGTCTTTCTGTTCACAGATGGATGAATTCCATTTTTTAATTACTGACATCTCCACAAACCGGAGAAGCCTACAAAATGTCGTTGTGTAACGTATCCGAATGGCCTTCTGAAGATTCACCGGTAATCTACATGACTGATCCATACGGAATGACGTGCAAACCGCGAACGACGTCACATACACTTCTGTACGATTCAAACGCAAAAAAACAACTGAAATTGAACAAAGCGATTAATAATGTCATGAACACACACACAATTTACATCATTCATTAACGTATCGTTTGCATGTTTTTTTACCCCGAGTAAATTCCAAGCTGCTTCGCAGCTTTACAAGGCTTTGCCACAATGTCTAAACCATATGTGACATTTCTTGGTTTTATGGCATCAATTTTGAATCGTACCATCCAATTTTAAGTTGATATGCTCTACGCGCCTAAAATCATCTGCACTTGCCAATACGGTATTCGTGTATTCCAAGTGAATATCCAGTGACAGGGTGCATGGATGTACAAGAGAAGAGGCATTTGAACTCGAAACGGAATCTGGACTTCGTACAGTGAAAGTAAAGTGGAAGATATATATGACAAATGACAGACTCACTAAAGATCAGGTAATTGCATTTTCAGTATTTAGTATAAAAAAAGAAAGGCGTGAATAATCAGTAAGAAACGAGAACCTATGGTTCAAAAAGGCTTCTGTGTTCACTTGTAAAATATGTCATCCATATCTGAGTGGACAGATAGAGAGATAACTGAATGATTTATTGTTGCTAGAGCCACAATCATTTCCGTTTCTGGGACAGTTGCCAACACTGGCTACTCACACATTCCGGCGAAATATTTCCAGTCGAACAGGCCCAAACAAACATGTTAATCCAACCTAGTCAACCAGAGTTATCAAACAAGAAACTACCTACAATGAACATAGTTTTGTGCTTTCATATGTCAGCACCACTTCAATGAACGTTTGTGCAGTTTATGATTGCAAATTTATCGAAAGCTAGACAGCACAGAATCAACAAAAGCTGATGCCAGTAACTTCCGGCTGCCAAAGAAACAGTGTTATCCGAAAGTTTAGTCTTTTATTAAGTGAAATACAAGAGTGCGAATGTTACTGAATAACTGTTTAGCTTAAATTTATTGATCGCGTTCTCATTGGAACTAACGCATTTACTAAAACACGTCACTTGTCTGATCCGGGCTAACAGCAGCTGTAGACTCCGTGTTCGTGTTCCGATGAGCTGGCTGTATCTAGGCCACTTCACGTGATACTCAGTAAACATAGATCGGGACAACCACTTAGCATATGTACACTTGTGCACATTTATGTACGTTGGTCATGATTGACTGACTGCTCAAATGTCTCGTTGAGAAGGTTTGTGTTTTCCGTGGGTAGCCTGTGCCCTTCAGCTGTCATGCCCTGTGCAGCTCAAGTTGATTTGATCTAACAATATTCCAGAAGACACGGTGTTTTTACCAATCACGGTCAATGTTTACCAGAGGTCTAAAGATTCGTAGACGATAAAAGTGCAGAAAACAATTCCAAAGTAAATACGTGTATTTCCATGTGTAACAAACACTGGTTAAGATATGTTGCTTGCTTTCGTCTGTTTTATTTTCAAGAATGTACGAAGAGCGAATAGAAACCGTATCAGCATGACCTCGTCAATAAGTTTCGTCTACTCGTATCTTAGTTAACAACATTATATTGAAATTTACTTATTCTTGTTCGGTCAAATACACGCTTTCTGTACCGATCAGTACCACCAATTTTAGCCTGATCGAACATGACCTAAATTAGTGTTACATGGCTTGCAAACGAGAATTCAATGACACCATTAACTACCTAGTTATTTATTTCTTGAATGTTGATGTTTTACCTACACCATACACGTCATGAGGAGTCCAGGTTTCTACATTCACTTCAGATTTTGCACTTTCACTGAGGCTAACTTCTGTCTGCCATTCTGTCAAAAGCATCCTACTTTTTTTCGGCCTTCTCCTTAACAATACAACACGGCTGTTGGTCTCTTTGTTTTTTTTCTGGCCTGTTTATTTTAACTCCGAGAAAAATGAGGAACATCGTATGCGGTCTATAATTTATACAGGACGGCGTTGTAACGGTCAACTTTAAATCAATGTCTGGAAACTTAGAAACAGCGCAGCCTGACCTGAGAACAACCGAAAAACATGGGTTGTTTTGTTATTGTAGACGATACTAGTCGTATCCGGCGCGTGACTAACTGGGTGTGGTCAAGTAAATACGAAAACGAATCGGAATACTTTCTAGACAATTCTGTCCAAAGAGCTTCAAGGGAAATCTCACAAACAATACTTTTCAAGGTCATTTCCGTTAAAAGTGAACTGTAGTCAAACAATTAGTGCAGGACAGTTGATAATGACTGTTTACAAAACATGCCACCTGCTTTCCAAAGACTAGATAGTTGAAAAGCTAAAATGACGGCAAAGTCCTGGTCAACTAACGTAGCTACAAGCGGTATTTGAAATTATCGCATTTAATGCGGACGAAACGAGAATACACAAACGGTGATGTATGTCAGTATAAACGGGGTTTGGCTAATAATGTCGAAGTGTTATCTGGACTTATTTGAAGTAGAATCTGCAGGATCTCTTGCACACCCCTTCCACTAGTTGCCGCCGGGTGGTTAATATACTCGCCAACCCAATATAACAGAACTCGATCAGTTAGTCTACGTAGATAATAAGGTTGCTAAACCGTAATGTTCCCAGATTTTTTTTGAGGCTACCGAGGTCACATAAAAAACCTGCTCCTCATTCTCAGACTAACGTAGTTCCAGAGATTTCTGATGTGATTTAGATCTGGTGACCTTGATGGCATTGGAAGTAAAAAATTGCTTACTTCATTTTGAACTTGTAGACTACACTTATACGACAAGGTGTGAAGTTAGGTTCTATCAACGGTTATTGGGCCAGATCAATAAATGCAGTTCCAAGGTAAAACAACGTAGTACTTAATGGACAAAATCAGAGACTAAGGACAATGCTTAGTGTATAGATGTACGGAAGTGTATTATGGGAAAGAAAACAAGATACCGACTACAGTTTGTAGTCCTCAATAACTGTGAGCAGCCAGAAGTACTTCGGCCTTTTACTAATAATATCTGGCGCGTAAAGTGTACTGTTTCGCGTCCGACGATGTGACCAAAGCTTAGGAAAGAATACTGGGTTAAAATATGGCACAATCCAGGTAATGCGACCTCTGATGATGCGAATGTAAACCACCATAAAAAGGATAATATCTCAGAACTGATTTCGTCAGTTCTCAGTTGACTGTAGCCATATGTTACACGCAAGGAAATATCCGTCCTCAATACACGTCTCTAACAATCGTATTCTCACAGAACTCTGCCAAATACGAAAATGGTTTTGGCCCTAGCACCAACAAATCATTCACATATTATCCCATTCAGTTGTGGGTAGCAGATTTGACACATAAACATAACGATCTTCTTGGACTAAAGGTTCTCGTTTCCCTTTTCGGAACTCTCTACTGAAAGTACCATTTTCCGCTTACTGTATGACCTCTAGATATCGCTTCGGTTTCAACTACTTCCCTTTTATATTTATGATCTTTTAAACGTCTCAATTTTATAGCAAGAATAACAACAGTAATATGAGACACCCAAATTCTGGAATCGTTCTATGGTGAGCTAGAAGTCCTGCGTATGATCAGTAAGTCAATTGGACGTGTACGGTTGTTACACCAGTAAACTGCATATTCTTTGAACCTTGTCACACTTGACACTGCAAACCCGGTGCAAATTTTCCGAAGTGTTCGAGAGTTGCGAGAAGCTGCGCGATTGTACTGTGACACCCTTTGTAGGCGTATAACCCAGCTAATCCTTGAATCACGAAACGAACTAGCGATAAGGTGTGACACCTCCTGACTTTCGGTTCAGCTTGACAATGTCTACAGAGTGGGATATTATATGAGTGAGAAAAAAATCATTTCAGTCGAAGCTGTTCTGCTCAGTGTTCATTTTCAGGTTCTGACAAGAAAATGGTAGCATGAACTAACATGACGGTGGAGTTTTGAGTCGACAAACAGTCACACCAAAGGGTTATGCGAACACATAACTTTCGTCAGGTAGAATCCCCATGCGAATTGTAATTAATAGAAACATTTTTACTCTTCAGCTGACAGTTAACGAAAGCAGCTTTAACCTTTGTCGCTCGTGACGTGGACCGAATAAGTAGTGGAATTTTAAGATAAAAACGCAGGTGATATATTAATGGCCATGGCATCATGCCACAGGAGATTGTCAAAACTAACGTGCACCCCGGACACCGGTCAATCAAAGCACGCTAATAAGCGCAAAGTGGTCTGTTGCGACCATTCGGTATTCGGCCTCCATCGCCAAAGATTCAACTGTGCATAACCCTGACCACATATTGCATATTCAGACCGATGATCCACCGGTCAGCTGGCATCGTGGTCACAAGGCGGGTGAGCAGGCACATGTGTTATTCGTGCGCGCTAATAGTGTGCGACAGGCATGTGCCTCAGTTAGTATCGCGAGACTCACATACTAAATAAGACGTGGTCGATAACGGCTTGGAGTTGTCTTACCGATCCATAGTCAATCAGCTAATCGAATCTGATTACATGGTTCAGGGATCGAAATCAGTCACATAACTGTACTGGACACTGATAATGCCAGACAAATCATGATGATGGGAAAATCACGAGCAGGGGAAATGTGTACATAACAACATGTACAGCTTATTACAGTTAGTGTTGAATGCAGCGGAGAAGCAGACTAGACCATTCGGAAGCTGAACATTGAACTTCTGGACACACGAATGATTACCTGAACATACACAAGGAAATTGAGACTAAAACTTACTATGACAAGTACAACACGTGATTTATAGATGAGTGACAGATTGAGCACTGTTACGACCAATGAGTGTCTAGGATGTTTCGTTAAGTATACAGAACATCACAAAGAACAGAATGTGTGTGACTTAGTCAGATATAGAGTCCACGACATCATTCAAACAGATGGTGTTTGGTAATGGGAGATTTTCAGTTGCGTAAGATACTATTGGACGGATTAGATCATCGGGACGTATGTTGTTGTTTGTTTTGTCCACTAATGCTATGCATTCGGTCATTTTCCCTAATGATGTGATATTTTATCCTCACTAAGCTAATGGGAATCCTAGTTAATTTATGAAGTATTGCCAGTCGCATCCTTTTGCTTCACCTCGTGGATGTCACGGTTCTCAACTCAAGCTATTGACAGCTATTCTTGGAACCAGAATAATTGGACCATTCCTACCTGATCCTCCTCCACCACCCCTCAACAATTATCATTGTGATCACGGTCATTTTCATCATCACGATTACATGAACGGTGAGGAAAGTTCACGTGCCATGCAACCGTTGTAAGCGGCGTTAGCCCCAGTTCAAAAATGCAAGAGAGTAAGGGATGGAAATTATTTCTTGCAAGTGTTTCACAAATGCAACTTCGGATAAAAACGTCCCTGATTTCACTGTGTATTTAATGAGAAACATTGTTCTTACAGTATCTGAGGAACTACTCTGCTCCTGAAACCTGCAAAGTTCATCCCATCTGACAAGGTAGTACTAGGAATGTAACTCAGCGTAATGTGAATTCGTCAACCAGCACTGCTTCGTTGCCAGTGCAGTACGGATGGATCGATTGCACACAGAAAAGAAAATCAGTGCTCTTAACCAGCAATTGATATGGGGGACCGTCTATTAACTCCTGTGTGAAGCTGTCGAACCAGAAATGAAAATTTGTAGCAATCTTAGTGGAAATCAATTCGGTCACTTTGTAATACACTGTTGTACGTTACACAGTAGAACCGCGAATCCTGATTGATCCCCATCTTAACACCTGATCAGTTCACTAAACCTACCGGATTTAATCAGAATTGAATGATCCGGTCTCAATATAATCATGCACTGGCTCCCATATTCCATGCACAGCAACCCTATGACTGTCTAATCTAATCATAAATTGTACGACTTTCATGTGAAGTTATATTGATACAATTTTGATAACGTGATCTATGCACATTTAGTACACAGTTTAGACATCATGTATTCTATCCCGTTTTCACCATCCGCTTCGTGAACTAGTGTTGTGAGGCAAGAACACGGATACCACAAGGATTATTTATTCAGAAAAGCAACACATGGATTATGCGGTTCAACAAGACAACAGAACAAAAACACTCATTTGCATACGGCATTGGATCCAGACCGTCACGGTTGACACAGACGTCAATGCTCAGTTCCTTTACGTTTCCTTACGTGCCAAGAACCATTTCATCTCATACTACACTCCAATGTTTCTTCTTGTATTTCTCCTGCAATTACCTCAGTGTCAACATCTGTGCTCTAGCGTCCACTACTGAATAGCAGTGGTGTGTGTAGTATAACACGATCGCTCCTCCTCATTACACTAGTTCAGTGGATACTATCATACCGACATGTTCTCATATGTGATCAATGTATGGGACTATTTCACTGACTGTCTGTCTCACCAAGTCTACCATGTACCTCGATCTCAAGTCCCGTCCGTTATTACATATCCGACTATTTTCGAGATTTGAAAACAAACGTTTCACGTCCGAGTTCCTCAACTTTGTTCACTCTTTCTTATTGCATGTTGTTTTCTCAGTGTCTCAATCAATTTCACTAGATTTTTTAACCGATTTCCATTAGAGGTCATTTCTAGTTTGTATTTCCGAATACACTTCGTAGCAGGACAAAAACACATTCGCCCATAGCATCAGTTGATTCAATACACGTGATAAATTCGTACATCACAGCATTCCAGATATGTCCATCAGTGAGAATAAGGATATATTATGGGCGAATATGTTTCTGATAGTTCATGTTCAGGCTGGGACACTTATGCGAATGATTGGTGGATTAGGATTGAGATATCGATCGGACTGGTTACAGAGAAACTAGGTAACTGATTATTCATTTTGCGCTAATTTAATTGGTCCACTATGTCAGGCTCGTCCGTTTGTTTAATCGTGCAGACTGATCCTCACTTCGGTGTCATAGTTCTCAACCAAAACTACTGACGGCTATTCATGGAATGAAGATAATTGGGCCATTCCTTTTTGCTGACGTTACAATGAATACATGTGCACTGATGCATCTAACCAGCCCGTAGTCGTTTTCCACATTCTGCACAATTAGCAACACAGAGAAAATTCGGTAACAACCGGAGCTAACTGACCTGATGACGACCGTTTAAGCTTTTGACACTATGTAACTTCTAATGACGACCTCGATACGTGCTTGGTTGAGTTGATAACTAGAAAACTAGAACTTGAAATACATTTAGATGAGATATTCGAAGTGTAGGTCATTATTTTGTCCATAACAAAATAACCTCATCAGGTAAGGTAAGAAAGCACTATACAAATTGATTGTGGTTGCCTTACACGTTTTTTCTGTCAGTTGTTGCAAAATTCATTTTCTTCTGTCAGACAAAGAACTAATGTCTACTTACAGATCTGGGTCATTGACGGCTATGTGTTGCAGGTTCACCAACAATGAAATGTTATCTTGAGCCAATCTCACTTGAAGTGTCTGTTGTGTGTTCTGGTAATCCATCACGAGGAAACTACGTTTTGACTTAGTATGAGGATCTTCAGATCTTGAGGATATATTGGGCCAGACTGTATCACGTAATTATCACATCACCAGAGTCACTCATGACATGCAGAACACTAGACAACTCAATTCTCATGAGCGTACAGGTTGGGCTACGGTATATGATCAACCTATCCACTTCCGCTCAGCTACTATTTTGTGATATAAACTTTTAAAGCCGAAGTTTCGGATAAAAGTTTTTAACGTTCTTCCTTTAAAGCTAAGCGTCTTGGAAACGGCGTTAGATCAAATATAGCTTTGTTTTTGTTCTATCAGCAATCTCCCATTTAATCACTATCGCTCCATAAAAATCAGTCAGACCTATCTACCAAAGACAGTAGCGTAGATAAACATAAGGATGTTATCACCGTCCCATCTCCATACGCGTTTCCAACTACTTCGTTGGGCTTTTCCTTCCCGGGTTCCCAATGTTTCGTATGCAGATCTCAGAAGTAGAGTGGTCAGCTCCATCACATGTGTTCCGGTAGGCTGTATTATTCCGATGTTCAGAAATCTAGGCGATGTTACTGTCTGCAAACTGCAGTTAATGGACCGATGCATTGCAATATCTCGGACAACTTACAGTCAATGTCTGCGGAATGAAACGATGGTATCCTCACTATCCATTATATAATGGCTGCACCTGTCGAAAGTTAGTGGGCATTCTTTTGAGCACGACTGACAAAGCCGCACGGATAGAGTGGATTCCTGATAATAATCGGATATGTGCCGTTCGTTTATCCGGCTCTATCAAATCCACATCTAGACGGAAAACTTTCGGACATCCTTTTGCAGCATTTCTTTTTGCTGCTACTCAATGCCGTGTGTCAACAGTATTAGAAAGTCCTCTTCGAGGAATTAACTATTCTATTAAGGCCAGTACACAACTCCAATATTTTGATATTATTTCGATATATTAACGGAAATTAAAGGAGGGGTTGAACCATGTTGAATGGCGTTCAGATGATAAAGCTAGGTTAAAGTCAAGTAGTTTAAACTATTGCCAGCGACTACAACGCATGTGGGCTGAGCAATAGGTTGTTTTTATCAAGTGCGGGTTTTATGTTTTTAAGTTTTTCATCGAATCAATTGACAACCTCACTTTTTCTATATGACATAGTCCCAGATAACTCACGCAGCTGTTGGTTTTAGAAGATTTGGATCTGTCCAGAATTGTTTCTACCAATGCAACACATAAATGAACTCGAATATGTCTGAATGTGTCACCGATTCGTCCTTCAGATTGTTGCACAGCCTATCAACCGAAAACAACCACCGGCAGTTTGGAAACCAGCCTGATTTTCCGTGTGGAAAGTCCATCACACATTCGTGGAATGCAAACCAAGTCATGTGATTCATACAAAACTCCAACTTGCCTTGGATTCAAATTTCAAGAGTATTGCAAAAAGCAGGTATTATCGCTTGTGGCTAAGTGACCCGAGTGTGTGAGAACAAACAGGAAATTTCAATTTAGTCAAGTCAAATCCAACCAACAATACATCCCGTGAAGTGAATTCCTAGATTTTTACATACTTACACCTTTAGCAAAATAACTTGATGGACGTTCAAGAGAGTTAGCAAAAAGTATAATATCTGTTGACAACAAACCATGGAAAACAACTGGCAAATATTATATTCACTGACGGATTACAAAAACACTTAATAATCAATTGGATAATTGATGTGGATTGAAAAGAGGCTCTCAACATTCAAGATAAAATGAGAGTTTTTGACTCATATATGAACATTGGTAACCGCGACATGATCATGCCGAGGTAATTACTATATATTCTATATATATATATATATATATATATATATATATTCTATATCATGCTTTCATAGGGTGCAAAGGTGAAAAATTTGCTGATGGGTATAACTCGATTTATTGACGCCGTAAACTAAATCACGATGAGTTATATCAGGGGTCTAACAAGAGTTATGTGTTACTTCTTATTAAAAGGGTTTTTAAAATAATGTAGAGAAATAACAGATAAACACATGTGTGACATCAGTTCATCAATAGTGCCCAGAACTCATGCAAATGGCGTAAATAGAAATGGTCTATGTCATGACGACTGGACACTATCGTAAATGATGGTGGTCGAATTTTACAGTGTTGAACTTGGAATTTCCGTGTTTACCCCCAAACCACTCATTTACTCCCGGTTTTTTCTTGGTTGAACTTAACAGATGATTGGACTCAGGTTTAAACAGATAACCATCATGTAAACAGTCGAAACCCATGTCCATGTTCCTAGGAACGAATGTAATTTCCTCCACTGACGGAACATGTGTTATCTTGTCAATTATAACCGTCGTTAAATAAACACAAAGTGAACCCTTATCTTACAATGTGAGATTACTCCCTCCAAACAAAATAGCTTTATACTACGTTAAGTCATTTTAGGACATCCAAATTGGTCAAATCTCTACAGCTGGGTTCTCTCCGGTTCGATAATCGTTTCCTTCGCCAAACATAGGCAGCTTCAAACAGATCTGTCTTCTCAAGATTGTATGTTCGGATTTTCCTGACTGTTAGTACCTGTTACCCGAAAATGAAGTCAACAGTTTATAGATATTAGCTCATTTGTTGGTTAACTCTGCCCTTTATCTCAAACCCAGGGGAATCTGTAGATCAACAATGATGTTAAAAGCATTAATTGGAACAGTTCGGGAACTCAATCTGCCTCGAACTACTAGATGACATTCTGATTTTTATATGATAGTGTAAGTAGTATGTATTTACTGGTCGACATTCCTGATAAGTGGCAACAACAATGAAATTGTGTGGTTCTGACGAATTCTGATTAGTAAACACATAATACTCATGCTACCGTACTCTATAAAACGAAGTCACCAATTGTCTTAGACTTGATCCCTCTTAACAAACGGATTATGATATCAGTCGCGTCCGTTTATCCAATACAGAACATCCAAATAAAATCTCACTATTTTACTCAACCGGTCGTACGTGATGTGCGACTGGCAGCCCAATGGATAATGCCTTTGACTCGTGATGTGTTGGTTGCTAGCTCCAATCTTTGTCTTGCTGCTCCTACCTGTGGAGTATGTTCCGGGAATAAACTAATCGTGGTGTGAATCGAAATGAACTGGGACCTCGAACGGTATTGCTCACATTTTTCTTCCACTGCTCTTTTCATTTTGCTACGCATCAAATTCTTTTGAGATTTTGAACACTGCCTATTTTTTACTGCGAGCTGGTCCCAATATCTTGGGAGGTTTGTAGTCTAGTTTTCTGGTTCCCCGGTTTATAACATTCCCGCAACCTGTCCGATAACAGGATAAGATCACTTATTCCAGTGCGACTTCCATGGTGGTTTTGGTTTATTCAACCGTCTCCACCGATTAAACGGGTCAATCTTTAATCCAGAAAAAAACGATGAGCTATGGCCTCGTACGATGACCTCTTATTGGAGCCCATTTTGATGGCACATTTCAATTATATATCGGGTGAAATTTGGTATAATCAAATTTTGTTTCTAGTAGATTACAGCTGGAGAGTGCATATCATACTGGTATAATCACTGGTAACTGTTATCATTTAAAATTGAGATCATGCGGGAGACCAGTCCTGTCTTACAAAGTTGTATTTAAAGTGCGACATATAAGCTGGTGACCTCATCAATACGTCTAGACAAGTAACATACGAATGATGACCACGAAGGACTGCGTCGTGTGCGGAATCGATAAGAACAGACACCAGTGTTGACAGCAGTAACGAGAGCACAGGTTTCAGATATCAATACGAAAACGGATAGCATCTAACTTGGTGATAACCTGGTCTAACTACCGTAAAGTTTGACTCTGCATTTGGATCGCACAGATACAGCGGAAGCCTTGTGATTGTCTCAACAGAACAGTAATTCAGTGTTGTCTGGAGCACACCGGTATTATCTTCACAGATGTACGATCTCAAACAATTGAGATTCACGGCCCAAATTTCCCGAAAAAAATTCCGAAGATCTAATATAATTACATATTAATCATACGAACGAAGGAAATGATGAGTAAAAATCCGAGCCATTTGATATAAATACACTTACAACATGCCTTTTGCAAATACGTAGTAGTTGCACATTACTTGCTTTCGTGCACCGTTAATACCAACAGCGATGCTGGTGCCAAACTTGCACCTAGGCGTCGGATCATTTCAGAACCACATCTGTCATCAATTTTCCCAAATATCAACTGCTAAGCAGCCTTGCAATCGATCTAGGCGTGAACTGGTTGCCATGTGATTATGTATAATGTGATCAGCACTTCATTTGGCAATTGAGGTTCCACAGTGAGGCGAAATGATCGATTTGGAGACGGAACATTTTAGAGCTCTAAACAGTGATCATCTGTTTGCCATTAAAATATTCCATTTGATATGTGGTACTGCTGCTCAGTGTAGTTAACACCTGTTAATCGAAAATCAGATGGCGCCACATTTCAAAATCACACCTAACAGCTAATGGTTGCTAGTATAAAATTGTTTTTCAACTCAATGTCGGGCATTGTGAATACTTTTGTGATGCGCCACATTGGAATGGGTACATTTGGTCAAAGTATTGTACGATTTGGAGGATGTTAGGTAAATATCGATCTGGTCGGAACAATTAGTTTTAATAAGATGGTAGAGTATTTTTTAAACCAGCATGAGTTCAAACAGAAGTAAGGGAAACGGACCATTTTAATCGACAGGACAGACATGAAGTAAATACAATGTGAAGAGTAAACGACTCATCATGTGTGCCGGATGAACATGTCCAAACTTGTAAACGGAATACCTTGGACAATGCAATAAAGCAATTCGGTGATGATGATGATGATGATGATGATGATGATGTTGATGATGATGATGATGATGATGATGATGATGATG
>JTDE01000377.1:64073-76818 GCA_014338405.1 Paragonimus skrjabini miyazakii
ATAGCACACGTTTCGCTGATACAATATCCACGTTTCACTGCCGTACAGCAGTATAGACAGCACCATTGAGTGGTGGACAAATAGCATAATGTACGACTTTAGGCTGTGGTTCTTCCAAACACGTCTTTCAAGACGTCCGAAAGCAGTACTGGCCTTTGCCACACGAGCTCTCAACTCGCGGTCCACGGACAGATCGGTGGACAGATTGCTACCCAAGTGGCAGAAATCTGTGCAGCTGTCGACAACACCTCCACTAACACGGATTTAAGGTAAAGGTGCAGAGACAACATCTCCGCCCGGAGAAGGCCGCGGTCGTGAAAGCCGTGGCCACTCACTGTAGTTCATCCTCGCTGTATGCATACAGCACACTGTCATCTGCGAACAGAAGCATGAGCAACGTTGAGGTATGTAACCGGGTTGAGGCGCCGAAACGTCGAATATTAAGTAGACACCCATCCGTCCGGTACCCCACCTCAACGCCGTCATTCCCAAAATCCTGGAAAGCAACTGTTAGCATGGCAGTCAAATATAAACTAAACAGAGATGGAACCAAGACACAACCCTGCTTCACGCCAGTGACAATGTCAAAATCATCAGAGGTAGATTCACACGACTGCACCTTCGCCCTCATGCCCACCTACAACAGTCTAATCAAATTGCCGAACTTATCTGGATATCCAAACTTACCGAGCATCGTCCACAGCGCCTCGCGGCTCACGGAATCAAACGTCTTGGTGAAGTCTACGAAGAGGGCATATAGTGGCTGTTTCCGTACTCTGCATTTCTCTTGAAGCTACCGAGCAGCGAACACCAGGTCGATCGTACTCCGATTCGCCCGGAATCCGGATTGCTCCTCAGGAACATTAGCCTCCAAGACAATGGTATTCAGCCAGTTCGGAAGAATTCTGGCAAACGCCTTGATTGCGCAGCTCAACAGACTGAAAGCTTGGGCATTATTTCGTGCTCCCAGATGGAGTGAACCAGCTGGGGCAGTGCACGTTCTATCTCCGGCCCGCCATTCTACAGGTTCTCACCTGGCAATCCATCTTCACCTGCAGCCTTCCCGTTACGAAGTTGACTAATCGCTCTCTGCAACTCGAGTAAATCTGGGGCGAGAGCATGTGAAGGCTTGATAGAGTGTTGCGGCAGGCTGTTCACGGTCACACAATCAATCGATTTAGTAGGCCACCAAAGTGTTTGCACCAGACCTTCAGGATGTCCTCTGGCTAGGTGCACGAACAGCCGGTGTCTCCATCTATCAGTGCTTTAGTAGACTGGATAGACGGACCAAACACAGGTTTGAGCGAATCGTAGAACTCATTATATTGTAGACGATCTGCAAAGCCCTGCACCAGCTCGCCCTGCTTCATCCACCAGTTGTCCTGGATTCCGCGAACACACTCAGCCAGTTGACGGCGGATACTCCGGAACGTCGCCTTCTTCGCTTCATTGCCCGGGTCCACTGTGGAGGTAGCAAACGTGGTATTCTTCTCTCGTACCAATTCGGCGATAAACGCGTTGTTGTCGTCAAATCAGTCCGGACGCTTCAGGCGTTTGACACCAATCGTCTCAGTGGCTGCCGTCGTGATCAATTCCTTGATAAACTGCCACATACCCTCAGGGGTGGTGGATACAGGAACGTCGTGTAGAAGAGAGGCAACTGCACACTGAAAAACAGTTTTCTTCTCTCAGCTTTCCAGTCATTTGATATCCAACTTCTGCCGTTGTCCGGAAGATCTACAATAAACGGACTTGCATACATGGATAAATAATTTAGTCCTGAACAGTCTGTGATCGGTGCTACGTTCGGCGCCGCGCATCACTCGCGTGATACTCACTTCACGAATGTCGCGTTGTCACACAATCACGTAGTCAAGCAAGTGGTGATGACCGCTTCGTGGATGGGTCCACGTCATGATGTCGCTCGCATCCAGCTGGAATCGGGTGTTCGTGATAGCCAGCTCGTGAGTAACACACAGAAGGAGCACACGATCACTGTTCTCACTGACTGAACCAATGCCGTAGGGTCCGAGGACTCCCGGCCAAGTTACCGAATCGCGCCCGACTCGAGCGTTCAAGTCATCCAGAATAAACAGTCGATCAGTCACCGGCACCGACCGGATTGTGGTGGACAGTTGATCATAGAACTGGTCCTTTGTATCATCAGTGTGACACATCGTTCGACCATAAACACTTACAAATTTGGCACACTTATCTCGATCGAATCGCAGGCGCACAGACAGACACCATTTTCCCGAACACCGTCTGTCGGGTAACCTATCCAGTAGAAAGTGTGCCCAGCACCTGCTTCCCGTAACTTACTTTGGTTTGCAAGCCTTGTCTCGCTCAAGGCTGCTATGTCAATCCCATAGCGACTCAGTTCCATCACGACCAGTGCAGTGCGCCGTTCTGGTCGTCCGCTGGAGCTACATCGATCCAACAGCGTGCACACATTCCATGCTCCAACACAGAGCATCTTGCGTCCCCGGGCCTGTTTCAGGTTGCTCTTCGGGTAGCTGAGTTTTGAGTGAGCATTATCTACTCGGGGATTAATATTGCGGGGACAGTATGAGGGTGAGTGTGTGACAGTAGCATATTTTCGCCTATCCACCCTGCCATGTGCAGCAGATAGAGCGACCCGGTTTATCCTGCGCGACGGCTGATCTAGTATCATATTTGGTTCATTTCGTATCATCGTGGTTTCTGTTGGTTTCGGATATTGCAAGGACTCCCAGACCTAGACGGGCGAGCGATTACGGCCCTCAACCAAAGTCTTTGGCTCAAAAACTTATACCGCAATTTAGCAGGTGACACGTGCACAAATACCCATCAGCATCAACCAATTAGAGCAGGCTCCACAGTCACAGCGCAAGACATTCGGCATATTCACACGGAAATAATATTGCACAGAAAAACCGATCATACATGCACAGAATAAGATCATGCAAAAAATATCAAACGGAACCAAAACAGGACATACTGACATCATTCACAACGAACGCATCACAACGAACACACACACGCGCACTCACGCACAACGAGATGTCCTCACTGCACAACAAATTAGACTGACTTAGGCCCTAACGATTACTAAAGAATAATCTGTAATCGAGGGGAATTATTTACATCGCATTGTATCAACTCAGATACGATTGTGGTTTCTGTTTCCTGTCCCAGCGCGTAACTGATGAGTGTGGACAACGTTTGCATACTTATGATAGGTTCGTATGGCGTCCAAAGTTGTCCGTGTATACTTAGACTGCGTCCGCGGTTGTCCGGCCATCTCTCCGTGACCATCTGCGCGCATGCACAAGGGCGATCAATATTAGGCGGGTGAGGCGATATTCTCAACCTAAATTTGGGACAAACTACGGCATGCATTTTCAGTCTGTCTGAGTGATCGGGCGCATGTCACGACTCGCCGGACGAGCGGGCAACAGAAGATTCTTCATATAATCTAGTTCGAAGTCAGACGCGTCTAGTCGATTCGCATTTCACAACTGATCAGTCTAACACTGGTTTTCACGTGAATTCTCAATGGAGAATGATAACTTCGGCGGACTATGTAAGTAGACTACTTTCAATCGGACAGACAATGGCAGTGGCAGTAACGACAACAACACTTTGCTTCGCTCGTTCTTAATGAGCAGAAATTCGGCTAGTGGACGTGATGTCCACATAAAAACACGCAGCAACATCACAGTTGAAAATACTAACAGTAATTTTGTGATCTCAGTCGAACCTATCGAACATCGAGCTCACTTTATACGTTACTTCGAAAATGAGGGTCGGGGGGTGCGTCACAAGATGATAACACTTCCATTTCTGTCAATCTCTGGTGGCTGACCAAGTCAGGGGTGCGAGTATTACAACACTCGGTGAAATACCCGAATACAGCAGTTATTTATGTCCAAAAGCCCACAGTGTGCGGATTGCAGACAACACGGGTGATCGGACGAGGTATCGCGTAACGAAATCAGGCCAACAGACGAGGATTGCCAGGCGCAAAACCCCGCGACAGAAGGCGCCAGCCACACACACAAACTGGGCGGCAGTGCACACGATATGTGAGTGGAAACCGTCGGTGCGCGGTGGACCGGAATTCCGGTTCATAAACACAGGCGCGCAGGTGGCGTGGGACCGAGCGAGTTGGACAATAAAGATCGTGGTGTGCCGGATGACTGTTTGCAACGAATCGACCTTTGTGGTGAAACCACCAAACTTTATACCAACTACACACACGATCTTCATGTTCAGTTTTTGGGCCGTACCCTTGGCTACTCTGACGCAGACCGGCATTATTCTTGACATTATTCCACGAAATAGTAAAATAATAAATAATTACAGACATATCTAGGAGATATACAAAACAAACAGTAAAATAATGAAGATTTATAAAAAGAAGAATCAACGCTTCCAATGATGTGGATTCGTTAATGGTGGTGACAGTGCAGTGTCCGAAGACGTTTCCAACTGGAGATGTGGATGGTCTCGAACTCCTAGTGGGCCATGTGGCACGTATCAATCTTTCTTAGCGGTGTGATCGAAGCTTTACTGACCAATGGACACCTCATCGTCTGGTCGTATTTCAGTTTTCTCTGGCGTTCAGACAGCACTGAATAATTCGTGGCGGGTGCTGCATTGGCATACAGAATACATAAACCATCCGGCTAGGATTGTGGTTTCATTTTACCGGTTATCGATTAGTGAATTTATTCTTTCCACAATTTCGCGTCAGTGGACCGTCGCATTGTTCACACAGCAAACCGTTTTGTTACAGGCTAACTAGTGCTGAAAACAGTGTTCGAATGCCAATATCCTAGTGCATCTCCCGCACTAATGAGCCATGTGTCTGATCCATGAAGAAAAACTGAGGGCACACACACATTGTGGACCCTACCCTAGATCGGCGGCCAGTATTTCTGCAACGCCATAAATGATGAGTTTTAACGAACGCGTTACGTGCTTTCATCATGTTTGTGGACATCTTTTCATCAATATTAAGAGCTGATACGATGACGTCAGCCAATCAATTAAAGCGATCAACAGACTGGAACAGCATGCCTATAGAAACTAAGATGAAGTCAGTGCCAACCTAACAACACTACGATTTGGAGATGTAAAATGCATACTACACAGACCAGCTACATCGTTTAGCCGGTTCAGTACAGTCCGCATGTTGAATACAGAAGAACAGAGTGAAACAGCATGGTATGCATATATTCATAGGTTGTTACAAAATGGAAAAGGGTCTTTTGTTTTCCGTTCTCGTTCTAGTGTTAGTTGGATTTAAAAAATGTGCTGGTTGATTTACAGGTGTAAAAAGTAAGTAGCAGTAAACAAAAAGAAATTTCATTGGAACTTGATGATGTGCAGTCTAAACAGCAGCCAGCACTGGAACACCGTGAAACAACATTCCATCACATATGCACATTTGATGACCTGTATTACTGGGGTTAACAAAAAACGGTTAGGAAAACTGTAGTTCAGGTTGTCTCTCACTTATTTACCGATGGAATAATGTTTTAAAACCCTCAACCGATTCTACCGTGACCACAGAATTGCCAGTGGATGAATCAGAGTGTGGAGTATTCTGTGTGTATGAATTAAGTGTCCCCTCAAAGTATCTGCTAGCCTCTGTTGGTAGGGTAATTTCTGTGCCCCATAATTGTTCTAGTGGCACGTATCTGGGTATTCTCAATAGGTTCCAAATCTTTTCGAGATAATTACAACAGGCTTATATGTACAGTTTCGGATGTGGGCAGAATGTGGAGGGGAACATAGTGAGAAATAGTTCGGAGTGAAATTTTTCACAAATTCTTCCTAAGAGGGTTAAGGACATTTGTGACTTACTAGGATAGTTGTTCAATTTGTAGACAGACTCAAACTGTCCGGTACTAGGAGCCCTAAGTTTTGTTCGCATACAGATACGCGTGGTTTTATGTTGTCAGCACAACCAAAAGTGCTGTAACATATCAAATTGAAGTTTAGAATGGTACAATGCTCAAGCTCATCCCAAGTCAAACAGAATCAAAAGTTTAACAATAATATGTTTCATCTATGCAAAACCAGTGCATTTAGTGAAGAGTAACAGATGACCTTGATTTCTTTCATGTCATTGGTGGTAATGCACAAAGTGGGAGTGTACTGCTGCTCTATGTACCGACGTGCATAGAAGCCTCACGGTCAGTCTGGTATTGCTGAACAATTTCTGAGGTAGATGGATGGGGACGCAATCCGTGACAAAATTTGCACAATCAACCACCGGGCTAGATGAATGTTGATTAGAGCAGAGGAGTTTCTTAGACTAAATGATGATCCAGAAGAGACCCATTTGCGAAAAATCTGGACTTCGACTGGATTTGAACCAGCCGAAGTCCAGATTTTTCGCAAATGGGTCTTTTCTAAATTATAGAATCTTCCAAACTACGTATCTCTAATTGAATGATGATTGACATCAGATTTTGTTGCTATTTATCAAATCGTGCTTTTGACTGGCAATGTAGGTGAGCTACGTCATCAATCCTGACAGTGCCTTGTTTGCTTCTGTTAACGGTGAAAGGTACCTTTTTAGAGAAATTGGTGTAATCTAAGGTCCACTTTCATTCATCCCTAGTGTTCAACTTGACCAGTTGTTGCAGTATTGCGTTTTTTGTTGTAAACTGTTAGTGTTGTTAAAACTTGACCTTAAGAGAACACCAAGGATGAAACCATGTCATCGGTAGTTGACTGTAAGCGCAGACATAATATACAAATTCGGGACACTAAACCGATTATCCGGAAAAGTTGATCTTCATAATCATCGCGACTGAATAAGAGTACTCTCATAATAGCTAGCTGTTTGTTGTATGTTACAGTGTGATTGTTGTAAGCTTGAAAAGCGCTGACTATGTTTCTATTCCGCTCATTATTCTCTGGCATTCTGGTTCACAGTTACCTATTCCTGACTCTCTGAAACTGAAGTAGTCTTCCGACAGGCCTTTCCTTCCTGAACCGTCTAGCACACATTCAGATGTATATAGGAATTCTCGACTTCTTCTGATCGATAAATTTCTCAAGAATCATATAAAAATCAGCCACTAAATCATCTCTAACTCAAAGGTGTCCTCGATAAATTTCCTTGTTGTGAGTATGTGAGCATCTTGTAATGATTCACTCTGAAAAGCATGCTTGCCTCTGGACTGTGATTTGTCAAACAATAAAAGGTTTGCATCCGCTTGTCTTTAGATAGCAGTTGTGCTCTAAAAAATATCGTCGTCAACTATGTACGTTCTTGAAAATTAAGGAACAGGTTGATTCCGGCATATATATATCAAGCACAAGACATGCGACGTGTGAACTGACGTCCTGAAAACATAACTAACAAATACCACCACTAACTGAGCTTGTAAGACTCTGAAAGAATTCAGTGTTGGAATTTCTCACGTGATGATGATATTTACCGTTCGAGGTTAATCAAGAGTAATTTAAATTCCACAGGTTATAACCCACGATAAACCTATTGAAGAAAAATACCCTTGCATATGCTGGGAATTTACGCAACGTCAATCGAGTCATGATTCAGCTGTGTGAGTAATTCAAATGAAATCAACCACTTTTCCGACAATATTGAAAGTACGACTACGTGTTTGAAAACATGTTTGAAAACGAGAGATTGAGGACAGATTTTTACGGATGTCAGCCATTCTGTCAGAAGGGCCTAATTCAAAGATCATACTTCACACACAAAGCGATAATCGATATCGGGTCAGGACAAAGTAGGCAGGCTAGTAGTTATTTTTCGTAGTGTGTACACTATTTTTCTTGATCCGAGTAAAGTCGGAATTGTAAGTTTACAATCATCAAACTCCCACGAATGTGAGTTGGACACAATTCACTTTTGGTCGCATCGTTGACTTTTAGACTGATCCAATTCGGAAAGGAGCACTAGACTCGAAAATTCTGTCTGTTTCGTTTGTCTGCGCAACACTGGTCGCATGCTGCCCACAAACTTGGTCACGTGCTTCTGACCTCCCGTTAGCCATGAACATTCCACACACGTACACACATACACACGGTGGATTTTAGTTGTCACTACACGAAGAGAATGACAACTTGAATAATTGTTGAACTTTTTGTTTTCTAACAGTAGAGACATGGCTAGCACGAATTTGGCTTTGTTTACCAAAGTGATCCTATTTCGCTAAATACCTTATCGCCACTTATTTGTTTGTTTGGTTTGTTTGTTTGTTTGTCAAAACCACAGTGCAATACTTAAGCTAGGCACCTGGCCCTTATTACTAACACTGAGTTACAATAGTTGTCTCCTTCATTACTACACTGTTATGTATGTGGTACACAACCATGGATGGAAGTCGTTTCTGGCGCTGACCGCAATACAACACAACGATAACTATGCAGTTCAGTATGATCGATTGAATATATGGACTGAATTTAAATGCAATTTACCCTGTGCCCAATAGTTTATTTCTGACCTATGCATTTGATCACATGTGCAACACGCGCAACGCACACACAGGCACATATTCAAATAGCCACATACACACTATGCACAAAAGATACATCAACACGTTAACGATTGTCACCAGAAATGTCAATCTAACGTACACATCACACATACCGTCAGTTTCACCGACCGGACAAAAATTATCCTTCTGAATACTCCGCTGAGTATAGTATAGTTTAACTGGAGTACTCACTGCTTGTAATTGGAGAAGCGACGGCTCACAAATTAGAGAAAACTTTTATGAAATAATTCGTTGTCGTGGTTGTAGATCTGAAAAGGTGGAGAATTGCGTCATTCCACGAATTAATTGAAACTAATCAAGCAATATATATATGTATATATACCAGTTCATCTGAACAACAATGTGGGTGTCACAGGATGTTAGCATTCTGAGCTGGCTACCAGATGATTGAAAAAACTAACCTGTATATGTACACCAGTACACGTGCCGACAGCGAATGTAGTAGAGGAATTGTGAAGTCTAACGGCTTAAAAGGTGAACCGATAACGTAATGCATTTCTTTGACGCATATAACACCAGTATACCAGACTGTTGGTCAGCTAAAATCAAAATGTTGACATCCGGATACACCCATCTAACATTTCAAACTGTTTACTGTTGTGCTAGATATGCGTATCAACTTATCTCGTTCCATAGTTACTCTGTTGGTTTCTCAACTAGTCCGAGATAATCGAGTTGTCAAATGTACATTCATTCAACTTCAAACCTCGATAACAACATTACTCTCTTAAAACACCATTTCATTGTAATTACCATTCTCAACTTTAACTAAGAAGTGTCGTTCAATCGGTCTTAAAATAATATCAACTGCTGTTGATAAAACTTATTGCACACAAAGCAACCTTTACCTGTAACAGACTTGAACAGAGGAGTCAGGAACAGATTTTTGCACAAAGAACCAGTCATCGATCGCTCGACACCTGTTGACTTGTCGACCCCAGTTGAACATGGAGGAGGCGTTTCGGATATGTTACGCAACAAAAATCGGAGGCTTCTTTGGATCGCGGAGACGGCAGCAAATAGAAATCACCCCTTTGTGTGCAGAAAGACTTGCTCGCCAGTACCAAATTGCCCTGGTAGCTGATATGTATGGCTGTGTGCGTGTGCGTGTGTTTGTGTGTGCCTGACCTTTTCTGCTACCTTGCCGTGGTGATCAGGCTTGTGTGCTGTTTTGATCCGGAGGGCTGTGTTGACTGCGACCTCGGTCGTTGCAGGTTCAACCAAGTCAGATTGGCCAAAGGGGATCAGCCAGACAAAAAGCAGATGCATCCGTTGTGAGGTGTTCGTTGTGTGTGGTGTCAGTCTGTTGCGTTTCGGTTCGGTTTGTTATTCTATTTTTTGCCTGGTCTGATTCTCTGTATGTGATTGGTTTGTCTGTGCAGTATTATCTCTGTGTGAATGTACCGAATGTCTTGCGCTGTGACTGTGGAGCTTGCTCTAATTGGTTGATGCTGATGGGTATTTGTGCGTGTGTCACCTACTAAATTGCGGTACAGGCTTTTGAGCCAAAGATTTTGGTTGAGGGCCCTAATCGCTCGCCTGTCTAGGTCTGGGAGTCCTTGCAATATCCGAAACCAACATAAACCACGATGATAGGAAGTGAACCAAATATGATACTAGATCAGCCGTCGCGCAGGATAAACCGGGTCGCTCTATCTGCTGCACATGGCAGAATGGATAGGCGAAAATATGCTACTGTCACACACTCACCCTCATACTGTCCCCCCAATATTAATCCCCGAGTAGATAATGCTCACTCAAAACTCAGCTACCCGAAGAGCAACCTGAAACAGGCCCGGGGACGCAAGATGCTCTGTGTTGGAGCATGGAATGTGTGCACGCTGCTGGATCGATGTGGCTCCAGCGGACGACCAGAACGGCGCACTGCACTGGTCGTGATGGAACTGCGTCGCTATGGAATCGACATAACAGCCTTGAGCGAGACAAGGCTTGCGGACCAAGGTAAGTTACGGGAAGCAGGTGCCGGGTACATCTTCTACTGGATAGGTTACCCGACAGACGGTGTTCGGGAAAATGGTGTCTGTTTATGCGCCTGCGATTCGATCGAGATAAGTGTGCTACATTTGTAAGTGTTTATTGTCCTACTATGTGTCACACTGATGATACAAAGGACCAGTTCTATGATCAACTGTCCACCACAATCCGGTCGGTGCCGGTGACTGATTGACTGTTTATTCTGGGTGACTTGAACGCTCGAGTCGGGCGCGACTCGGTAGCTTGGCCGGGAGTCCTCGGACCCTACGGCATTGGTTCAGTCAATGGAAACGTTGATCGTCTGCTCCGCCTGTGTGTTACTCACGAGCTGGCTATCACGAACACCCGATTCCAGCTGGATGCGAGCGAAATCACGACGTGGACCCATCCACGAAGCGGTCATCACCACTTGCTTGACTACGTGATTGTGTGACAGCGCGACATTCGAGAGGTGCGTATCACGCGAGTGATGCGCTGTGCTGAATGTAGCACCGATCACAGACTGGTCAGGACTAAATTATTTATCCATGTATGCGAGTCTGTCTATTGTAGATCTTCCGAACAACGGCGGAAATTGGATATCAAACAACTGGAAAGCTGAGAGAAGAAAACTGTTTTTCAATGTGCAGTTGCCTCTCTTCTACACGACGTTCCTGTATCCACTACCCCTGAGGGTATGTGGCAGTTCATCAAGGAACGGATCACGACAGCAGCCACCGAGACGATTGGTGTCAAACGCCTGAAGCGTCTGGACTGATTCGACGACAACATTGCGGCTATCGCCGAACTGGCAGGTGAGAAGAATACCGCGTTTGCTACCTCCACAGTGGACCCGGACAATGAAGCGAAGAAGGCGACGTTCCGAAGTATCCGCCGTCAACTGGCCGAGTGTGTTCGCGGAATCCAGGACAACTGGTGGATGAAGCAGGGTGAGCGGATGCAGGGCTTTGCAGATCGTCGACAACATAAGGAGTTCTACAATCCGCTCAAAGCGATATTCGGCCCATCTATCCAGTCTACTAAAGCACTGGTAGATGCGGACACCGGTTGTTCGTGCACCTAGCCAGAAGACATCATGAAGATCTGGCGAAACACTTTGGTAGCCCACTAAATCGTCCTGTTACCATTGATTGGATGATTGTGAACGGCCTGCCGCAACAGGCCATCAAGCATTCACTTGCTGTCGCTCCTGATTTATTAGAATTGCAGGGAGCGATTGGTAATCTTCGCAAAGGGAAGGGTGCAGGTGAAGATGGATTGCGAGGCAAAATCCTGAAGAATGGCTGCCCGGCGGTGGAATGTGCACTGCTCCAGCTGGTTCACTCCACCTGGGAGCACGAGGAGATGCCACAGGATTTCAAGGATGCTGTAATAGTACCTTTATTTAAAGGTAAAGGTAACAAGCAATGCCCCGACAGCTATCTGAGCATCAGTCTGCTGAGCTGCGCAGGTAAGGTACTCGCCAGAATCCTTCTGAACCGGCTGAATTCTGATTTCTTAGAGGCTAATGTTCCTGAGGATCAATCCGGATTCCAGGCGAATCGGAGTACGATCGACCTGGTGTTCGCTGCTCGGTAGCTTCAACAGAAGTGCTGGGAACGCAACCAGCCCCTGTATGCCGTCTTCGTAGACTTCACCAAGGCGTTCGATTCCGTGAGCAGCGAAGCGCTGTGGGCGGTGCTTGGTAAGTTTGGATGTCCAGGTAAGTTCGGCAATTTGATTAGACTGTTGCATTTGGGCATGAGGGCGAAGGTGCAATCGTGTGAATCTACCTATGATGATTTTGACATTGTATCCTGGCTCCATCCCTATTTAGTTCATACTTGACTGCCATGCTAACAGTTGCTTTTCAGGATTCTGGGGACTACGGCATTGAGGTTGAGTACTGGACGGATGGGCGTCTAATGAATATTCGACGTTTCGGCGCCCCAACCCGGTTACATACCTCAACGTTGCTCATGCTTCTGTTCGCAAATGACAGCGCGCTGTTTGCACATAGCGAGGACAAACTACAGCGACTGACCACAGTTTTCGCAACCGCGGCATCCAAGTTTGGACTGGATATCAACACAAGTCAGAAATTTTCTTTCTTTCAGCCTTCTCCGGGCGGAGGTGCTATTTGTGCACCTTCACCTCATATCTGTGTTAGTGGAGATGTTGTCGACAGCTGCACAGATTTCTGCTACCTGGGCAGAAATTTGTCCACCGATCTGTCCGTGGAC
>JTDE01000377.1:85759-99325 GCA_014338405.1 Paragonimus skrjabini miyazakii
GTCCGTGGACCGCGAGTTGAGAGCTCATGTGGCTAAGGCTGGTACTGCTTTCGGACGTCTTGAAAGACATGTTTGGAAGAATCACAGCCTAAAGTCGTACATTAAGCTATTTGTCCACCACTCAATATTGCTGTCTATACTGCTGTACGGCAGTGAAACGTGGATATTGTATCAGCGAAACGTGTGCTATATTAGTCGCTTTCATTTGCAATGTCTAGGACGCATCTTGGGTATTCGGTGATCGGACATGATTCCAAACACTGAGGTAGTGTGGCGAGTGGACATGAACGGGATGGAAGTTAAGCTCGTGTTGAATCAGCTTTGTTGGCTAGGTCACGTCCGTCGGATGGGCGATGACCGTATACCGAAAAGGGTGCTGTATGGACAACTGAAATCAGGTTAGCGATCTCCTGGTGGTCGGAAACGGAGATATCAAGATGCTGTGCAGGTAAGTGTTTCACGTTGTAACATTGATTATACATACTGAAAAGACAACGTTGAACCAGACTGCCTGGAATAAGACGATTCGGACGAGCGTCCACGAGTTCAGCCATCAGTTATTACGCGAACGAGAACGAAATCGCGCGGTACACGAAGGAACCATCGGTGCCATAGGTCGTGGTGACATGACTATATGGCGTTACGATGTGTGTGGCCACGAATGCGCTGTACGTGTGGGATTAGTTGGTCCCCAACGTGCTCATAGTGCACCGTCGGCGAAGAGACAACGTGTACGCTAGGCTCAGGCAGGTCATACCGGCATATCCGTTCTGTTTTTGTTAATGATTGCACCGACCAAGACCACGGTCGTTTGACAACTAATCCGCTTCTCTTTTCAGAAACTTGGGTGTCTGTGATGTTTTGCCTACTCTTTTCTTCGGCTTTGCTGGTGTATTGAATGATGAATCGTCTGTCTGATCTTTTCGTAGTCCAAATTTGAGTTTTGTTTTTCAACTTTATCCTCTCTTGAATGCAATAGCATGCATTCGTATACTTAAATGCTCCTTGTATTACAGTTTACATATCTTTCTTCTTAGTACAGATCTTGTCATTGCAGTCTCTCTCACTGTTTGGTTTCCGAGGGATAAGGGTTTACTTTTCGTGCTAGCCATTCAATCGGCTGACCAGCATTGGCCGGCTGGACACAAAGGCCTCACTCACACACCTACTGGTCTTATTCCTTCGGGTTCAAGTTGGATACGTGGTGTGTGAGTGGAACCGCAAGTGGTGCAGCGCAAGCCGCTTGTGTTGATGGTTTACAGTTTCGGATGTCGCCAACCGTGTTTGTGTGGTTATTGATTTTATTGTTTAGCTTCACAATGCTCACTGAAATTTGCTGTATAAACCCACAGACTGCAGTATGTACCTGATGAGATGCAGCGAAATGCGCTCGAGAGATACATTATTGCACATAACTAAGCCGTCTTTCTCTGTGTATGCTTTTCTTTTAAGATCAAATCAGAATGCACTGCTGTCTTTCATGAGGCCGATTGTGATCTCCACAATGTTAATGAATAACATGCACTTTCATCTCCGAAAAATATTTCACAATACCACGGAACGGAGGTTAATCAGTGTTTGCTAAATTTACTTACGTAAATCACATTATTTGTTATAAGCGGTTAGATTGTGTCTGACTTATGCACAAATATGACCAAAAAGTGGAACACTTGAACAATGTTACACTCTGAGCACACGAGAACAAAAACACCAACTGCATGGTGTTTCTGCCGCTGGTTCGAATCCAACCGAAGTCCTGACTTTTCACAACTGAATCTCATCTAAAAACACAAGGATACAACGGACAGAATATTGAGGAAGTAAACAATAAAACTGATCCAAAAACAAAAAAATACTTGCATGTAAACAAATTTTATAAGCGGGCTGCTTGTCAGAATATGTCAGAGAAGGTCGTTGCGGTCCGCTTATTACATTGATGTGAAAATACTTCAAAGACAAGCGGTCGATCAATATGAGGTACATCCTACCTACTTGTGTGTGTTGTGTGTGTTTGTGTGAAACTAATAGTTGCACACCTAGCTGATAAATCATACGCAGTCAACACCTTGCCGGTAGATACAAAAAGCTAAAGACATGCAATGACTTGTTCACGGCTTGTTTGTAAGGTAATCTTTGGATAGTAGATTTAACCACCAGGCTAATCACAACGCTATCGTAAGGAAAGCAACAGATACGGTAGAAAAGTGAGCATTTCAATAATTGGTTTGACAGAGTAACGGATGAGCTGTAAGTACGACGCTCAATTCGTGTTTAGTAATGCGATCTAACGTTATAAAATAGAGTAATAACAGTTGAATTCGTCGATTCCTTTTAGCGGACATTTCTATGAGCAGACTAAAAGCGTGTCAAATGAATGCAGCAATTAGAAAGTGTACACTATATGAACGTCATATAGATAACGTTTTGTTCGCGATATCAGTTGCTTCTAAGTCGGTTCACAACAAAATAAACGGCTCGATAAATCTGTCAGATATCACTACAGTAGGAATAAAAAACGATTCAATTCATCGAACAGTGCAGACTAAACCGATCTTGTTAACACCTTCCCCTTGACAGGTTCGTTTTAATAAACAAAAAAAGCTCGCTCTCGAACGAAATTTCACTTGAAGAGAGCTGAAAATGTGTATTCTTTTTACGTTACAAGCCCGGGTAAAATTTCTACAACAATTTTCATGCGGGACAGTTGAACACAAACGCAAATCATTCTCATTGAATAAAAAAATGCGTATACATTAACCCTCCTTCCCAAAAAGATTCACTCACTAAACTGATTATAAAATGACTCAGCATTCCATCGGAGTAATTTGCTTGGAGCGCAGTTGTGTCAGCTTGCGCTCTACTCTCATTCTTTATACATGTCCATCTTTCACAGCCAGCTTTTACTGATACACGTTTAGTCGATGGAGCTGAGTAGCTTAACTGGATCAAACTAAGAGGTAATGTTTTGATAAAGTACATCAAACCTTGTATGTGTATTCATCCGACTCACTGTAATCCATAGGATGGCAAGAGGGTTGTAATCAGGTCATCTATCGATCTCCTTAATGTTGATTGTAGGTGAGAATATTTATAATACTAGCCATTGCTGCAGTCAATTATATCCGGCTACGTACGTTTGACTGTCGTTTTCGCAATAGGCTCGTACAGACCTTCAGCCTCTTTTAAATTAAATTGTGTGTACTGCAACCTATACTGCTACCTTGTCGAGGTGGTCGGGCTTGTGTACTGTTTTGATCCGGCAGGCTATGCTGACTAGGACTCCGGTCCTTCCAGGTGCAACCTTGTCAGATAAGCCAAAGGGGAGCAGTCAGACGAAAAGCAGTTACACTCATAGGATTGTGTGTCGCACTACTGACCGCGTAGGAGCACTCAGGTAGTGAGGCACGATCCTATGGGCACACAGCAGAACTACTTTCATAGTTGCGGCACTGCTATCTTTCGTATCAGGAAGAAGGGGGCTAGAAAAGGTACCCTCAAACAAAGAGCACTCCGATCGCCCAACGGTTGACCGTGACCACTGGAGTATTATTTAATACAGTCGAAAAACATTTGGTACCTCCCAAAACCCTGATAAAGCCTCGACTACATTCACTGCGCTCAGCAGTGCTCAGAATGAACATCAATGTCTTATTCACTGCGCCCTCGGGCTAGGCAAGCCCCTCACTGCCAAGTGAGTCAGACTCTTGAGTCATTGGCTCCAGGTGGGGTCCCCCAAGAAAACCCTATATCCTGTTGTCTCGTAGGTCAGACTTTTGAGTCAGAGACTCGGGGTGGGGTCCCTCAAGTCAACCCCCTCCCGCGGCATAAACGACCGGGAAGTATCAGAAATTATCGTTCTCTCGACAGTGACATTACTAGCCGATCTCGACTTTCTTCTACAGTTTTACCGCCTATTCCTTCTGCTTTCCATATGCCTTGGAACGATAATTGTTTTCTGACGCCAAGACAACTGGCAAATATTGGCGCCTTCAATGTCCGCACTTTCCGACAAGTCGGTCAGCAAGCTGCTCTGGCAAGTACTCTCTCACGTCTGGAGCTTGGTGTGTGCTGAATGTCGAAGACGCGAGTCTAAGATTCTAGCACGGTTATCCATTTGAGCTCACCTCTAGATAACTGTCCATCCAAGCACTTCTCAGGGATTCTGGCGACGTCGAAGCTGAATCCCGCGGTCAAGCTGGAGTAGGAATCGCACTGAGTTCCAGAGTAGACCAATGTTTGCTCGACTGAATCTTAGTGAACAGTCGCTTGTGTGCTGTCAGACTCAATACATCGGTAAAAGTCTGTCGACGCAAATCCGAAAAGCGTTGCGTATTCATTATATCGGCGTACGCTCCGATGGACAGCTGTTCGGATGCTACCAAGGACGCGTTCTATGACGCCCTCGTTGACCTTCTGAGGCAAACTAAACACTCATACTAGCGGGCAATTTTAATGCTCATCTTGGTCGTCTTTCTTCAGATGAGAAGCGACTAGGAGGTATGTTTGGTGTCTGGGCACAACACACCAACAATGGCGAAAGACTGCTGCAGCTGTGCGCATCCAACGGTCTGTATATTTCCAGCACCGCATTTGAACACAGGAGGAAGCACTGTGTTACTTGGAGACCTCCGTGTTCTTCTCAGTCGTGGACACAGCTGGATCATATAGCAGTTAGTTACAGGTGGTGCCACTCTGTTGAGGACTGTCGTGCCTTTTGGAGCAACCACCTGGACTCGGACCATGTCGTTGTGCGTGCCCGTTTTGTCTTATCATTTGCCCAGAGGACATACGCTCGTAAATGCAAAGTGCTCAACTGGCGCTAGATTGACCGATCTGGAGTATGCGGACGACATCGTCTTATTTAGCCCCTCTGCCGAAAACATGCAGACTATGTTGGACAGGTTGAGCGACCGGGCTGGTTTGTATGGAATGCGCTTCGCATCCACAATGTGCAAAGTGTTGCTTCAAGACTGAGGCATTCCCACTCCTACTTTCTTCATTGCAAGTAATCCACTTGAGACTGTGGACAGTTTCACATAATTGTGTAGTACTATCTCGTCAGCCTGCTATATTGCTGATGAGATATCAGCGAGGATAGCAAAAGCACGAGTCGTCTTTGCTAAGCTGCGTCATCTGTGGCGTCGAAAAGACGTCCGGTTGTCGCTGAAAGGAAGGGTATATAATGCCTGTGTGCGTTCCATTTTGCTTTATGGTTCGGAAACGTGGCCTGTTCACAAAGAAGATATCAACAGGCTTGCTGTGCTTGACCATCGTTGTCTCTACCAATTGGCTCATATTAAGTGGACTGATCGCTTGAGCAATGTGGCCGTTCGCCGGCGCGTGTTCCGGAACGCTCGGGATGCGCAACCAATCGGTCAATTAATCACGGTACACAGCTTGCGATGGTTGAGTCACGTACTCCGTGTGTCATCTGATCGTTTACCGCACCGGGCATTATATACTGGGGCCACCAACAGTTGGGTAAAACAACGTGGTCAAGAAATATGAAGACGCTGACCGCTCCACTGAGCAAAATGGGTAGGTGTCGCCTGCCTGGCTGGGGTCCTCGTGATCACTCAAAACGTTGTTTGGAGACGCTATCCGAAATGGCGACGTGTCGCAGTCAATGGCGTACCTGTATTCATACCATTTCTAGTTCTTCCGCTTAGTCTTCTTTTAATAATGTTCAACCTTCTTAGTAACGTTTTCTTCTGAGATACTCCACGTCACTGTTGAGTTGAGCGGCGTCCCAAGCCACAGTACCTTTTGGTCAGGCTCATGGCTGTTATGATGATGATGATAATGTTGACTACAACAGCCCTCTTGCATTACTGGGAGCGATCAGGCAATTCGCAGTTACACTATGAACCCAGGTAGCTTCTCATCTTACTCGTTACAGCTCCTCTTTTGCTGGACCGAAATCGATCTATAAGCAACAGCTAAAGAGAACGATTCACATACCTTTCTGCATCTTGAGTGACTGTCACTCCTTATCCAGTATAGGAACCTTTTGGTCATCGTTCACACCTACAGGTCGTTCATCCGCCTGATCGTGATACTGATGAGGTTCTAGATGATCGAAACAGGTAATTTTCACTCAGAACACGTGTTTACAGACATCCTGATAACAATTGCATGTTTACTGTTCTCTTATTAGTCTGATGAGCAACTACGTAAATCAGACCCAAGTCATTAGCATGCTATTCTTCAGACGTAGACTTAGTAGTGAATCTAAACACCATATGAGGGTTAGGTGTGTACAGGAGGCCAAAATATGATGAAATTAGAACGGACAGACTCACAATAGTTCATAATGATGTGCTGGTTTACCATTCCACTACACTGAATAGAGGTATGCAATAGGTACGACCGGTCGTGTTGCTCAAAGGAGATTTTGAGTTTACAGCTGGGTGAAATGTGACGACAGATCAGTCCGCGGATACGTTGAAATAGTTGGTTGATTTCGTTTGCCTTTAACTTCCCAGAAATCAACACATAAGTGACACGGAGCAGAGAGGGAACACACGGCTCGCGACCTTGGATAAAAAGTGTATTATTGATTCATATAGTTTAAACATCAACTGTACACGTAAACTAAGAAGTGGAAGATGCGAAAAATTAATGAAAATTATGAAGTACAAAATACTGTACAAATGCTGCAGTGTTTTTTTTCAGTAGAGAGCACTTTATATTGTAGACTGATGAATGTATTTTGTATACGATTTCGGTGCACCACTATCATACTGGTTAGAAGAGTCATAATTTGAAAAACCAGGGCTTCGACTGGATTCGAACCACTGACAGAAACAACATGTCTAGACGCTTACCAATTGAGGTCCCCAAATTATCCAAGTCGTTACACTAACTGTTAGTATCCTATTGTTTTCAGTGTTTATTTGGATGAGACCCAACTTTGAAAAGTCAGAGCTTCGGCTGAATTCGAACTAGCGACAGAAACGACATGCCTCAAAGCGGCAAACGCTCTACCAGCTGAGCTACCAAGTCACTCCAGGAGCTCGGAGATTTCACATTTGGACTCGATTATTTGACTCGGTTTATTTGGTAGAGTTCGACGAACAAGAGCCCTGGAAGATAAGTAATTTACTTTATCGGTGGTGTCTTCTGGTAGTTTGTCTGGTAATGTATCTGTCAGACTGAAGAATTAAACTGATAACTGATGGCATGAATCTATCATTACTGCAATACACCCGGAGAAAAACGGAGAACCATTGTTCAAAAGGATAACAATCGTAAAGAAGGAAGCACTTCTCCTTGCCTAATGCTTTCTATACGTGGTTATTATTCATATGCCAAGCATGTGTATACATATATATGTGTATTATAAAAGTATACTTCTTTGATAAACTAGTGTTACACGTGTATGAAATGTGATAACGCAGCAAGGACCATAGGCAAATAATTCAAGCATAAAGGTTACGTGTCACGTTTGATGATGATAACAGGAACGTAATTTAACAATCACTTTATTGCCTATCAAAGCCCTCCTTATATGCACTGTAGTACAGAAGACTATCAAGCCATTTTCTCACAGTTCAACCCGTAAGTAAGCAAAAGGTTTGGACTGGACTAAACACGAATTGGAAGTAACAGCTATGTAATATACACCGTATTTATGCTGTTTGTATGGACACTGATATTGTTGTCTAAAAGTTGTTCTAAACGACCCGAAGGAGTATGTGCCGCCGTCAACAGGGGCGTTTGGTTTTATGCGACATCGTCAATGCAAGCAGCGATTATTTTGTGCTTCATGTGAGTATCTCATCAATCTTATAAGTCTACTGTAAAATATGGAATACTACTCAGAGTTTGAAGCTGTGATGAATACAATTTGAAATAAATCTGTGAAACTGACCATCGAGCTAAGTTCGAATCGGGTAAAAGGGGGGCTGAACTTAACCGATGTTAAACCAATTATTGTAATATCTACACACTGTATTGCACCATTTTATCGTAGAGTTACCGACCATGAATAAAAACCGCGGTCGGATTGCATATCATATGCAAGAAGAACCTATTGCACAGGGATATCGTATGGCATCGCGGCTGATGCCCATCGTCGGTGTTTCTCGTTGGCCTCTGGATAATCTTCATCTGTTATTGTCTAGAACCACCTAACCACCGGAGGACAATACCATATGAAGACAGATTGTAAGCAATTATTGAAGTTGACGAATGTAATACGTTCACATTGTTTTAAGAAGGCACTGTCTACCATTTCTTAGTAAATCAGATTTGTGTTTTTCTGAAGGTAGCGCATGACCATGCAGCATAATTTCGAATTACAGTCATTACAAGCCTCAAATATCCTGCATTCTGGTCTGTAGACCTTTTTATGACTAACACTGACCAATGAGGTCAGTATCAAAATCTTGACATTTTCAGTCTCAATAATTAAAATCTTTGCTGTGAAATTCCTACCGATCATACTGCCAACCACTTAAACTACTGACAATTCATTATACCTTGGGATAACAGTCTCGTCAGGCGTGTATACCAACAGTAAAACATCCCACAAACCGAAGTTCTAACTGGAGAGTGTTTGACGAATTGGGTACCCTGGTCACTCTCGCTGACATAATCTATCTGGAATTCATTTTGAACAGTTTAACCCATTTTCCTGATTAGGTCATAATACGAATGACATTCGGAGTACGATGCTAAATACCTGACTTTAACAGAATGAGCTTACACTGCACCCGAATGACGCTAAGTTGCCAGGACACTTTTAATATTCACTCTTGCATGTCCTCTGTCTACCAACCCGATCGTTTCACGCAATGCCGATAACGGATGAATTTTAATAACCCCAAGCTTGTCTCATATGTTCACCGCCCACCGAGTGCAGTCATCCGTGGTTAGCATACAATAACTGCAGTGCGTATTGTTCATGTCTTTTTCTGCCGTCAGTTTTCCCATACATCGTTACAAAGTGAGTACTCCTTCATGTACATGCAAGCACACACGCAGAGCGAGTGACTGATGCTGAGACCAGACAGCCTGT
The DNA here is from genome assembly GCA_014338405.1 of Paragonimus skrjabini miyazakii. Lineage (NCBI taxonomy): Eukaryota > Metazoa > Platyhelminthes > Trematoda > Plagiorchiida > Troglotrematidae > Paragonimus > Paragonimus skrjabini miyazakii. The sequence goes on from JTDE01000377.1 coordinate 94,782, forward strand.
TCTCGATTTAGCTCAAACTCAGGCAGCAATGGTTCAGACGAATTTAACTAACCAGATAAAATGTATTCGAATTGACTTTGTCAGTGATAGTTTATTCATGAAATCAAAATGCGGGAACATGGTGAAGTCGTACTACTATAGAAGAAAAACACTAAACTCTGTTCTCTTAGTCATTCATTGCAAAAAGAGAAGGAGCTCGGAGATAGTTAGTGTAGGAGTTGTAAAAGAATAGAATTGAAAGGTTGTAAAAAAATGAAGAAAAAATTCATTTCCGAAAGTTTGTGAACCATGAACATGACTTGGCTCTAAGTGTAGACAACATAACAGGATGTGTTGTTGAAATAATGATTCACTCAAGATAATTCCCATCTGTCGGGGACATTGTACGTCGAGTGTTCAATACACCTAATATTCTCATTGTACACCGTTCACTTCCTGATGATTCCCACCGCTTAATGCAAACTGTACTCATTAGGAGGATGCGGAAAAAATGAATTTGGTTTAATTAGTCTTCAATGTCAGTTGGCGAAGATTTCGATGCACTTCTCAAAGTTAACTTGAATTCAAGTCCATACAGTCTGATTAATTGGTTTTTCTCTAACATTCAGTCGATCATCCAGAGCCACACAGGCAAGTCGAACGAAGAAGCATGCATCCACATCATACACGGGAGTAACAACGCGTTCTGTTCGGCGTGCATGTTTCAATCAGCTAGTCCATCTCTAAAAAGGGAGCTAGTATTTGCATGCTCGCGCTCAAATTACTGATCAGTATTATTGGAAAATATTGAACTGTTTAGAGAAAACTGGGGCCACAAGCCAGAAGGTTGTCATAGGTCAGCAGTGAGCCAAAAACAACCGTCATAGGTTGAAAATCGATCAGAAAAGGTTCAGTTAAGATGGTAGCATTTGTTGTCATTTGTACCGATTTTAATAATTAATCGAAGTAGTGTACTTTTCTTAACATAACAATGTCACTGGACCTTCAGTTGTCTGCAACAACGTACTCCCTATTCAACTTAAGATACTGAGTCAATAATGTTTAATAAGTCCTTGAGTGATAGCGCTTGGTTCACCTCGTCCATTCGGTGGGCATCGGAGCAAATGGCTCGGCATGACAGCCGGTTGCCAGCTGATTGCGATTGAGTAGTGTGCCTGTTTTCCATTGATCCGATCGATGTAGCACAACTGTCGTTTGTGGTTTGGTCATAGTATTGATTGAACGCGGAGTGCACGACAGCCGATTTCGCAATTCAAGTCTGATGGACACCAACTACTATCACTTTATTTATTTCATTCTTTACGGATTTTATGAAGTACATGTATACAAAAAGATCTTCAGCTGTGTTTCACCACATCATAAATCTGAATGTACAATCCGAGTCAACTTGTCAGAAACTTGTTTGCGCACAAACCACTCAGATCTGATTAGTGACCGATAGAATAAACGGATTGATCGATAACGGTGTGATTCACACAAATGTTGACACCTACACATGCGCGCACACACTCACACACAGGCTATGGCAGTGTTGCTGATAGACTTATCTAGCATTCACAATCATTGGAATGAAAACTACATACCAACTCGGCTAAACAGACAGAAAATTATTCAGCAGGACAGTAGAGAAGCATTCATATGGGGATGAAGTTAGTAGTCACACAGGCTCTATATTCACAGTTATAGTGATCATAAACGGGCCATACCACTAGATGACAACTCGCTACGGTTCAAAAGTTCATCTTTAAGAAGCCGCCACAATCAAAAAGAAAGTTTCCAACCAACAAATCCATTGGTGAAATATTTGAGGAAATTGAACTGTATGAAGAGGTCACTGATATTTACTTAGCTCCTAGATTTGCTAGGATCTTTCAGATACAACCCTACCAACGTACAATCTAGACCTAAAAATTCACAAAAACAGTTCGACCATCAGTCACGTCTACTCGTTTGCAGACGAAGCAGGGTGCACTGTTCCGTGACTGCCTCTGTCTGGGTTAATCTGTTGGCTGTCTGACCAACCTGATTTACTGTCGTTGCACATCAACTGTCCTCCGATTTTTTTCAATCTTGGAAACTGGGAGAACGAAAAACCATTGCAATTTAGTTCACATAGCCCATTCTTTTGTGTTATTTTAATGATTAAACTAATTGCGCACTTGATCAATTTCGGGGCTTACGCACCTTGGTGGTGTCACGTGTTCAGTGCACAGGAGGTTCATAATCAGTGAGCTATTTGAACAGTTTTATCGATCGCACCACACTGACGAATGAAAAAGGTATTCAGATAATAAACAAATGTTTTACAGACGAAACGATAATACCATGAATATACCCGGTTTAGTCATAAGAAACGTGTAGCAAACAGGCTTGTTTTCAGTGCTTCATTATCAGGTTAACTATAACACATTCATGTAGATTCGCCGGGTGTAGTACATCAGTGGGGTGAGGGGTGGTAATTATTTGTAGCAAGTTGGTCAAACTCATGAAGTCTAATTACGTAACGCCAGTAACTTGGGTTGTAAATGTTTTTTGAAAATAGATTGTTGCAGATTGAACTACTTAATTATCGAGCAGATATAGAAGCAACACATTTCGTAACCAGGTAGAGCCGAGAGATACCGCGTGTTTTTCGTGCATTTAATATCGGAACTGGGACCGTTGAACCTGTTTACATAGTTGGATCTTATTCCGTGCACAAAAACCATAGAAGAAATTCAAACTGATACGAAAACCAGTGTGAAGCGCACAACATGGTCAGGACAGGATAAATTACTGGGTTTATCGTCTCCACTGAGCGTAAGTTTCGAAAGCACATTTCGTTGCAATGTATGATCAATATAGTCTGTACTAATGGATACGAAATCCGTCTCACTGATAGGAGTCGTCGATTAGTGACCTTCGAATGAGTAACCAAGCTAATAACATGCGGTTTTTGTAGACCGATAAATCCTGTTTCAACCAATTCATGAAATGGTAAGTCGGCATAAATGATGCTACAAACGGAATATCACTCCTAGCCGATCGCTACCTTCGGACAGACTTTTCAACCACTCACAAATGGAAGGAGAAGATTCAGAGCTGGCTCTAGTTACGGACGGTCGTGAATACTACACCTCATCCTCACAGGCAGTTGAAAATCTAGTACTCGCACTTGTCATTATTCTGATAACTGACTATGCCTTTCGATCATCTGACACCTCGTGGACTATCTACTAGCATTAGACCAATAGGTGTGTGTACTCTGATCGGCTGGTTGTTGGATCAGTCATTTCCGTAGTCACTTGTTTTGATGCTTGTCTGGGAGCATAAATCAGAGTTCGCCACCACCTGTTCTCGTGTTGGAATTCTATGTGTTTAAACAGGTTATAACAATCGTATTATTAATAAATTTTGGTTTAACCTTTACCGTTATCACAGAATTCAAAGGGGGACAATCTGTGTGTGTGTGTGTGTGTGTGTGTGTGTGTGTGAAGAACCTGACCTTTTCTGCTACCTTGGCGTGGTGGTCAGGCTTGTGTGCTGTTTTGATCCGGAGGGCTGTGCTGACTGCGACCTCGGTCGTTACAGGTTCAACCATGTCAGATTGGCCAAAGGGGAGCAGCCAGACAAAAAGCAGATGCCTACAATGGTTGGGTCACGCACTCCGCATATGAGCTGAGCGTCTATTGTACTGGGCATTATACACTGATAGCACGAGTAGCTGAGTGAGCCTGCCTGGTGATCAAACAACAGTATGGTCACGAACTACGAGGACTTGGCTGTCCCGTTGAGCAAAGTGTGTAGGTATGACTTACCCTACTGGGATTCTCAAGATAATCCAAATCACTGGTTAGAAACCGTTGTAACTGGATACACGACTTACGTGCGAGTAAACGGAAACGGAATAACGGTCAATGGAACAGCGGATAACAGCAAGACGGATAACGGTAATGAACGACAGAGTGCGATGTAGACGCGGTCAGTTAGTCTCTTCCATTCCAACTCACCCACCCGAGGCTACCGCATGAACAAAGAGAAAATGACTGGCTTCTTTGTGTACGCACTAAACAAGTCTGGACAGTACAGTCTAGTCGTGTAGTCGGGATGACAACACCGGTCGTCACGACGGTCAAGGTCGTTCGTGAAGACCGGAGAAGAGCACGACCATGGCAAAGGTCACTCACAAGTGTCCCTTGTCAGTATTCTTGTCACACAATATTTTAGGGGAACTGGCGACTTCCCCAACAAACAAACCCATCGCAAATGCCGAACTGGGCACAACAACTTTCATTTCCCTTTTGTGGTTTCTGACAGAGTGAGTTCAATTTTCCACTGACCTATTCTCTGGCGGTTAAACAGCGATAGTCAGGTATGTGACCTAAAACCCAAGTCACTCAACTCAGTACACGTGATCACGATTCAGAGCACGCATCCGTTGGCTACGGTCAACGTGACAGGATAAACCGGAGAAAGAAGCCGTAAGGCAAGTCATCTGTGTTATAAAGGAGCTGACCCATTCACGCTGAGCATGAACAGCTTTGACATGGTAATCCTAATTGTCC
>JTDE01000377.1:111688-138444 GCA_014338405.1 Paragonimus skrjabini miyazakii
AAAAACATGAATTTCAAATTTATTGACAATCAGGAAAAAGCAGACAACAAACTTGATACTTAGTTTGTTCTATACTATGCTGTCACAGTTGAGTCTAAGCAACAACTTCAAAACCTTTCACCAAAATGCTGATCGGAGAAGCTTTTAAAAATCAAACATTTAAATAAGAACACTAGCTGTCATTATTATTGTTTTTCGACAAGTTTCTCAACGTTGTTAGCGTTTTAAGTGCCTTGGGTGCAAGAAGATTTGGGTCCTGAGTTAAGTCCGTTTGGAACCACTGCTCTCAACAGTCTGATCTAACTAAAAACTTCAAATACCGTAAACTACATATAATAAGCAACACATCTGTTCCGAATGTAAACTAAGTACCCTACAATTACAGAACTGAAACCAAAGACAAAAACCGGGCACCTGATTGCACCACACGCAGACTGAGAACGCCTGCAATCTATTACTTGAGACTGCTCATCCGATTAAAACACAGTTGTATTTTCATCTACTACGGCTACAAAGCGAAAGGCTCAAGAATTAGACAAGAAACTTTATTAGATATGAGGACAATTCGAATGAGGCTTTGATTACGTAACAGTGTATCAGCAACAAACATGTAATTTCAAGTGGCCAAGTCGACGAGCTTCTTGTCTAGCATGAAGTGAACAGGTGAAAAACGACCTTTTGAAAAACTTCTAAAAGATTGTTTATTTAAGCTTGTGGTTTAAGCCGTAGATGTAATTACTAATACCGTGGCAACTGGTAAAGAAATTCCCTGACAGCCAACCTACTTTTAGCTATCACGGTTTTTTGTATTAATCTCACAACCGCATCTGTGTACGGATGTAACAGAACACCTAGACATAACAAAATCAACTAAACACAAAATAGATACAACATTCTTAAATAAAGTTTTCAGTGAAAAACGGTTTTACGGTTATAGAATCGTCAGAATCTTATCGATTTCCAGAATACAGCAAGGTTTGTGTTTTCACAAACGGATTAGCTTAGAGAAATCCAATTAGAACAAAAGCTTGACAGAATGAGACAGTACTGTCCACTGCAATCAACAGCAACCCTTTCGACTGAAGATTATAGGTATATTCCTTTCACCTAGTGGGGTTTTTAATAGCTTGAAAAACAGTCACCAATGAGTATATATTTTAACATCCTGTTTGGCGAACAACAACTTTATTGATTTCCCAGCTGTACGTGAAATGGGACGGAATGTACTCAATTGATTAGTGATGAATGAATAGTTAATAAACAGAAACAATACTTTACGTGTAGAACCCTACAGAATTCCGGTAAGTATTTTGGTCAAATAATCGAGTCAGGACAGTTGTGCGCTGTTTTCCAATCCAACTTTAGTTCTCTTAGAACCGGAAGACTAAGGGCCCCGATCGTTAATGCAGTCAGAGAGTAAAATTAAGTGATATAAATGTATTTGAATAATCAGAAATAAAATGCATTCTTAGACATAAATGTACAAAATGTCTTCCAGTGTTCATTGCACATAGACCGTACAAACATAATCACATTGGTTAATATAGTGAATGGTCAATGTCAGCCACTTTAGCTATCGTCTGCCAGTCAAGTCACTGAATGAATTAACGGCATTTCGCAAATGTTTTGTAATTCATCGGTTGTGAAACGTAACCTCTACTTTCAACAACAGTTTCATTCGTTCATTCTGGAGTAGAGGATACTTAGACAGTTCACGTGTGAAAGTATAGTGAGTTCAGAGGGCGAGTCTTAATCCTACCGGATTCGAGCAAGCAAACTCATATTAACTATCCCTAGCTTTTTTGTCAAACATTGCATCAATGAAACATGTTGTAAACTATAAACTGTAAAGTATCAATAGATTAGATGACATTATCACAGTGGTACACCAAATTTTCCCATTCAGACTATCTCTACCTGATGAGACCAGGTAAGGACGAAACTGGTTGTGTAGTGTCGCTTTAAGGACAGACATTACAAAATATTATCGAAATGTAGCTTACTCTTCTAGGTTGGATCCTCAAATTTGGTAACTGCCAAAATTGCACTCCAAACAATAAACGGTCTTATACATGTTATCTAGATCATTTTGTGTAAAACTCAAATGAAAACTTGTCAGTTGCTTGCTATCTTACTTCAAGAAGGCTGTTCTTGTGAAAAATCACAAGGTGTATATTCACCTTCTACTACCGTCCTCCCTGTTATTTGAACTGGCGCATGCTTAAACCATCGTTAGTGTTTCACCAATGCCCTTTTAACGTGAAGGGTAAACTGTTCACGCCCTGTGCTTTCGAGCATGTAAATAGATGATTGTGTGAGCCCCTCTGGACTGCCACGATATCTACAATTCGAATATACTTATTGGGACTTAGTCAACCAATCATATACACATCATGACTTGGCCCATATGTTGCCTATATATGTTGCACCAGTATGTAAACTAATACATCAAACCGTGGGTAAACTTAATACGTGATTGGCACACAAAGCTGCTCGCTAGCTACTTCAAGACTGTGGTGTTCAGCTAAAACTGACAAATGTTTCACTCCGGGTTTCCGGGTTGTTGTATTCAAGAACGACGGAAAATACCAGTAGTAAGTAAGCTTTATTAAAGCTACCGTTTCATGTAACGTTACGGAAAACTGTCAGTCCACACGGTCCAGGCAGCCGATGCCCGCATGTGTTATCGATCGCTTGAAGGTCAGAGCAATCTGATTGGCCGACTGCATGGCTCACTTGCATTCGATTGGACACAACACGGGTGATCTGTATTTTTTGTGTGGCGCAAATGGACTTCTTACTGAGGTTGTCTTGAAGGTATCAATGATATATTTTGTGGAAATTGACGCTCATAACAAGATTATGCGGTAACTGAATTCTCATTGCAAAAAAACTAAAACATTTGCTTTCTGTAAAAGTATATAGCATTCATACTGTAGTTTACGACATTTTTGGAAGTCTCGAGCAATTCGGGAAAACAACCCGTAAAAATCGGTCTCTACTAGGCTGTGCCTTATTTTTCATTCACAATTCTACTATTGCCTTTTTGCCAGAATCGATCGCTGACACCACTACCAAAACTGAGCCGTATCATTGACTCAAAGCGACCAGTGTGCGGTGGGAGACATTTGTTCACCCCGGAAGATCAATACACTACAGTGATATACGTCCAGTGAGAAGTGGAATGGATTTTATCGGAAGCCAAAGCTTCATTGTTGTTTTCCCACAAATCTTTGACACTATATCGGATGAACATGAAATATCGAAATCAGTTGTCCGTCACAGAATGTCAGTGTTTGATGAACCTTGTAATTATTCGATGTCCATACTCAAGTTCGGCCTGATAGCTATAGCCTCTCCCCGATGTGGTTGCATAAGTAGTATGAAGGTGAAGTACACGGAACCTCGCGTATAGTTGGTGTGGATAAATGTGACCTTTTATATGGGTCATGTGATCCTAACATACAGTTCATCTGTTTATTGATCATTTATGTTGAGTGGTTAAAAGGGTTCAGTGACTGTTTGTTAACATCTGTTTGAAATTTTCTGTCTGACTTCAGATTGGCCACAGTAGGTAGGTGAAGGAATAGTAAACGATCTGCCTAATCCTTGTCCATAAAATCTCTAATTTTGGCTGTTCTACTGATCTCCATACGGATAAGTCAACTTAGGTTCTCATATTTCCATCCCTTCAAACAACGTTCAGTAAACTTCTATTGACTACTTATTGGATTTACCTCTCACATTGCAATGGTTAACGCGATGAACATTTTCCCTTGCAACTTATCATCTCCGCCGACGGTTTTCTCAATTCTTTCAGTGTCTTCATCTTCTTTGTTACTCTATAAATACGTTTTCCTGTTAATGTTCGCAGTGTTCATCAAGGTGGTTGTTGGTCATTATTTTCATTTGCGAAATAAAACATATAACTTGAAAGTACAAACAATTAGTCTTTTCAGGTCTTACAACTATTCTCGATCATTAATGATTTTGCTCATCGCTTCTATTGTATGGTTGACATAGGTTCACATGCCACTTTAGGTGAAAAGGGAGCTACTAGCCAAGGCGATCGTCCTGTTAGATTGGACAAAATTGGGACAGTCACTAGAAGATTTTGTTCACACATGACAATATTTTTCTTCTCCAACTAAAATCCATTTTTTGGGACAAAGTTCTTTGTTTAGAACACATTTTGCCCAAGCGTATGTTGTTTTCCGGACATGTCGGAAGATAGGCTTTTACGTTTTGGAGCGAATGTAGGGACAGGGAGAAGGAACAGTCTAACTGGGAACTGAACTCACTGCATGCTGCCCAATTGCTTACCAGCCTACACACGCTCACCCTCAGAAATGCAAACGGTACAAATCAGACCACCAATCGTATACGTGAATGGCATAAACGGATCGATAGTATTTACGAATGACCATTGTAGCGCTTGAATTGTCAGTAATTTTGGTTCACTGAAGTTTTACGAATGTTTGTACAGACAATGAAAGCATTAATACCTGGAAGTGCTTATAAAAGTTTCCAAACGATTACGGGGTTATTTTGTAGCTTAGATCATCATGTTACCAATGGACTGCACCGCTTGAAAGACCGTACATACTGTGCCCCGACTAATTATGCGCTTGCTATTTCTACCGGAATATTTTGCTCGATTTTGCATCTAGGACACTCATTTTTCACATAAATGTGTAATCACATCGAATACGACGTCTGGCTCATCGATTTTCGGTAGTTAAACACAATTTTTTTTAAAAAGCTGCTCCCTTTTGTACATTCTTCCTTTGTGAGGATGTCCATATGTTCTCTATTTATAACACAATAAGACTGTGCAGGCAAACCGAGAGATTCTCTGACGTGAAATTTATGAACTGGATAGTCTATCTAGACAATCAACACCAGATTCACTCGCCTAAGTGCGCAATGACAGGACAATGAGAGTTGTACGGCCATCACATCAGGCCAGGGCCCGCCGATGCCTTTGGCTAGCATTAGATTTAACAATGTAAATAATCACGAATATTTCTCAGAGGTCCTTTCGATTTCCATGCGTTTTAATCTACTGTATACTCCTTGTTACAAGCTCTCTGACATGTCGTGTTCGATACCCGGCTTTGTATGGTTTTCTATCAGAATTGTTCTCAGTGAAATTCTTGGATCAGGAACCACGCTTGGAATTTTATACACCCTATCATCAGATGGAGAATATCAAAGGCGTACTGATAATATTTGTTAACTGCTTGCGGCGTAATAAGAAGCAGCGTTTTGAGTTGAAATCATCCACTTAACTTTCTCTGTGGATGCCGAACATTCAGAAGCGATTCTCGATGGCCAAGCAAGTTTAAACGACTGGTAGTACTGTAGTAGTGGGAAAGCGAACACTGATAACTGCCACCATTTCATGTTGCCTTCTCAGTACCAAACAACAATATGTGTCCGGCGATAGACGAAGTCGGAATACCGCGTGATCAGGGGACGAATGGACTGGACTGCCCGGTCACTGTGTGAATCCACTTTGGCGAGAATCTTAACGAACAGACATGGTTGATAAACGACGGGTAGTTGGTTAATAAACCGACCATTAATTGTTCATAACAATGATTACATTATCTGCATTGCCTCGTCATGATTATTGAACATCTGTAGTCACCGGCGATGTATACACATAGCCAATCACTTCGGTGATCTATTCCATATGGTGTGTACCTATAGTCAACATTCGGAGTACTGACTCATTCGGTTAATCATACTATATCGATGGGGAGCTTCGCTTCTTTTACTGATTCACCTATTGTTCACTTCTATTCCGAATTGCTATGGTATTGGCTTGAAAAACCTCGTCTTTAATAAGGATTATGTAGATGGTTGAACAAACAAGACTATGTTCATATTACAACTTAAACCAGATCGAAGGGATGTTAATCTTTGTCATGCAGTGTACTAAACTCATTTCATTTAGACTAAATCAGGTAAACGAATGAAGGTCACACATATGGTCAGAGGATAAGCCACAACTTGATGAATGACCGCTGCTCAGCAAAGTTCCTGAGACATTTCCCGGTCCTGAGAATGCAAACGATAACATCAACAGTAGCTTGTTTGCATCAATCTGCGTGAACGAATCTCTAGGCCATTGTAGAAGTGTAGCATCACTGAGTAAGGACAATTTCTTCGCACATCTGTCTTATTTGTGTCCTACTAGCAGTGTAACTTTCTCGCTGTTTACTCAGTCATGTGTACTGAAAGTATACATTGAGGAACAGTGAGCGACGTCCGTGTCGGTTTTCGTGTCACTTTCCAAACAGTAACCTTTTTTAACAAGTAGTATATCTTCTTGCTGTCATAAACTTAGAAGGTTGATTATCTCATCTGGTCATTGTTTGGTTGTGTTATTTACATACAACATAGGAATAGCAAATTGAAGTATCGTTACGTTAATAGTATATTCTCAAAATTAATGTACCTGGATTAAGTGAGAGCTTTCAAAGATATCGTCTAGTGGACAATTGATACATTCATCTGTATAATCCAGATTGAAATTTCAACTTAAAAATATGGTATAAACCCCAACGAGGCGTCGTAGTGTAGTGAGGACGAGCGACCGCACTACACTACCCATATCATTACTATTCAGTAATGAGGCAGGAGCACGGATTGTGACATTGAATTAGCCGCGAGTTAAATACGAGAAGCATTGAAGTGCGGCGTGACACGGCATGGTTTTTGGTACATAAAGGAACTGAGTATTGGCGTCCGTGGCATTCGTGACGTTCTGAAACCAGTGTCGTACGCAGATGAGCGTATTTGTTTGTATTCACGTTGACGCTCATAACCCTGTTTTGGTGTCCGGGGAAGACTATTGGCCCGCCTGCGTTCTTTGTTCACAACATTAGTACGGCTGAAAGATCGGACTGATTCTATACGACTTCTTACTACACTTGAGTGTACGCGACAAAATTTCATCCGAAATGACAGCAGAACACCGTCAGTCGGTGTACACAAATTAAGCCTGTTAAACGTGCCACTCAATTCAGACATTTGCAGGCAAGGAACGGCGCTAATGTGGACACATTAACTGTGCGAGGGTTCGGTCAGAATGACGGCTGTGTATACGTACTGTGTGCGTCTGCGGCCTCATATGTGGCGTCACGTGGCATGATACCGAGAATGTCCGTGCCCAAGAAAAGCACTGATCAGTATCACTTGCGATAACTGTTCGGCCTATCATATCCCCACGGTCTTCCGGTGTATTTTAAGGCAACCCTAAGTTTGACATACAGCTCTTATAGAGATGTTTCAGTTTTACTAGGCATAAAGCACAATGTATGGTTCAACATTAATGCGGATCACCACCTGTTTCATATGCTCGACCTGTCTGACTCTATAGACGGATGAACTGAGCGGAATCGTTATTGGAGTTGGCTTGAGAGGCCATACAGAATGACAGGTCTGCAAGGGAGTTGATCGTGATTGTATGGACTTTAACCTGAACACCGTACTTTAATCTAAAGAGTGTGCTCATCCACTAAGCAATCAATCGGCTTCAAAGTTCAGAAATCTAATTCCACAGCTGGTTTCTGAAACGGGTGAGTCTTATCGTTGTCGATGCTCGACAGTATGCATAAGTGAGATCAACAACACTTATCCGGTACAGTTTATGAAACATACCACACTTGTAATGCTCTACTGTCGCGCTGGTGTACCTTGTCCCACTGGCATGCACGTTGATTCGATCGAGAAAAGTCACAATGAAGTGACAGGCTTCAGTCGTTCATTTCAGCGATAGCATACGTTTTTGTGTGTGCGTGTATGTGAGAGTACGTGGTGTCATCATTTTTGCTGCAACCCTACAATTCAACCATATCAGGTAGATTTTAAAAAAATAACAGTCAGACAAAAATTGGTTGAGATCATAAAGTTGTGTCTCATAGTACTGACTGTATAGGAACGCGTAGACAATGAGGTACGGACTTATGAGTATGCAGCAGAACTAAATTTACAACCACAGCGCTGCATTCCTCCTCATATGAAAGGACGGGGATAAAAAATATATCCCAAAATAAAGAACACTCTAAATGCCCAATTGTTGACCATGACCACCCGAGTGTTATCATGTACGGTCGAAATGCCCGCACAAATTCTCAGGAGCTTGATCTAGCCTACGGTTCATCTACTGCGCGCAGCAGTAATCGAAATGAATCTTCAACATCTGGGTTGGGTAAGAACCGTATTGTCCAATGAGTCAGATGTAGGCTTATTGGATTCGACCCCCGAGAGAAACCTATTTCTTGTTATCTCACAGGTCAGACTATCCTGTTTCTTTTTTTTCCTAGTGTTTATGATCAAACTACTTATCACACCGATGATATTAATGACCAACTTTCCGTCGCACTCCACTTGACACCGGTGAGCGACCGACCGTTTGTTCCAAGTAACCTCAGCCATCAAGTTGATCGCGGCACAACGACCTGACTGGGTGTCCTCGGACTCCGTGGACCTGATGCAGTCAGTGACAGTGGCGATCATCTGCTTCACCCATGTGCTACTTACGAGCTGACTATCACAAACACTCGATTCCAGCTGTCTGCAAGCGACATCACACCGTGTACTCATCCACAAAACGGTCGTCACCATTTTCTTGATTACGTGATGATGCAACGGCGTGAATTTTGCGAGGTGCGCATCATGTGGGTGATGTGCAGGAAAGAATAGTGCACGGACTATATTCTGACCAGCACCAAGTTTTTTGTCCACGTTTTCGAACTGGTCGATTGGACGTCAGTCGGCCAGTGATGAAGGTTGGACGTTAAGACTGTGGAAAACACAGACGGGAATCACTTTGTAAAGTGTATTAGCCGTTCATCTCAAGGGCCTCCCCACATCAGATAACCTTTGCTGTATATGGCAACATCTAAAGGAGCGGATCACGTTGGTAGTCATCGAACCGCTTGGCATCCAACGCAAGAAAGGCCCGGAACGTTAACACAACAACATTCCAGTTATCTGGAGCTTGACAGGAAAGAAGAACGAAACATCTACTGTTCCGACTGTGAACTCTAATGGTGAGAATAAAGACAGGATATGCCGTAACGTCCACCGTCATCCTATTGAACAGCATCATGGAACGAAGGACGACTTTTGGACAAAACCAGAAGGACTGATGAAGGGCTATGCTAAACATCGGTAACATAAAGTGTTGTAAGGTGTGATTATGGCCATTTCTGGTCTGTCCATTCAGGCGTCCAAACGATTAATTGGTGAGATCTCTGACATTTCGTGCACAAAATAGGGGACATCGTGGGGATCTGGTGTAATCATTCTGGCAGCTTACAGAAGCTGCATGTTATCGTTTACTGAAAGACTGTGAATAATTTGCTACAGCAAGCCACCAGAAAGACACTTACTCTCTTTCTCTGGACCCAGCGGATTTTCATGAGGCATTAGATAACCGTAAAACGGAAAGCCTGCAGGCAAAACAATGCAAACAGTACTCGAAAATTTTTAGCCATAATTCTGCGCAATCGATTTAATGCGGAAATCTTCAAGATCTACGTTTTCGAAGAGTAGTGTGGATTCAGGAGGATTCGCAAAACGATTGCTATGATGTTCGCTGCTAGGCAGATCCAAGATGACTGCAGTGAGCACAACCAGCCTCTATCTTTGTCAGTCTCGACAGTGTATCTGACTCTTCGAGCTACGAAACATTTAACACAGTCCAGATACTTTTGCTAAGTTAATCAAAATATCACATACATATAAGAAGGTGAAGGTGCAATCTTGTGCATGGACCTCTGGTGATTTTGAAATCAACGCAGGTAAGGCTTTTTTTCTTTCTCTGGGCAGAAGTGATGCATCCACCTCTGAAATCGGCATTGATGCGGACAATGTGGGCAACTGCACAGACTTCTGCTATTCAACGAAAAATCTGTTGACAGATCTATCTGTGGAATGTAAGTTGCGAGTTCGTTTGGCGAAGGATAACGCTGCTTTCGGACTTCCTTAATTATATACAGGGGAGGTCAACAGCCTGGAAATGAAAACGAAACTTTGTTTGCCGCACACCGGTATTGTTCATGCTACTGTGCGACAGTGAATGTTGTATTAGCGGAATGTATGACGTGTGAGTCGCTCTCATGTACGATGTGATACATCTTGAGTGTTCGATGGTCGAACTTGGTTCGAAAAACTGAGGTAATTCGGAGGACAGACGCGGAGGACAATTAACCCAACTTAACATTCAGTCAGCTTCATTTGTTCCAGCGCCTACTTAAGATGGTTTGTGAACAGTTGAACCAGCTGCTGTAAGGGCGACTCAAATCAGTTAAGTAAAAACTTGATGACCAGAAGCTTCATAATGTAATGTCGATTCTAGATCATGAGAGTAAGCAGGCTTGAGCTGGACCACCTATAGGGAGTTTAGTCCAGTCGAACGTCTGCAAGTTTATTGAAAAGCAACCGCGGTAAGACAACACTTGGTAAGTAAGGGAACTGCAGACGTTATAAGTTATTGTGTTATGACGAACGCTGCCGCGAATGCATTGACCTTCGCGGCTGCTAGGTCAGCAGCATACCTATAGCACACTGCCAGCAAAGAAACGACTAGTATATGGGACATAAGTAAGCTAAATGTATGAGGTAGACGTATACATACCGCTTTCATTTGTAGCAACTAAAAGCCATTGTTCTGTGGTCAACTATCCCGTCCTGTTTTCAGGAACTTGGGCCATCTTGGTTTGTTATTTTTATCAGTCACAATAGTGTACAGTGTCCCTAAGATTTCGGTTCATATGATAATATAACTCTCAATAACTGTTTTGTCTTCAGTCAAATGTAAAACACATTAATATATGTACCATTTACTCAATATCTTCAACATCTTTTCTCCTGGTTTGCAACCTACTATTGAAGTCACTACTTTTTGATTCCTAGATATAAGCGCTTCATTTTTACATAAGCCTTCATTCTAACTCCTTCCGATCTGATTCCTTCAGATTTACAGCGGTATGTGGGTGAAACCGTATGCGATGCAGTGAAAGCCATTTGTACAGATGGCCTTTGGTTTCAGTCGCATTTCGTATTCTAAAGTAATATTCGGTTGGCCTATTTCAATGGGTAACGCGACCGTTGACTAATCATTATTCCAACTCCGATCTTTGTGCTTACCGCTTAAGTGTGATACACAAATCAGCTAGTCGAAACTCTATGTCACAGTCCTCGCGATGCCATTATTTCCACAGTAATCAGAAGTCCTTAATCTAAATTTCACAAAGTATTTCACATTAATTTTTCGAGTTGCTACAAGTTCAGACGTGGTTCGTGGTATATGCGTGGTCTGTCTACTGAAACATCACATGGTTTGAAGCACAGGTCTAGCAGCTTACCCAAAAGTTGATCAAAACTGTCGCTTTCAAGTTAAAACTTATCGTGATACACTGCTTTCAACGGGCTTTCAGTTTCATTAATGCGTCTTGATTTCAAGAAGATTCTTTAAACTCATGTTTTTGGCTGAAGTCCCCACCATTTATCGTGTATTTTGGTGTATTATAATCGAACTCGTTGAAGTAACCGCAAGTAGAGAACTAGCTCGAGTTCAGGACCGAGCTTCTACACACTAGGAACGAAAGACCGTGAGTTGTAGATACACTGGTTTGAGTTCAAACTATAGACACTTTTAGGGCCAGCAATAAGTAAATCAATTGGTTAAACTATGTGAAACGGTGCCACATCAGTCACATCAAGCTTTTCAAACACTTGAGGTGCCGAGGATTCTATTGGTTGACAATTGCTACACCAGTGGTAGTAGGATGCTCAGGGCGTGCAGGATTGTTTGCAGTCTAATCGTTCTGATTGGTGAACCACAAACCATAGCTTGTTGTAGATTGTATACAGTCGTCTTTGAACCATGTACTGTCACACGGTTTCAGCAAAAACTGTCGCAATGATAGGCATGATCTGGCAAATTTGATTTCTTTTTCTATTTATATTTTGTGGATGTTATTCTGTATTTGGTACACTTATATCACCCACTTCACACTATGTTCTTTATAAGCTCGTCACGACACTTGCAGTATCCGTAAAGGATTTTACTAGTTTGAAACGGTGAATGACGATACCACGATGCTGTTCTTGGTCCCTCGTTGCACGACAACTCGTATACTTACCCTCGTTTCTGTCCATTCGCCTTGATGACCATCGCATTTATATAGCAGCATCAACACGAACATTCATCAGCTGTTAGATGGATTGAACTTGACATCAGAAGGCTTTCATTTCCAGCTAGTTACAGTTTGACATTTACGATAACAAAGTATCCACTTACGCAAAGTGGCTGAAACAATCTGTCAACGTTCTTATTCCTTACATCTCCTTACTGATTGCTCAGTTAACCACTATTGCATACGGTTCATTCAGTCGGTCACCAGCACATACGTCTTAACAGTGTCATCTGCTCAACAAACTGACAAACAAAAAGCGGTGTATGAACGACTCACGGATTGCGATTTCATCACATGAAGTTAGATGGAGGAGTATAGGCGTAGAGGCTCATGGGGAGAGATGCAGTGGTCGCACAATGAGTCCTTCTGTGTATGAGTTGCTATCTGATCATCTGAAAGGATTGGATTTGTCTTTCTGTATCATACCATAAGTGTTTTGATTTACAGTACTTTCCACAGGAACATTTATTGATAGCGGTTTCATTCTGGATTGGCAAATTCAGCTCAGAACGGAGGTTTAATTTGTTTTACAACGACTCTACTACATTGTTCATTTTTGCCCAAACGGTGTACGACACAGTGGATGTCATGTTTCTTTAGGCGGTGACCTCGGGTGAACGTGCATCTGCTGATCGAGTGCAAGCAACCATTTTTTCGACAGTGCATTTGGTAATCATATTTACTCTATTATCCAAACCAGATTTCACGAAGTTTGTCATAAATCCAGTAAGTTAACTAAACATGACAAGGCTACCAACCGTAGTTTTGGTGCCAGTTAGGATGGTTTGCCATTTCGCAAACTATTTATCCCCCATAACAGTGACTAAATTTCTGTAATAATCTATCATAGAACTTAATAATACACGTGTTTCTGGTCCGTTATTTCAAAACAACTTTGTAATAAGTGTTCAATCGAAAAGTAACTAACCGTTCCCGTAAATTTCTCTTTTTAACGAGGTCGCGTGATGTTTCGTGGTCGACTTTTGGGTACAAGTTTAACTAGAGGACGAATAAGATTTTGCCGATCGAATGTACATGCGATACCACATGATTGGTAGAAAACGAAGGAAAAAGAAAATTTTTAAACCAGACAAAATTTGAACAAAAGTTCACATATTTCATTCCATCAAAATCATATTGACTGCAAGGTCGTGGTTCGCCACTTCTGTCTGGTAAACTATCAGTCAGCCAGACAGAACGCCTTCCAGCCTTATAAACTGTTCTCTTCAATCAGAAGCAGGAGTGTTGGATACTAATTCTTAGCCAAACAATTTTGTCTCGATAGGTGAATAGACTTGTCACTGCTGTCTTGCAAGACTGTGTAGTTTCCATCTGTAGGAAATTATTACCCCCAACTAACAGCCGCACTATACTTAGAAGTTAACATATTAGGTTACACTAAGTGTGTTGACAAATGATTCCCTTGGAGACAATCAATACTGGATCGATGATGCTTACTGTTCACGGTCACCAGTTTTCAACTGATATAGCATAAACACAGACCTAAAAATCCGAGGATAGATCACATGTGAACCAAAAGTTATCTCACTTAAACGAGATAACTGAGTCGATATTGACATCAGTTGAATCACCTTTCAACATCTGAGACCGTTAGTCACTCGATTGTTCGTTTGATTGTCTGCAACCTACTAAGTAGGCAACTTTATACATTGGCAGCACAATACAATTTAGAAAACGAGCTGTCCTGTATATGCTAAATGTGAGTTTCCACATTATTTCATAGTAGTACGTTCCTGTTCGTACACATTTAGAGGTGAAAACTCTGCGACGGAAATAACTGCAGGCAAGAAAGGAAGCAACCGACTGAATTACTGGTGATCAGTCGCGTCCAAGTGGAAGGTCACATTTTGGTGTGTACGTTGGTAATGCAAGGCGATCGGCGTGATGACCGTTTACCTGAACGGGTGTTGAATGGAGTACAGTAACAGGATCTCGCACATTGGCACCGGAATGAATCGCCAGCCGAACCAGAGAGTCTACACACTAAACTTTGACAAGATGACGAACTGACACATTTACGAATTTGGCTTTTTATGGTCCAACTATACTTAAGTTGGAACTTGAATTGTTCTTATTTACATCTCCGTCAAATGAACAATCGTAGCTTTACTGGTAGATAAATGATGTACAAGTGATGTATAAGCCTGTCACAACCTTTTACTGTGCCAACTGTGACCGCAGCTTTCCCACCAAAATCGGTCTCAGTCAATACAGAAGGTGTGCACATCCCGTCGAATGCAATCATGAGAAACTCATGTCTATGAAAACCGCCGGATATAATTGGTCTCAGTAAGAATCGACTTCTCTTATCAGATGTTCTGATGCACTGGCTCCGTCATGCCCTACTCGACGCGAACTTCATCATCGGCTCCTGTCACATTTCCCAGGTTGTACTTTGAAGAGCATTCGGACGCGTTTATATGCGCTGAATTGGCAGAGGAATACTGTCCCTGCTCCGATCCAACCACCGTCTCACAGACTAACATGACATTGGATATTGGGTCCCAAGCTGCTGATCATTCTGAGTGGCTTAACTGTTTGATCCAAATAGTGATTACCCAACTGGAGTCCAATAGCGAGGCTTTCCTTCACAGCGACGAACTACTAGCTATTGTCCGCGGTCTTCAGGCAGGCATTTTCACAATGGTACAAGCTAAATCGCTGTTGAACCTGCATGCCTCACTAGCTCTTCCGTACACCTGGCGACTTTTCACTCGATGACGTGTCGTGTTAATGTGACAACCCACGCGACCACAATGCAGATAAGGAGAGCTAACTATGCAGCGATCCAAACGTGGTACCACCAGCGTAAGAAACACGCTACGTTCGCATTTTTTTCTGGCAACTGGAGAATTGCCTATAAGATGAACCGCGGCCTCCCAGATAACTCCAACAAATACTGGTCCAAGGTACTATCGACTCATCTGTACGTTGATGAGCGACCATCTCGCACGATTCTGCCTCCAGACTGGTCTCTGGTCGACCCGATCACTGGTGAAGAAATATCACGCACTTTGAAGACCATGGGAAACACCGCTCCAGGTTTGGACAAATTTTTATCCAGACATTTCAACCTTTACCTGCTAACTCAAGGTCGTCCAATCCATTTATGCCGCTCCCGCATCACGCTTGTACCCAAAGTGAACAATCCTGCATCTCCCATCGAGCTCAGAACTATCGCCTTATCTTCAACGTTGTTTGCACAAGATATTGGCCGATCGTTGGAGTTCCCGCTTGCAAATGCCCGCTCTCCAGTCTGCATTCTAACACCGTGACGGTTGCCTCAGGACGACCTCATTGTTTCATACGCTGTATTGGCATTTATGTGCCACGTCTTCAAGTTTGTGTGCGGCTTTTATCGACGTGTCCAAAACGTTCGATTCTATCTCACAGGATTCGATTATCAGATCAGCCAGAGCTTTCGGTGCACCTCCACCTCTCACACATTACATTGCCGCTACGCTTGCTGGTTCCGTTCTCCGATCCCAGCGTGGTGTTCGCTAGGGTGACCCACTGTCCCCGCTTCTATTCATCATGGCAATGGATGAGCTGTTGAAATTACCTCGACCGGAGCTTGGCTACCAGTTCCACGATACACTGGTTAGCTGTTTCGCCTACGCCGACGATCTGGTTCTTCTAGCTGAGAATTTCACGCGTCTCTCTGAGAAGCTTGCAGCCACCGCTAGTGCCCCGAAACTGTCCGGGCCGAAGACCAACACGCATAATACTCAGCTCATGGTCATCCGCGGTGACCATAAACATAACGCAACCACCATCTCTGATGAATCCATCCATTTCGGCCCGGGTATTATCCATTCACTAAGCGCCTCCAACACGATGACCTATCTGAGTATTCCGTTCACCTGGAAAGGTAAAGCATGCACTAATCACCGTCTGCAACTTTGTACGATGCTGGGTGAAACTATCAAAGCGCCCTTGAAGTCACATCGACGTCTTGAACTCCTGGAGCAACATCGGATCCTGAAGATGGATCACTCGTTAGTGTTGTAACGAGTCCGCCGCAACACGCTCAAAGCTGTGGACTGTATGATTCGCCAGTTTGTTCGGCAGTGGCTTCGTCTTCCTAAAAACACACCCATCAGCTACATCCATATCCCCAATGCGTTTGGGTGGTCTAAACGTCCCGAGTTTGTCTACCACAATTCCAATCTCGTGCAAATCTCGAATGGAGAGACTTCTCTCCAGTCAATGTCCAGTTCTGCGAAATGTGCATACTAAGGTCCGAAATTTATGAGGTGGTCGAAGTGACCACTCAGTTCTCTGTTGTGGCAACTGCGATCAACCGGAAAGCCTTGCTCATATTCTAAAATCATGCTGGATCACCCATGACGTGCGTTGTGCTCGGCACAACCGCGTGGCCAAAGACCTGAAGAAACGACTGCGCAACTTGGGCTATACAATCTTCGAGGAGTTGTGAGTACCAACGGCGAGTTCGTTAATCAAACCCGATATGATCGTGGTTCGTGACGGCGCTGCTGTAGTGATTGACGTCAGTATAGTGGATGGCTACCGAAGCCAATTCGCCTGGACAGACAAGATTGTGAAGTACGGGAGTGACTCTCATATTGCTATTATCCAATCGGTCCTCTATAGTTTGGCTGTGATGTGAACTCTGTTTCTCATTCACCTGTGACCATCTCTTTTTGCGGTGTTATACTTCCTCTTCAAGTAGCGCTATTCTTCGATTGGGACTGCCCTCTAACGCAGTCAAGGATTTAGGTCTAGTGACTGTTCTAAGTTCCCTAAAAACCCAAGACACATTTATGTGGGGAACCTGGCGTTAACTGTTGCCACCTCTCTGACAGTTGTCCCATTATAAAGGACATCTTTCTGTCCTGATGCGTGAGCCTTGACTGTGATAGCACCCCTGTGCACTGAAGAGCTTTTGATTTTGTGCGACTGACCGTTTGTCTTACGTTTTTCCTCTAACTATTTTGCGTGTATCTTTATTTTTCTTATTCTTAAACCCGTTTGTTATATACGGCATAAATAACTTTTCATTTGATGACTGTACTATTAACGCTTGCTATTCTTGTGAGAAGACTTGTCAACTGTCCAGAGTTGCTAACTATACAGCGTCTCACATTTGACAGACAGCTTGTTTTCACATTCACCTTTTCACATATCTGTTACTTAATTTTGGGGTCACCGTTTGTTTTTCCCTTGAACGAAGATCTGTATACTGCTCTTCAAAATAAACTATGTGTAGTCGTAGCTTCCCAATTAAGTAGATCTAACAGCCACGCCAATTCAGTAAGGATTATTTATCAATCTTTAACAGTAGTATATGTACACTTCACCGAAAAACTATCTGACCAACCAGTAGTTTACATGTAATTCTACTGTACAGAGTTCCGCAGTCCGCATGTACCCTACTCAAAAGACTTGAGTGACTAAACGCAATAGCGAGGAAGAACTATCTGACATTCGTTTGTAATAAGTGAGTCGGTTGGACGAGAAGCACACATTGACAAAATGAAGCTGTAGAACCACTAGTGGATACACATTGCTTTTGCACTCCAAACAAGTACACACACACGGTACATGAATCAAATGTGCGTTAGAAAGGACATCACGCGACACGACCACATGTCAGTCCAGGGGCCAGTATACATGATACTGCGTACCACACAGTTAGATCAATTATCTAGGGGTAAATAGACAGAGATCTTGGTCACAAACGGAGACCGCCGGCGAAAGCAGGTTACTTCAGACTTTACCATGCACTGGTTAACTCGTAGGAAGAAGTTTCATACTAAATTTTGTGCATACGCGATTCATCATATTAATGAATTAAGAGGTTAAAGTGTGTGGTCAATCTTTTCCTGAGTGGTTTATCCACTTGTGTAAAAAAAAACGGCACATGCGGATGGTTTTTGATTCTACTCAGACCGGATAAACAAAAAATCATTCGCTTGACATCGAATTAACCAGTTTATCGAAGTTGGCATTTACGAATACATTGAGCTTTCGCACAAAAATCACACAAAGAGTACTACTGAATTATCGGAGGGGAAAAGTCATCATCCAACGTCGTGTAGAGTGGTTGAAAACTCACCTGTAATAAGTAATTGTGTAGAACGTCCGAGGTGTCTTGGCAATAAAGAATTCAACCTGGATATGGTATGATGGATGAAGACAATTACGCTACGACCCTCAAAGCTATGAGGTGTGCTATAGCAAAAAGGCCATTGTCAGCTGTCAGTGATTGTACATTGTTATATTTCGAAATGTGGGATCGAGTGAAGTGACCAATCTGTATGATAATCAAGACGCGAATAATTACGTCAACGCCGTGGAAACATTCTCCCACTAGTCACTACGTCACCTGTGTAAGGGATAGTAATTTTCTAACATGACAATGTCATACTACATATGGTTGGCAACATCCGTTTCGGATTAGCCTGTCACAGTGGTCGAAGCCAAAGGACGCCTGTACACAACACTCACCACATGCGGCTTGCGCTGAATCACTTGTGGTTCAAATCGTACATTACGTATCCAATGTGAACCGGAAGGAATAAGACCAAGAGGCGTGGGAGTGTGGCCTTCGCGTTCAGCCAGCCAATGCTGATAAGCCAACTGATAGGCTAGCACGAAAATGTAACCCCTGTCTCTCGGAAAATACACCGAGAGATTTCGGTGGTAAGATCAGAACTGGGAAGAAAAATATTGACAATATACTGCAGGAAACAGTCCAGTATAAGAGTACATGTTAGTGCACTCTAGCGAGGATATGGAGAAGAAACGAAGTTCAAGGTTGGACTGAAAGTAAACAGACGAAACATTCACTATACAGTACGCTAAGAAAGCTGAAGAAAAGAAGAAGTAGAAGACCATAAAGACTCAGCCTACTACACATACACCATGATAAAACACATACAAGTGATTAGAGTAATGCCGAACAAGATAAGTAACCTTTTACTGATAAGTAGTAGAGGATTTTTGGTTTACATTAACTGAAAGTTACCCATAACTGATCGTAGCTTTCTCACTCCTCTAGACAGTCCAGCCAGCCTTTTTTTGCTGTTGTTGGAGTTTCCCAGTAATGTGTATCCATCATGAATTGACTCGACTGTTTTTTTTCGCGTTCTGAACCACAAGACCTTTGCCATCATGTTGGATAATAGGTGCACTGAATGCCGACAGGTTACTCTGTCAAATGACCGCAGTATTCGATTTGATCTGACCTTGGACTTTCGATCGTATGACTGATAGGCAATTATCATACTGTCTTGATACAAACAGCATTATGCACTCCGAGAAGTAAATTTTCAGCTTTTCGCATATTCACTTCCTCAGCAAACTGAAGGTAATTTACCAATCGTGTTTGAGTAACAAATTAATAATAATCGTGAGAACTTAGGGAAGCAGTAGCGGCAGGTATTGTTTGTGAAAAGGTTCTGTTGATTCGCTGTTTTGGATGACTCAAGAATAAAAAAGCTGAGTTTATGTAAAGGTCGAGCTGAACAGAGAATAATGGAGGAATAGTAAGGCTGGGTATGTGCAAAGAAATATTTTTATAAGGATTTAGTGGAAGATATGGAGGTACACTTGGAGAGATCCGAATATAAGGTTGAGTTACGTCCCAACAGATTTTCACTTAAAAATGTTCACACAGTATGGAATTATGAAAAACAAAAAATAATAAACTTTTTAGGCCGGAAATGCAACTGAAATGGATAGATGTTTTAGGGATTTGAAAAGAAGTGTAAAGTTCTTCGACAACAAACCGGAGGAAGCATGCCGGAAATTGCCAGATCACCCAAGTCAGCTGAAACAGATCATTGTGTGGCTCTTAAAACAAGATTTGAACATGTTGATATGCCCATCTTTCAAGTCCGTAGACAATTCAGTGGTTAACTACATTTGGTAACGAACCTTTTTCGGTGTAAAGACATGTATCACCACACTTCCAACTACATTTTCAGTGTCTTGGCTGTCTAGCCGAAGGTGTTATCTGAAATAACGGACACCAGTTATTGCGTCTGCGGTAACAAGCATCGCTGTTCTGTCTAACACTGAGACTGAGAAGCAGTTCACTCCTATGGCTGACAGCTTGCCTACCACAGATCAGGCCCGAGTTTCGAGAAATCTCCATTTGAGTTCATTACGACTGGAAATCTTACTGTGATCCTGTCATAAACCTCACCCCAAACATTATTCTTGCTGACAATGCTCTATCGTCCAATTTCCATTTAGAACCCATCTTCATTTTACTTCATTCATGTGTACGAATCCATCAGGTCATAATACTTTCGTGATTCAGTTTATTCTATTCGGTACCGAGGCCAACGTCCCGTATTGAACCATATTACGGACATCGGCAACCGTCGCGTAAAATCACGTCCAGTGCATGACCAAAGGCTAATGGTACGTCAAACCAATAATGATCGCACTTGTTCATGCGACGGACGCATGCACTGAAAATCGATGCAAAGGCCGTGTTGACATTACAACCGTAGTATTCACACACTGGCCATCGTGATCATTTTTAAACCATGACTCAAGCTGCACACGCCCGGAGGGAAGGGTGGGATTACGGAGGGTTTGCCCTTGGGCGTGTGTGTGTGGGGGGGAGGGGTGATCAGCATTGTAACGATTGCCAATCCGTCTCTGAACCACACAAACCACGCAACTCGGTTGTTTACCTGGGCCGACAGATGAAAAATCGGCAAGCGCGCACACCGCTCGCTCAGCTGTTGATCAAGTTAGAGGACAATGTTCCAGTTTCCCTCCTCAGCGACCTCGATTTGGGTTGTGAAAAATTCTCATCAGTGTGTCTGCTTGTGTCCGTACGTGTATGTGTCTGTGCGTGAACGTGTTATGTCTTGTGACGACAACGAGATGAAGGTCTACCTGACGAAGAGTTGTTACAACCGGATTGAACTAAACAGTAGAAAAAATGTAGCAGAGAAAAAAATTGAGCTGTAACAATTTTAAAAAATGTTGACATCATACGAGAGTCAAGGGACGGCCTACATTGACCATATTCAAAACTGTTAATATTGACTGATCAGCTAAACCATTATTGAAGGACATTGATTTTAGGTACACGTCTCAGGTAATGTTTTTGGAACCTATGATATGATTGATGAGAGTTGAACACCTTTTGAATCAATGCCCAGCTACCTCCTCTGATGGCTCCATATAATGAACAGGCTGGTTGTACACTATGTTTTCGCATGGCGGTCATGAAATAATCATCCCGTGAGAATTTTATCCAGATGACGATAAACAATACGACTTATGTAATTGTAAGCCATTTAGATAATAAGGATGGCCTGTATTGTGATGGACCCCGCAGTTCTAAAATGCCAACTAATTCTATTAGATTAGTTCTATTTAACTGATACATGTACAGTGTTGCATGGCAACCACTTAAGGGTGTTGATCACTCCACTAACTGGTACTGTGGCGTCGCGTTAGCTCATAGTGTTTCTAACGATATATCTATGTGAGGATAGTGATTTTAGGTGATACGGTCTCCAATCCCAGTCGTCTATTAACAGGAACATACTCAGGGTATGTGTGGTTAAGGGCAGCCTAATGATCCGTGCTACAGATTGAAAATTTATGATATGAAGGCATAATTACATCGGCGTACTTACATACATGCGGCGTAATTACATCCGTAGGATTGGTAAACCTTCCTTACAACATTCGGATTTGGTTCTTGTTGTAACATGTTTACTTGTTGTTTGGTAAGTTATCATCTGACAAAGATAGCCGTGGGTACTGAACTAGCGGGCACCAACCGGATGTAAGCCACAGGGAGTACAATCCAGCCAAAGTTGTTAGAGAAAACTGTATGCTAAATAGTCACTGTCGTTCATTTTCAGACTTTGGAAGTCTTCATGTGTATTTCAAAAACACCATCTTAAATTGTTTCAAGTGTTGTTTGCACAACTCTGCGTCGCAATATTTTGTTTTGATGTCAACCAATGGAATTAATCATCCGACTCACTATATGTCATGACCTAATCATGGACAGGGAGTGGAATATCCAACTATTATGTTAGCAACATAAAACGAAACAATACTTACACACGACTTTAATGCGTCGAGGTGCATCGATCAAGGTCGCATGATACTCACTTAACAACGCATGGAACACCCACATCATCTGTAGAGGGTCAAACTGCAGTGCGTGTCGGTGTGGGTCTCCTTGGGAGTCAGCTCGGTGTCTGCTTTGCTTAAATGCTGTCGTCGTATACTGCCCTCCTCCCAAAGATAGAAAGTCCACAGATATTTACCAAAGCGTGACGGATCTATGTGTGGGTACGTCCACTGCTCGCCTGCACTGACTTCGTTTGCTACAACATTTAAACAATGAGTGATTCAAAAGTTTGATTTCTTATGCTCAGTGTTCCATCATTTTTGGCAAGTTATAGTCGGGTGGTTCTGACAATTAAACGGTCAGTAAATTTGTGCAGAATGATCTCACCAATTTACACTTGAAGGAAAAGGTGCCGATAAAATTATTAGGAACAGATATATTGAAGTACTGAGTTGGATGACTGTTAAAGCGTTAAGATTCCCTGAACAGACTCATTTTGTTTCAGCGTTTCTGGCTGTCTCCGTTTCATGCTTGGTGGTTGACCATATTCCAGTCCTATCCAACACAACTGGGATGTCTTACCCAGATCATTCTGATACGCAGCTTTTTTCAGTCAGCCAGGATGTATACTTAGAGTGTTAGTTTTCTTTTAATACTCCTATTAACCATCGGTTGGTCACCTTAAATAAATCCGTTAATAAGTCTCACCGAATCAATTACGCCTTTGCTAATGGGATTCGTCTGAAGTCTTTTCACATTTACTTCCTGATATCCTACACCAGCAAAAAAAATAGGACGGAAGAAACATTTCGAAATTGGTGTATCTTGACCCTGGTTATCTCCGTGGTGTCTAGTTCACGCTAAAAGTATAGTAGGTTGAGTTAATGGTAAGCCGCTGTCCTTAAACTAAAATTTGGAGTGGTGTGTTGCCCTTTTGCAACTATTAATAACGATTTTTTGGCTAGGCCGGCCGTTTCAGGCGTGAACAACAGCTGTTTGGCGGCCATTTCTGATCGATTTAATTACGGGCCTGGCCGTCGCTGGGTTGGCTGTTTTCGTCTACTTATTTCACGGACCGCATGACCATTGAGGCGAACGCGTGTAGCCTAGCCGTGCCTGCATGTGATTGGTCGTTTTGACTTGCATCCTATTGGCCTGATTTTCAGATGAATCACCACACCCGACGGCTTGACTGAACGCCTGGCATCGAGACGGAAACAGCAGGTTTGATATACACTGGAGATAGACAGACATACAAAGCGATCTACACCACCTACATCCGTTGGACTGACATACAAGCGGGTCTACGGCGTCTGTCAAACGTGTTGTTGTTTTGTCTGCAAAGCGCGCACACCGGGTTACTAACCGATGGTTATGCTTTTATTTCGGTCATTGCGCCGCTGTGTTCTACAGTTGATTATCATGCGGAGATTGTGAGTAGGATTAACCGGCATTAGTTATTCTCACTGTCATTCAAACCCTTTTGTGATTATCTCTCAGTTGCTGTTAAACACAACTTTCTTAAACGGATTATCAAAATCAATTAGAACATGCTACATAAAAAGAAACGTTGGACAGCTGCTATGCATGGAACAGGTCAACCTTCCGCACCAGTCCTACTGCCTGCATCAGTGTCTCCGACTAAGGCGCAGTGGTCAGGCCATCCGCCATCCGTTAGCCCCACTCCCAGACATTCAACTCCACCCGTTTCTACACCGCCGAACAAATCATTCCCACCCACAAATGCATTTCCTGTTGACATTTTTTCCACCGTTGCACTGTCGTCACAAGTTGCACCAAGCGGCCCAATACAAACGGCCCGTAACCCCATACCCAACGACACGGTCGTTAGCGTATGCGCTCCTGTGAGCCGAAGTGATATATCTCCCAACCTGCTCTCGGCTATCACACGTTCCCCGGAATTGTTCCAGCAGCCTGGTTTACTATTACAGATACTTCCACAGGAATATATTGAGAAGTATACAAGAAGTTTAGAGAAGCGTGCCAGCACAAGCAATTTGAGTTGTGATCCAGTCACCACCGGCCTAAAATCCACAGAATGCTCGTTTACTCATTCTAATTCCGCCTGTCTGAATCGTGGCTCACAACCATCTCAGAGGTCTGGTCTTGCATCAGACCATCAATCGATGTTTCGCACAACAAGCCCAACTAGTTACAATTACCAACCCCCCGCTCCGAGGGTAAACATGGCCGAATTTAGCAAACTCGTAAAATCACCATTACCTGTGCGGCCAGCAATTAACCCTCAAGCTCCTCTATTTTCATGCGCCAGCATCACCAACAGTTGCGCAAACACACAGCGCTTCTCGCCCAGCCGACACTCGAGTGGTTCTACTGATTCCCATCTGGTTAACAAGGGTTGGAGTCCAGCGTCAGAGCAAACCCTACCTCAACAATCCCATCTGTCAGCCTTGGATCATTCTACCCTTTCTGCGGTTGCACGCGCTGCCGGCCTCTTTCATTCGTCCCCCCAAATGAACGCGGCCGCGGCTGCAGCCTTGCTGTCTCAGTGGGATCCTGCTAACCAGATGGCTCTTTTGTCTCAAAATCGGGATTCGGTCCCCAGACCTGAGAGTGCTGGTCACAGACAATCCATGCATAGCACGACCTATCCGCTTTCTCTCTCAGTCACTTCATCTCTGTCTCTACCGGCTGGTTTACACTCGGAAAGTTCTTCCAGTCATTCCCCGATGGGCAGAGTCACTAGGTAAGTATGTGTTGCGGATTTGTGTGTGTCGCTGAGGCAAACGTCACTCATTGGGCTACACCAGCTGTTGTACATGCCCCAGACACTAATCCGTTCGTTCCTCGAATGTTCACGCACAGTATTTTGGTACACCTATGTATAACACCTGTGGATCTTGAGCTACTAGATATAAAAGTGAAATATTTATATTTTTTTCCCTAAACCAAGTGCTGTCTTGAACGATTCAATTTATCGTTTACGTGGCCATATTTATTTATTTATCACAATTTTTTCCTTACAAAATCAGCAGTTTACTTGTCCTGATCTTCAGTTTTCGAACAGCTTACCTTCTCAACTCAAATATCATATTTCCGATTCTGTAGATTTTTTCATGGATAAGTTATTTATTGAGAGAATATTTCAAGAAGCAAGTGGATCTTGTAGGCCAGTTTGAATTATGCGTTGATGCCTGTGATCAGTTGGTTTTACATTATTCCATGTACTCATACTAGTGACCTTCCAATCTGCTCTTTCTTCTAGTTGCGATGTAGTTATGCTGGATTGTGCTGAGGTCAAGGACTCGATCTATTTTCTATGGTTTCTCATTTTCTCCCACTTAGCAGTTGCTACACTAGCGCTTTGGTCAACTTTTAGTGACACCGTTTGATGGACACTGGTGGCGGCTTCATCGATCACCAACCTCAGACAAAGTTACTGTTTCAACTTTTACATGTGAACCGTTCACTGCGGTTTACTTGACCGCTAACTAAATAACACAAGGAACGGCCCAATCAACTGGGACTAGAATCCTCAGCCGTACATTTGATAACCAGTCTTGTTTTTAAGTCGGGTAACCTTAATAAAACAAATGGCACCCCGTGATTGGTCGTCCTCATATGATACACCTCCAAAATAAACTAAGGGAAGCTTGTTCAGCCCATCTGGCTTACCGGAAACCGAATAGATGTTTCTGACTCCGAAGTAATTCTGTATGCTGGTCATACTGTGATTATCGTACATGCTTGTTACCCCGAAAAATAAGTGTTCCCTTCACTCTGGGGACATAAAAAGGAGAACTAACTAGCTGTGTATCCTTTTATGATGTTAACCAGTTCGTGCTGTTCAATTAGCCGGTCGAAACAACTCCGGAGCAGCAAAAACCAATCAGTTACCAAACGGTTCGACTGACTTTTATCTCCACCTTTACGACTGATGGCTCTTGAAATGTGTCAAGATCCGGACAATCAGTTCAGGTACCGCCTTTGTCAGTCCCGAACCTCTCGTTCTGAACCCAACCTCGCAAACCGTTTTACCATCTCTGTCAGGTTAATCGATGTTCATTTTTGGATCGTCATTTTTCCAGTTGCATGGACGTCAAAATAAAGATTTCCGTTCTATATCAATCAGTGCTAATACCCTAACGTCAAATAATAGATCTAGTGTGTATCTCTTTTCCAGTTGTCCTGGCAAAAATACTCACTTTACCGTAAGTCCCAGAAGTGTACATCCAGACACAAAATCCGGAGTTCAGACCAAAGGGCATACCCGACGAACAAGCCTCGTAACAGAATCTGATGAGCCAGCAGGCAAAACAACGCTGTAACCACAGCCAAACTAGTTGACACGGGGGTGTACGCGCATTTCTCGTCAAATTGATCGGCCTCAGCGTCCCAGTGTTTGACCATCACGGTCCACGATCAATAACACCTGACCGTTGACACACGTCTCT